>CAWUFW010006950.1:0-337500 GCA_963921515.1 Calotriton arnoldi | reverse complement strand
ATATATGGAGAAAATGTTTAGTGTATTTAATCAAACACAGGTTTTTTTTGTACAGCAGAAATGCTTAACTCACATATTTGAAGGTGCTTTCAAATCTGATAATGAAGTAAAAGGTGGCTCTGTAAAATAAAATGTTTGCCTAGGATTTCACAATTTGAGACCAGTTTACAGATCAAGTACATTACAGTTAGGTCAAGTAGATTATTCTAGTTAGTAGACCTGCAGGTATAGTAACATTTTTATGATTTTACGAGTCCTGCTGAGAATGAATACGCTTCCTCACCCACTACCCTTAAATCTCTTACATCCCACCCATAAAGCTTTAAATTGCAGAATTTAAGATAATGTTCATTACTGAATAAATTATTGAAAATTTATGTCAAATATTAATAGACATGTATTATGAATAATACATGAGAATTAAAACCCCATCCCACCCATTATTACTTCATGTCCCCTATTTCCTGCTCCTTAAACATTATTTTGCAAAATTAAATTATTTTGCATTACTGTTCAATTAATTGTAAAATAATTTAAACATTCAAAAACAAGTAATTTAATAAATACCCATTACCCCTACATCCCTAAGATCCCACTCTTAAAAGAAAATATTGCCGATTGTGATAATGATATGCATTACTGTTCAATTTTTTTAAATAGCTCTCAGCTAGACAGCGCATGTGCTGCATCGTAGGGACATGTTGTGTTTAATCTGTGGGCTTCTGCCTGCCCACAGGCTTCCCATGTGCTCGCTCCTTTATTTGTCTCATATTCTTTGTCACCATTTGTCCCTGGCATGCATGGTCATGACTCTTCTTGTGTTTAGCCCTCCCCCAGAGCATGGACCAAGTACTTGTAAACATCCACTGCTCCCGTTTTTATGACCATTTTAGGACCTACTTTTGTCTCTCTTTTTCAGCGCTCTACACAGTGCTTGTGGTTTTATCAGCTCTGCCTTCTCCCACCCGTCTTCATGCCCCATCCACAGATCACCCCCACCCCGTCACTGCTTTTCCCTTCACTGCTGCTTTCCATTTCCCCCACCTCCTCCCTCCCGTCTCTGCTTGCTCCCTCACGCCTCCCGGTGCCAAATCACCCGACCCCGTTACTGCTTTAAACCCCCATTGTAGTCTGTTTCGTTCTAGTGAGTGGTAATATTCTGCCTTTTAATGTCCTGATAGTGTATAGCTGATGTGCTGATTGGAGCATGTGTGCACAGCTGCTATTACTTGGCACACGTGTAGTCTCTGTTTATTTTCCTCGCATCTGGGTACTAGGTGTGTGTGTGCACATTTACACCATATGTGTTTGTTCAGTAATGGTGGTGAAAGCTGGAAAATCTGACCTCAGGTGAATCTTATATGCTTTGTCACAGGGCATGTCAGAGCTTCTAAAGTTCCTGTGTCTTTTGCTGTAATTGCATAGCCACGTTTCTCCTGTGTGAAACGACTGAACTGTTTGTGTCTCACCTTGTTGCTTCTCATTTCATAGAGTGGGACTCTATTTCTTCAAATTTCTCCCATCTGGACACTTTCTTACTTTTTCTGCATTCACTAGTGAAGTGTTTCCATGTGCCATTATGGTTAACTTGAGTTTCTTCAAAAGAGCCAGGCTGAGTCCTAATGTTATCAAGATCTGCCTGCCCTTGAGTGTCCATGGTAAAAGTAGTTTGTTTAATGTAGTTGCTGGTGCGATGTATTTTCTCATGTTCACTACTATAAACCAGCCTAACACTGTGATTATTTCTGCTTTATTTGTGCAGTTTTATATAGTACCAACACCCCCTGAAGAAAGTGGAGAACTTTACATTATCACCAGTTACTTTTTTTGTGCAGTTTTATATAGCGCTAACACCTCCCAAAGGTATTGGAGCACTTTACATTAGCACCAGTTCATTTACACAAGAACACATTCATTTTTGGCACGTAGTCGCGGTCTACCCGCTGTATTACAACTTTGGTTGTTAGACTGTCACAGGACTGGTGCAACCGCTGGGGACCCTTGATCCCGTGGCAGTGGTGCAGCGGTCAGAAGATGCAATATGCTGGCAGTGTTCCTGTGGCACCGTCAAGCATATTACGAGTTGCCTCACCGCCATAATTTCTATGGTGGTGAGCTCACCATGGAAAGGATGGCGGTTTGGCCTGTTGGCTCTGTGCATGGGGATGCATGCAGGAGGGCACATGGTGTCCCCTTCTCTATTTCTGCACCCCCTGTTCCTGCACGGGAAGACATGCTTATCATGGTGCATTTCTTCCCGTGCAGGAATGTGCTGGGGCGCTCACACGGCGGTGCCTTTCTAAGGCTCTCCCTTGATCCTTAGAAAGGCACAGCCATGGGATCGTTGCAGCACTGAACGCCCGCCAGGTTTAAACTTGTAATCCAGCGGAATGGGTTTGGCCGTCTTTCTGCGGGGCGCTGGCATGGTGGCCCGCAAGAAGACTGCCAAACTCATAATCAGGCCCTTTATCTCCCCTTGGCTGCCTGCATATGCTGTTGGTTGCCCATCCTCCCCCCGGCTCTCACTGCTTGCCCCCTCTGAACTTCATTGCACAGATCGTCTCGTACACTGACTCTGTTTTTCACATTTTTTGTGTGCAGTTTTATTTTGCGCTAACACCACCGAAGGTATTGGGGCGCTTTACATAAGCACCAATTACTTTCTTTTGTGCAGTTTTATATAGCAGCAACATCACCCGAAGGTATCAGAGCTTTTTACATTAGCACCAGTTACTTTACACAAGGACACAATTATTTTTGAAGGCACGGTGAGATTAAGTGATTTGCCCAAAATCAAGGATGTTAAGCCAGCACGGAAACCCGAACCCAGTTTACCTTCTCCATAGTCGGCAGCTCATGCCCTTACACCACATCCTCTCCCAAAACAATGCCATATCATCTCCCTAGCCTCTGCTTCAGTTGCACATTTTGTGATTATGGTTAAATCACTCAATCTCCCCGTTTCTAAACACAGGAGGCATTGGCAAAGCCAGTAGGTTTCACCTGTGCGAAATCTATTGTTTTTAGGTCTAGGCTGGACAGTGTATGCACTGTCTCGATGAGATGTGTTGTGTTCTATCTGTGGGCATTCAGGCCAGCCATCTCCTACAATTGGTAAACTTCAGCATTGCTCTCATTTTCTTTGATGCCATTCATCATGGCATGCGGGCATCATGCCCTCTTTTTGTGTATGGCCCTCCCTTAGCACATGCCCCAAGTATATGTCTCCTTACATTGCTAGTGGTTTGTGCAGCAATTTTTTCTTTGTTGTCAAGCTCTACATTGGAGTATTTGTTGTTTTCAGGTCGTCTCCATTGCATACATACAAACATACCATTAAAATGCATGCGAGTGTACATAAACTAATGCATTTCTTAAAAAGTTGTTCTAACACGAACAACACTTGTTTATTTATTTTTTTGAATGATCCGATGGTATTGCAGCACTCGCTCTGTCCTCCATCTTGCCATAGCGTGAACACGAGACAATGGTATTTGAGCACTTTAGATGCTCACCAATTACATTCCACAATGACACACTCATTTTTGTCGCTGATCCTGCTTCAATTTAGGTATATTTTTACCCCTTCATTGTTGCTTTCTCCTGCCCTCTCACGTTGTTGGTTGCCCATCGCCCATCCCCTCCTGCTTCCCTGCTTGACCAGTCCTCCCACTATCTCCCTCGTCACTGCTGCTTTTATTTTTATTTATTTTGTATAATCCGATAGTATTGAAGCGCTCGTTCTGTCCTTTGTCTTGCCATAGTCTCCCTTGTACACGTACACATATACCACTAAAATGCATGCACGTGTCATAAATGAATGCATTTCTTAAAAAGACATGAACAGCACTTGTTTATTTTATTTTTTTGCATAATTCTATGGTATTTGAGTGCTCACTCCATCCTCCGTCTTGCCATAGCGCAAACACAAGCCACTAGTATTCGAACGATTTACGTGCTTGTCAGTTGCATTCCACAATGACACATTCATTTGTGTCACTGATCGTGCTTCAATGAAGGAATTTTTCCCCCTTCATAATTGCTTCCTCCCACCCTCTCCCATCGTTGCTTGCCCATCTTCCCATTCCCTCCTATTTCCCTGCTTAACCCATTTCCCAACTACCTCCCTCGTCGTTGCTGCTTTTATTTTTATTTTTTGTTGCACGATCCGATGGTATTGGAGCACTTGTTCCTTCCTCCATCTTGCCATAGTGCTAACACCAGCTGATGGTATTGGAGCACTTTAGTTGCTCACCAGATACATTACACAATGACACATTTATTGTTGTATGCAGGGGAAAGCGTAAGTTATTGGGCCAGAATCACAAACTGTTCAGCCGACACTGGGATTTGGACCTGGTTCCCCAGTTCCCGTATCAGCAGCTCTGGCCATTACGCCACATCCTCACTTCACTTTAAAGCTCTTCAGCTGTTTCTCACTATCACTTCCACATTTGTTCAATAAGAAAATATAATCCCAAAGCAAGAGTAGTTCTGGCTATACGCGGCAGCATCGATGCTAATCTTGTTAAGTGGTAATAATAGGCACTCACCCTTTAATGGTCAAACTACTATAAAACCATAAATACAAATATACAAATAAGAAAACACAAAAGGGAGTGCCGCAATAGTCCAGCAATTTTACTATAGAGATTTTTCTCTATAGGATCTCCGAGTGATTACATTCAGGATTTTATTCAGTATGTATTGCAAGTTGTCCTACCTATAAGTGCCTTAACATTAATAACCCCTTAAGTGGAAAATCCTACTATGATTTTCTTCTAATAAGTTAATATTCTAGTTTAAATCTGCAATAAAATTTCTGTTACTCAATTTGAACACCTGTTTTATTCCTTTGGTTTCATAGGAGACTAATAAAAGGCCATATAGAAAAAGCAGCTTAATATCCACACCCCATTGAGTTCTGAAATATCAAAAAATGCCATTTGGTCATACCTTACAGGTTAGTAGCTAAAGATGTGGGGAACTGTTGCCTTTTGCCTTGGTGCTTGTTTCAAAACGTTTTTGTCATCACATTGAACTCTCAATATAGGAGGATGATGGTATTGAAGTCTCCTAAATCTTATTTATAAGTCCGTAGAAAGTATTTGTATGGATGGGTGATTTTTAAGACTAAGAGGTCCAGTGCTTAAGATATAATGCACAATGTTGGAGAATAGAGTGTGCTATGAAATGCCTTTTGTTTTCACTACTGTGTGTGGCCATGGTGGAAGATATTAGAATTATTTTTGTTTTCTGATCTATTTCAATGGATTTTTGAGGGTACAAGATAGTTTATTGCGTTATGAAAAGAAAAATTTTGATCTAGGGGAAATTCCATTTTCTTTATTTATATTTCAAAACCCAATGGGGTGTGGATATTAGGCTGCTTTTTCTACATGGCCTTTTATTATTCTACTATGAAACCAGAGGAATAAAACAGGTGTTCTAAGTGGGTAACAGAAATGTTATTGCAGATTTAAACTAGCTTACTAGAAGGAAATTACAGCAGAACTTTCCACTTAAGGGGTTATTAATGTTAAGGCACTTATAGGTAGGACAACTTGCAATACATACTGAATAAATTCCTGAATGTAATCAGTCAGAGATCCTGACTACTCCTTATTTCTCTTTACTGTAGGTAGTTTTGGGGAGAACTGATCCCTTCACACATGCATGCAAATTTGATCTTGCTGCAAGGAAATATTTTAAGTGAGTGCATGATATTGTGTATTCTGTCTGAGGACTGGGTAGCTCATTAGGTACTAACCACGTCTAGGGGATCTTTCTGAGTAGTAAGACTCTTTAGGGGTGAAGAAAAAAGCCAATTTGTTATTGTCTGTATTTGGTTGTTGTATTGGTTTTTAAATGTTGAATTGTGTGTCACCTAGTGACAAGATAATTATGTACATGTATTAAGTGATGTATAGTTTTTAAATATGTTATGTATACACAGTTGGGTGGGAGCCAGTGTATGCAGTTTTGGTAATTATCCACATATTGTGATGTAAAGATTATATGCTTGTGTTACACCCTTTTTATCTGTGTTTAAATGTATTTATGTATTCTTTACAGCTCTGATGAAGTCCTCTTTGAGGACGAAATGCGTTGGCCGTGCTAGTCATTGATATTTTTATGAATAAAAAGAAACATTTTTGAGACTTCACACTAAGGCTCCCTTGGTATTTTGAACCTGGAGAAGAATATACTGATATTGACAACATTTAACATTTCTTCAACAAGACGCCGTCTAGACCAACCAAACATTGGCAAAGCCAATAGATCGCAGCAATGCCCGCGCTATTATCCTTGTCAATGTGAACGTCTTTTAGCCATGTTGTCTAGCAGCACATCTGATGTTCAGCATGGCTGAAAGTCACTGAAAAAAGCACTATGATGTGGCCAGCGCAGGCCATGTCATAGTGCTTTTTTCTGTTAGGAGGGGCAGGACAATGTACTCAACATGGGGGTCGAAGAGTCCCGGCATCAGATCAACATCCTGTGATTGTGGACTTTCAGTGACTTTCAGAATTGCTGAACAGCAGTTGTGCTGCTAGGCATCCTGGCTAAAAGACATTTGTATTGACAAAGCAAATAGCTCGGGCACTGCTGAGACCTATTGGCTTTGCCAATGCTTATTATAAATGTCTTTCATTAATTTTAAAAGATTTTTTATGCAATATTAATATAATCCAAAATAATACTAATTAAAATATTCTTAACTATACTTACCATTATGCGTGGTAAAGGCATATGTGTGGTAAAAACTTTGTAAAGGCAAATCGTAGTAAAGACTGAGTGGTAAAGGCTGTTTCCCCTCTGGCACTAGGGCACACAGAGGCCCTCATTGCAAGTGGCCTGTTAAACTCGACTATGTGCAGTAACTCCAGTTATTGCCCTTAACAGAATTATTAGTTTTTGGCCAACACAGCGCGTCTCCATTTTTTCCCAGGGTAATTTCAAAAGGTAAAAATTGCTGAAATTTACCAGGGGAAAATGCTCGGATTATGGTATAGTAAGCACCAACATCCACATTTTTCCCTAAACACTTGTAATAGGTGATAATTTTAGTGCCTGATAAATTCAGCCCATTGTTGGATTTGATCAATGCAACAATTATCGCAAAAGCTAACGTGCCACTTGTGATGAGGGCCAAAGTTGTTTAAGAGAGAGAACAAAATATGCATTTATAAGGCGCACATCAGCAATGGAGATCCTAACAGTGAATACAATGGGGCAGATTTACAAGAAAGTGCCGCAGCGTGGCGCTGCAAGCCCTTTGGCTGCGCCACGCTGCGGCACTTTCAGAGCACAGGAATGCGACATATTTACAAGAATATGTCGCATTCCTGTGTTCTCCCCTGCGCTGGCGCACAAACAGCTGCCAAAGCGCCGGCGCAGGCACCCTTGCACCATGGTGCAAGGATGCCTGCGCCATGGGGAGATTGTTTCTGTGCAGGAAGGGGCACCTTTCTGCACAAAAACAATCAGTACAGGCTTTTCTCTTTCAATGCGTGCTGCAGAATGCAGCACGCATTGAAAGAGAAAAACGAGGAGAAATGAAAACATTTCTCCTCGGTGCGCTCGCTACGCCACCTCTAGGGTGGCGTAGCTTTCAGACGCATCTCCAGAGTTACGATTTCTCGTAATTCTGGAGATGTGTCTTGTTCCATGGGTGTTGCATGGGAACACCCACAGCAACACCCATGGAACGCCCCTTCACCGCAAAGTGCTGCGTGTGAAGGGACGGTATTTACAAGGAGAGGAAAAGTCACGCATGGTGGCTTTTCCTCTCCTTGTAAATATCGAGGAGCCCCCTGCGCCACCAGTACGTCACGAAAAGTGACGTACTGGTGGCGCAGGGGGCTTGTAAATCTGCCCCAATATGTTTATTGTTACCCAACTGAATAGTATTCATTTTATCAACCACAGGAGGATGAAAGACTGAAGGGACCTGCCAAGATTCAAACCCTTGACCATGAGATTAAACACAGATTTTTGAAATATTTCACTTATAATGCTTTATTCGCCTTCTTAAATATTGTAAACAAAGTTAGTGTGGTTTGATTTCATTTGTTCTGACATTTTTGTCTTTAAGTTGAGAAATAGGTCAAAGTTCCCAGTCATTTATATAGATTATTAGGTTTTTGCCCACAGATATTCCGTTTTACATTTCTGCACATTTTCATTTATTTTTTAAAGGTTAAGCCTACCAGTGCTTATAAGCCAAACAGCACCTATTAGATGAAAAGTACAGGCCCCTAGGCATGTTTTTTTTCCAGAGAGTTGGCTGAAGTAAGTAGAAATTACACAGATGTCCTCATCCCAGCAACTTGAAGGAGTAAGAAGAGATAGAGTGTGAAAAAGCTAGAGAGAGAGAGAGAGAGATGCGAGAAAGCGGTTTCAATTACACATATTCATTGTAAAAGAAATTCAAGTTTAGCTGAGATTGAATAGTGCACACAATACAAAGGGACATTGTTATTACTACTCTGTGCGAGGAGCAAATAAGAGGCGCATTGATTTCAACCAGAAACTGATACATTGCATGTGCGCTGCAGTGCACACCACGCATTGCAAACCTGTTTCCCTCTTCTATCCCTCCACCATCCTTCTCAATCCAAATAAATAACATATCCACCACTCAAATTACTTTCATATTTTCACTATACTAATTCAATACTAATCCTTTATGGGTTACGGAGTAGCGTGCTACCTGCCAAAAAAGCACTTCAACACCTTCTCGGGGGTAGCAAGCGCTATATAAATGCAAGCCTTTTTCCCTCTTCTATCCCTCCACTATCTTTCTCAATCCAAATAACTAACTAACATATCCAACTCTCAAATTACTTTCATATTACACTATACTATTCACCACTGATCCTTTATGGGTTCCGGAGTAGCGTGGTACTCGCAGAAAAAGCGCTTCGACACCTCGTCTGAGGTAGTAAGCACTATAAATGCAATTATAATACATTACAGTACAATACATCACTTCTGCACACAACCCTTCTGCTTTTGTCTATGCTTAGGAATTTGAACTGGAAGCATATGCTTCCAATACAAATCCAAGACAGATAGCACACATGTAACCCCGCTCCATGGTGCAAGCCTATGCTTGGCACAAATTAGGCGGGTGGAATTCGTGGAGTTCGATTCTGCTCTGCAAAGGGGCCGGTGGTATGCAGTGGTTTCTAAACTTTAGAAGCCACTGCATAATTTCTAATTCTGCTGGCGCAGCTACAGAATTTTAATTTATCAGTAATACCGCTTTACTAGCGTAACGCAGAATTATCAAAATTCTTTCAATTCTGCTAGTGGAATTGAAAATTCAGCTCAGCCCTACAAATTTACCCTGTTTGTGCACTGGCACAGATATGGCTCTGTGCTATGTTTTTCCCCTCACACAACGCAGTGCAGCTAATTTGAATGTAAATCTGTTAATCTGGGAGAAAATGTCAAAAGACAGGAAATACAATTATTAAAGTAGTAAGTTTACTTTAAATCTCCCCTCCACCATCATATGTGAAAGGTGGCAGGCACATAGCAATTACACAGTGAGCGAGAGTGACACTTTCAATAATTCACCTATTAAGTTGTTAGAGTGAAAAGGAATATAATTGGTAATAAGGTAACTTCATTTTTCGTCTCGGTGCATATTGTTATTTACTCAAACCTTGTCACATTAATTACATCACGTGCAGGTTTTTTGTGTTCGAACTCATGTTATTAATTATTAATTGCGTCTAGAGTAGCACTGTATGATCGATTGTGCTTCCTCTTGTCACAGAACACCGAAACCTTACATCAATGAAATAAAAGAGTGATTTTAAGTCATTCTGTTGAGGTCGAAGAAGCACCAGAACAGGCACAACTATGGAAGACTATTGAACTATGGGGCATATTCTCAAGGACTTATCGCCGAGTTAGCGGCACTTTATCGCAGCCAAAGTGGTGATAAATTCATCGCACCATTCACAAGCTGGTGCTAACAGCCGACATCACCAGTATTCCTGCGATAGCAGCCGCAAAAAACATCGCCACGGATGACACCGGCAACTAACGCTAATGAGATGCAGAGTAGGCGTTCCCGTGCAAAAACCAGCGGAAACACCACTTCGCAACATTCACAACGACCAGCCAGAATGGCGATAAGACCACAAATATTGTGATAAGGCGCGTTAGCAACAGGGATTTAACACCTGCTCCTACCTGGTGTTAAGTTGGACGACAACCTGCACCACAAAAGGGAGCCCAGCCCACAGCCACACCAGAAGAACAACAGATGCCATGGAGCTACTGACCATGCAGCTCGGAGCCCCAAGAGGGCCACAACACCAACCGCCACCCCCAGACCCCCCAGGACCCCCCCGTGGCCCTACCCCGGGCACCCCCCGGACAAAGAGATCTCACATCTACCTCACAAATTCATGAACACAACAATTCGCCTGATGTCGCACAAGTACACCAACCAACATCCATGTGTGGTTCGAAAAAGGAAAAACATACATACATCGCAGAATTCCCAAAATAATCAATTTATTCAAATTCCAATCAACATCAATAATTGGAAGAGTCCTGGCGGGTCTTCTCCGGACAAACCGTAAGTCACAGCCTGCAAGACAAAATTGAAGATAAGAAGGTGTGTCAAGCGCACAACAAAGGGCAGAGAGAGAGAGAAAGAAAGGGAGAGAGGGAGAAGGAGAGCGAGGGAGAAACAGAGGAAGAGAGAGAGACAGTTAAAGGAAGAGAGGGAGAGACAGTGAAAGAAAGAGAGGGAGAGAGAGAGAGAGAAAGATAGAGAAAGAGAGGGAGAGAGAGACAGTGCCGACACTGCGCACCCAGGCCGCTGCACTCCAGCCCCTCCCGCCGCCCAGCGCGGATTGCCCGCCCCTGCGCACCCAGGCCTCACTGCTCACCTGCTGCCACCGGTGTGTCTCCAGCCACGTGCCAGTTCACACTGCAGGCCACCAGGTCCCTCATCTGAAACAGAGTCCACAGCTAATGATGGCAGAGTACATATCATTGCACACTGCAACATCGCATGGCCGCCCCTGCGCACCCAGGCCGCTGCACCCCAGCCCCTCCCGCCGCCCAACGCGGATTGCCCGCCCCTGCGCACCCAGGCCTCACTGCTCACCTTCCTCCACCGGCGTGTCTCCAAGAGGGCACACCACGTCCCGGTGCAAGCTCCGAGCCCGGGGCCCGCGACCTTGGCAGCCTCCACATCACGCATCCCCGCAGCGCGGGCCAACAGGCGCACACTTGACTCTGGGTCTTGATTTTGCAATGGCAGAGATCATATCAGTGCACACGTCATCATCGCAGGCTGCACACCCACTCAGCTCTCTAGGTGCCACTAACTCTGTGAAACGCGAGGCAACGCCACGTGGCGGTAGGCCCGCGCTGCCCGCTGGCTCAGGCCTACATTGTGGTCCACCAGGCGCACACTTGACTCTGGGTCTTGATATAGCAATGGCAGAGACCATATCAGTGCACACGTCATCATCGCAGGCTGCACACCCGCTCAGCACTTTAGGTGCCCCTACCTCAGTGCACAGTAAGTCACCGTCCCGTGGCGGTAGGCCCGTGCCGGCCGCAGTGCAACCGGTGCCACCGACTCCGTGCAACGCAAGTCATGGACCCTATATGATTGAGCCTCGTCGTAGGCCAGGCGTACGCAGCCATGTCACCTCAGGCAGTGGGGAAGAACTGGGACACGTAGCGTCGTCGTCCCCCCCTTTATACGTACACCGAGTGGGCTGGGTCAGCGTACGCCAGGCCAGCATAGGGGTGTGCACAATTATCCCTGGCCTCTGGGCGTGGTTCATATCTGGGCTGCACAGGAAACCAACTGATGCGTGTGTCTCTGTTGCAGTGTCTGCGCCACATGGCCCGCAATCGACAATGTTGCAATGTTGCATGCAGTCGGAGGGCGTACGCGCACGAAGGGACTGTACATGGAGTGCAAGGCCACTCGGGGTCTTGGCTCATACATGGCAACTGGTGTGTGTGTGTTCATCGCTTTTGGTGCACCATAAGCCCAAGGCCTAGCCTCAATTGCAGCGCGATAGCCACATCACATACCCAGGATACAAGCAGTGGTCTGACTAACATTAGGGATGAAAGCCCCCTTGTCTCAATACAGAAGGCGGAAGGACATCTGCACCCCGACCTTGGAAACGCATGCGGCAGGCACCCCCTAAGAGAGATACCATGGCAGACGAAGACGACTCACTACACACGGCGCCAATGAAAGATCAACGTATCCACACCCCACACACAGAAGTCCTTGCCCGAGGTACTCCTGCATGGAACGGCCTTGACACTTACTTACAGGACAACCCATACGTACAAACTTTGCACGCTCATATGACTCATTGCTCCGAGTTGTGGCATATCATCCACATAACAGCCGCAGGTCAGAAGAGTGCCGGTTCTACGAGTGCGAACAACGCAATCTCAGAACATCCCGGGCACATGCACAACCCCTGTCACATGGAACTGTACCGTGACCGAATGCTGCATTTGTTGGGGGCACTGCCACTGCCAGTGTTGCGCATCAGTTACCGTCTGAGCTTCCGTCTTGCGTACGTCACCTGCGTCCAGACCTGGTTCCACTGCCGATCATGCATATTCAAGTGGCCCATGGATGTCTGCCTATCCAACACAACGGTAGCTGAACTGGATTATGACATGTGTGTGTGCCCCCTGTTGGACCACGACCAGGAGTGTAACCATGATACCCGTTCATGGGATGCCTTAGAATTGGGCGTATGTGCTGGCAGTTGGGCATGTGAGATCGCACAATTCCTTGTGTGCAGTGACCACATCGAAGCGCTCCCCTATTGGGCTGTGTTGCGGATTGGTGAAACGGCGTGGACGGAGCACATCTGTCCAGACCAGATAATGGATTGGCTCGCCCCCGTGTTCGTTGAAAACAACAACGACGTACTCTTGGAACTGATTGCCCATTAAGCTGCGCTCGTTTTCATGGACGAGTAACTACGTTCCTGCAGCCACAACAGATTGTAACCCATGGCACAGGTCCCAACACCCTTTTGCATCTTGGGGAAATGGACACTTATCCCACCATGACAGTGGACATGTCTGCATTCACCTGGACTCAGAATGCATGTGCGTGCAGGACTGCGGGTTGACACACACCTGCGCAAGGTGAGTGGACAGCGGCGCCTGGCAACGTTCCTCAACCTGACTCACCGCTGGAGGGAGAGTACACACATGGCAATGTAGTACTACATGTGACCTTGTTGGACTCCTTCACCTGCTCACTGTCAGCAGAGCAGGCAGTCAGCGCTGTCCGGTGGTACAGGACTATGCAGATCCCATGGGCTGTGAGTGGTGTCCCCTGACACGGTGCAATGAGCATTCGCCAAACACTACATGACTCGTCCAGCAAGGCAAGGTGGGCTGAGACCGTCTGCATCTGTCATGGTTGGTGTTCATTTGTGCCTCCCCATGTCTTGCACCTCTACATGTTCCTTGGCTGCCTGTTAGTGTATGATGCATTGGTCTGCATGTTGTGGCCCTTGTCTTGCCCGTACTGACACGCACATGCTAATAAAGTCTACGCAGCTTCACTAGTGTTCAACTGTGATGAGTATTGATTTGCATGCCAAATCGTGTGCCCCAATGAGCATTGTACGTACACAGGGAGGGACTGACTGATGGATTTCACTTAGGGGTGAGTCCCTATTGCCAGCTCCACCTCTGTGAGCCATACATTGTGTTTGGGAGAGTTGGTGGTCGACCTGTGCACTTACGTGTCTTCAGCAATGTGAGTATGGTGTCCAGCTTCTTGCCATGTGGACCAATGTGTTCCATCATACCAGGCTGTGTCCACACAGTTGAGTATGTGTAGGTATGTGAAGAGATGTTCTGCTGTCACATGTGATGTGGGACACTACTTTAGGCCTCCTACCCACTCTGACATATTTACACACAGCCCTATTTAATACATGGATGTGGGGCTACGTTGAGGGGTTGCGAGATTGTTGTTAATGATCAATGAGGCCACAGCTAGTTCACACCTCCACAGTCATGTAATTGGCCATGTGTGTCATGATCAAACATGCACATTGATGTCATTTCCCAGGGTGTACCTTTTTGTGCAATCAATGTCCCTACAGTCATCCATACTGTCATACTTGATTGGACATAGACATGACACATCTGTGTGATTAGGAATGTTTTATTCACATCCTGTGGAGTGTCGGAGCTGGAGCAGTACATGGCCATGCACACCCCACATTACATGGTTGCCCAGTGGAGGGCCAAACAGAGTCCTTTAGGGGATGACAAGTTAATCGGTAGAAAGAGTTGAGTCCGCAGCCTGTTTGCTGTGTCATTGGTAACCAGAGCAGATATGGCAGTCCATGTCGGGGTCCAGGTGGATGTCGCAGAGTGTTTCGGGTGACAGTGGAAGGTGTAGTACCAGGGCGTGATGCAGAGGGCTGTACCAAGCAGGAACAGGCCATATGGCGGGGGATGAATGCTACAACCTCCTATTTGACACAGAGTCATTACCGTCCACATCTTCGTCCTCTGATACGTCTTCTGTGTCAGGTGTGCCAGGTGTGTGTGGTGGTGTTATGGCTGCATCACTGTGTGCCACGGACTCATCAGGGTGCGGAGGTGGTATGGCTGCATCACTGTGTGCCACTGACACATCAGGGTGCGGAGATGTGTGTGTCGAAGTTCCTGCAGCAGTCATCTGGGACAGGCTCTGTGGCAGCAATGGCAAGATGAGGATCTGCTGGGCATGGTAGATCCCAGCTACATCTCGCTGGTGTTCAGCCGTGGCAGCCATCCTTCCTGCCTGCATCCGCTCTATGTTCTCCATTGTCCTCCGCATCTGTGCCAACTCTGTGCTGTCGTCGCTGGAGCCTCTCGGCCTAGACAGTTCTTGTATCCGAGTAATGGATCCAGCGAGGTCAGCCAAGGATTGTTGTAGGGCATGGAGCGGACTGTGGGTGTCCGTTAGGGACTGTAAGTGGTCCCTGATGGGACTGAGACACCCACGTATGGCATCTAGTTTGGCTGCCATGAGGTCGAAACCCACCCGCACCTGTTCAGCCAGCCCCTCTGGCAGTCTGACACATGGCGTTGGAATGCCATCTGTTCTTCGGTGAGGTGCTGGGAGCCAGCCGTGGTGGTGGGTGCTTCCTGCTGTGTGGTCTGTGCAGGGGGTGGTATCACCTCGATGCAGCTGGCCTGCCCTGCTCCTGGAGGTGGGGTGCGGAGGCTGTCCACGAGCCGTTGGAGGGTGTCGGAGCAGATGGCCAGGGGTTCCTCCTCCTTATCACTGAAGAGATGTCTGGTCTGCTCTGCAGGAGGTGTTGATTGTCCCTCTGCAATGTGAATGGGAGATGCAGGTTAACAGTGTGTTCCATGTATGTGCACGCATTGTACATGTTTACATACTGACTCAATGACAATGCACATTGTGACTGTTTTGGAGGAGCTGGGTATTTGATGGGGGACAGTGGACATTCCGACTATATGACAGATGTGAGGTTGTACTCGTACATTATCATCTGACAGTTTCCTGCTATGCCTGATGTGATTGGCCATTTTCTACGCACGTGCGGCACCAGTTGTGTCCTCTGTTCTGTGGTGTACGTGTGGCACTTTCTACCACATTGTGGTCAATGTTGATGTGCTGTGATTGCTATGTGTGTGTGCTGCATTGTGGGTGAGTCGCCCCTGCAGCTCTGATTTAGCGGCCCCTTATCCATTTGAGGCGGTGTGCCTTTGACTTGTGTGCTTTTACGTTGCTGAGATGCTGGCGACTTGGGTCATTTGTGCTCCTGTACGGATTTTGTACTCTTGTGCATTGTTTGTCTGCAGATGTGTTGTTGACATCAGGGGTTGTATGTGCACGTGGATGTGTCAGAGTGTGACCTGTTCCTTTGGGGATGTTATCCACACTGGGCCACCTCAGTGTCGTGGCGTGCACCATGTCATGTATTTTGACTGCAGCCATGCTATTGGTCATGCAGTGTCACTTGCATTGTCAGTGTGGCTCACAGAGCCGTTGCTTTGCTGGGTTCAGCACATGTGCATGGGTAGGTTGTGGGATTGGTGAGGGGGGGAGGCCATTTGTGCACATGGTGGACGGGGGCCTACTTGGTGTTTCTGTGTGTGCTGCAGTGTGCCAAGGCCATCAGGGACAGGTTCCACAGTCATTGTGGGTGTTCAGTGTGCTATTCTTGATTGTGCATGTGTGCCATTGTGCCCGTCTCCCCCCGTCCCACCAGTCCCTGGTGGTTACTCACCCTATTGCTGTTGGGTCAGGTCATTTCGGGCAGTGTCCGGACCCCCAACTCCTTGCACCGTCTCCGCACTGATGACTGTGGCCACCATTTCCTCCAGCTCATCCAGCTCCTCCTGTGGCGCAGGACTCCCACCTCCAGTGGCCGTTGCTGCCTTCAGGTTGGCAGCGAGTTTCTGCTTGGTTTGGCTTTTGACATCATGCCAGCGCCTCTTGACCTCCTCCATTGACCTCCTGGACACTCCGACTGCATTCACGTTGTTCAGGATGGACTGCCATATTTCCGTTTGTGTTGCCGATGACACAGTGGAAGTGACGTACAGTTGTTGGTAGTGTTCGGTCACCTCCGTGACGATGATCCGGTTTTCCTGCGGAGTGAACCCCGTCTTCCTCTTCTCTTTGCCCTTCTCCGGCCCCGGGGTTCCTGGCTGGTCGTCTGTGTGGCTTGTGGGGTTTGCGTTGTCCTCTGCACTGGGTCCGGGAGTGTCCATGGTGCTACGCAGTTGCATTTATTTGTCTTTTGTTTTCTCTGCTTTTATAGTGCATTCTCACGCATGGCGTGTGGGAATCTCTGGCCTGTCGCAGCTTTTCGCTGATTTTTGTATCGCCATTGGGGTCATCGCAACTTTTTTCGCGTTGGGGTTTCGCATTTTTTCGGCGTTGCGTTGATTTTAACGCAGGCATTTGTCGCGTTATCGTGAGGCTATCGCATGGTGCCGCCGGGTTGTGAATGCTGCGTTAACACAGTGTTATTTTCCCGCGATGGACTGCGATGTGAGAAGTTGCGTTAAGCGATTTTGGCGATAGTTAACACGCGTTCTTGAGAATATCCCCCTATGATTTCAATTATCTACTTGATGTTGATAGTGCCATACAGCATCATACAGAATTTTTTAACTGCTTCCAAATGTAACAAGCTATACCTGTAAATTTGCCATTTGATATGAATATTTTCTTATATGACATGGATAGTGCAGCAAATATACGTTCAACCTCTGCTGTGACAGTTCTGGATTTTCTAGAGAGATACCATCAAAGGCATGTTGCATAGAGGTATGGTCCCATTTTAGTCCCTTTTAGTCCCTTAGTGCCTGGCCTCCTGCCCCCCTTATCAGGAAGCTTGTGCATAGTCGAATGCGAGGACTGCCCCTCCAATCCATTTGAGTAGCTCCATCCTCCTTACTGCTTGAGGAATCCTCTTCTATCTAGTCTAAATCTTTGCTGGAATCCTCTGACTCTTCAATCATTGAAAATAAGCATTTAGCCACTGCCGCAGTTTCTGTTTCATGCCCCTCTTCCGTAATGGCCTCCCCCCTCTCTGTAAGTGCCTTTAATACCTTTTACAGTCTTGCCTCGGTGGCTGTATCCGGGGTAGCCAGTCCAGGAAGACCCACTTTCTTCTGCTCTTTGCATACTGATACTGGGGCTATGGTTAGCACACCCGGGGTTGCATTGTTCTCCCCCCCCATTATCCCTGGGGGTCTGTTGACTGCTGTCAAAGTAGAATGAGAGGGTGAGGCAGTTAAGACAGACAATTCTGCTCCCAAAGGGGAAGCCCCCAGAGGGACTTCGGCTCCATCAAACTCCATCAGAACACCCCCCCTACATGGTTAAAGGCACCCCGGATCATTCCCATTGGAAGCTGAGGTTCCACCGCACTTCCCCCCTGTTGGAACCGGGGTTACCGAGTCCGACACAGTAGCATGGCGTGAAGTGGGAAAGGCACACGAAGGCAATGTGTAAGGCAGTTGTGCAGCACACTCTCACTTTGACTCACAAATGCGAACGTAATAACATGACACCACACCAGGCTTTTGTATTTAAAATCAAGATCTTTTATAAATAAGTTAAGTTGGCATCAGATAAGGCAGGTTAATTCAGATCTACATTCAAATTCATTATATTACTCAACTGGTGCACATTTTAAATAAAGCTGCATAGCTCATCAACATTGTAGGCCACTAAGAGGCCGCAGGAATTATCTCCTACACGTAGCACTTAATAATGATCTCAAGGTACGTTAATAAAACATAGGCCTAAACATACAGTTCACTTTAGCATATTCAATTATTTAAAAGAAGGCTTTTCACGTTACCTTTAAATAGGCCTGCATTAATCTAGGCGCACCCACATTCAGTACAGTGGGCGTCGCAACTCCAGTACACCTGTAACATAAAATACTTCAACTCTTGGCGGTGTACACTTCAGCTCAACTCTATTAAACACTTTCCCCTTGTGGTAAAGACTTAATAGTTAAAACCATGGCCTAGGCAGTAATTATAATAGGCATTGGCATAAATTATTAAATACTGTGGGCATCATCATTACCTGAATGAACTATGTGGGGAATCCCTCAACATGTCCTGTATTCTGGGGCTTCTAGGTCCCTCAGGGGTTAACTCAGGCCAGGCCCACTCCTCTCTGGGGCCTCGCAGGACTAAAACCTTAAGGGTTAATAGTGGCCCCCGGCCCCCAGTGGCGTCTTATGGGCCCTAGGGGCCTCCAGGGCTCACCTGCGGTGTGTGTCGTTGGTCGCGCTTCAGGGCAACTGGCGATCTTCCGGGCCGGCCCGTGTTCTGTCGGGCGGGGCCCGGTCGGGGGTGCCTCGGCCTTCTGGCCGGTGTTGCGGGATGTTGCGGGGGCCGGTATTGCCTTCCTCCGGCCCCCGGGATCAGGAAGTAACTGTGCGGCACGTTGCGGGGGCCGGGATCACCCTCCTCCGGCCCCCGGGATCAGGGTAAGTGAAGGTGGGGGCTCAGGGTTGCCGGGGAAGGGAGCGGGAGCCGGCAGTCCTCTCCGGCCGGCTCCCCGTCTCCCTCTGCACTGCCGGGGCTCTTCCCGGGCTTCCTTCGGCGCTGGGGGCGTGACGGGGGGCCGGTGCCCAATCGGTGCGCGGCCTTCCTGGGTCACTCCGGGCGACCCCTGGTTGCTCGGCAATGGCGTCGGCGGGGCCTGGAGGCCTCGCTGTAGATCGCGCTGGCGATTTCTTGGGCCGCGACAGCGGCGGTGGCAATTCTTTGGCCACGACGGCGGCGGTGAGGCGATTCTTTGGCCGCTTCGGCGGCGGGGCAATTCTTGGGCCGCTTCGGCGACGATTCTTCGGCCGCTTCGGCGGCGGAGACGATTCTTCGGCCGCGACGGCGGCGGGGGCAATTCTTTGGCCGCTTCGGCGGCGGCGATGATTCTTTGGCCGCGACGGCGGCGATGAGGGCCCAGGGCCCAGTCTCTGGAGGCTTCGGTGAGGGCGCGGACGGCGCTCCTCACCTCACACACCTGAGGGGCTTCCTTTACCTCAGCGCTTCCCCCGGTGAGGGCGCGACGGCGCACCTCACCACACGGTGCCTCTTCTCAGGCGGCCGCGGCGGTGATCTCCTTCATAAGGTCAGTGACCAAAGGGGGCAACAGAACGCAGGGTGCACCAGCAGCCTGTGGGCAGGGCTGACTGGCAAAGTACTTGGGGGCAGCCCAGCAACAGGCACAAATGAATAGGGGGTGAAGGTTTAGCGCTTCAGGGTACGGCGCTTTACCTGGTGATCCCCAGTTGGGCAGTTTTAGGCTTTAGGCCTTGCTGGACGGTCAGGCCTCCTCAAGTTAAGGGGTCTTGCGATTGCTTCAGCTTGGTTGCTTCTTAGGCACTTCTGGTTGTAAGTTTCTTGTCAGAAGTTCCTTGTTATAAGTTCCTTGTCAAAGTTTCCTGTCAGAAGTTTCTTCTTATGAGGGGGGGGGATGAGTTGGTGGTCTGGGAGTGCTTGGTTTTCCTCCCCGCACGCTGAAGGTGGTTCCCTGGGTCCCCTCACACTGGGCAAGGTCAGTGGGTGGTGGGCGTTCCTCAGCTATCTTACAACAGCAGGGCCTCAGCCCTGTCAGCAGCAGTAGTGTAGGTCTCCCCCCTAGGCCCTAAAGCCTATACTCCGGCGGAGGTTCTCCCAGGTTCAGTGGTGCCTCATCAACTGACTAGAAAGTTTTCCCTCCAAGCCTTTTATACTCCTAGGTCAGGTGACTCTCCCAAAGGCGGCAAAACATAACTCCTCCCACAGCCCGGAAGGTTCTGGAACCTTCTACATGCCTGGCTATGTGGCCCAGAGGCGGGGATGGAATGGATACTGTATCCCTATACCCCAGCCTGACCCTGGCTACTAGTGTGTATGCGTGTCAGGCCCCTCTGCAGTAGCAGGGGCCTGTGGCAGCCATCTTGAGTGAGAGAGAGCACCTGCACCTCAGCACTGGCTAGCAGTGGCAAGGTGCCCAGAGACCTAGGTCCAGTAAAAATATGGCGGCAAAAAAGGAGGCGAAAAAGGAAAAAAAATAGGGAAAGACCACCCTAGGGCTGACAGGTCTAACATGCGTCCCCCCCAGCCGAAAGAGGGAGAGCTTCCCAACCTCTAGGGAGTTCTCTTCGCTAAGGCGGAAAACCGGGAGAGACCGTCAGCGTTGGCGTGGTCTACACCGGGTCGATGTTCCACCCGAAAGTCCATCCCCTGGAGGGAAATGGACCACCTCAACAATTTGGGGTTTTCGCCTCTCATCTGCATGAGCCAGCGAAGGGGTCTGTGGTCGGTCTGGATCAGGAAGTGACAACCAAAAAGGTATGGCCTCAACTTCTTGACAGCCCAAACCACAGCAAAGGCTTCTCGTTCGATGGTACTCCACCGCTGTTCCCGGGGAGTAGTCTTCGGGAAATGAAGGCGACTGGCTGGTCTTGGCCATCGTCATTCAGCTGCGAGAGCACAGCTCCTATGCCATGCTCAGAAGCGTCTGTCTGTACAATAAATTCCCGTCCAAACTCTGGAGTCCTAAGCACCGGTGCGGTGCACATTGCACGTTTGAGGGTCTCAAAGGCTTCCTGGCAGGCAGCCGTCCAGATGACTCTGCGTGGCTGCTTCTTTGAAGTCAATTCCGTCAATGGGCCCACGATGGTTCCATATCCCTTGACGAACCGGCGGTAATACCCCGTGAGGCCGAGAAAAGCTCGGACCTCTGTTTGGGTCTTGGGGGCTCCCAGGCCAAGATGGTCTCAATCTTGGCTTGGAGGGGTTGCACCTTACCTCCGCCCACCAGATGTCCCAGGTACACAACAGATCCCTGTCCAATCTGGCACTTGCTGGCCTTGATGGTTAAACCAGCCCGTTGCAAAGCCTGTAGCACCTCCTGGAGATGCTCCAGATGGTCCTCCCAGCTGCTACTGAAGACAGCTATGTCATCCAGGTAGGCAGCAGAGAAGGCCTCTAGGCCAGACAGCACCTGGTTCACCAACCGCTGGAAAGTGGCTGGAGCATTTTTCAACCCGAAGGGCATCACCCGAAATTGAAAGTGGCCCTCGGGGGTGGAGAACACAGTCTTCTCCCTTGCTCCTTCCGCCATGGCTATCTGCCAATAGCCTGACGTCAAATCAATGGTACTCAAATACCGGGCTGCTCCCAGCCGGTCAATGAGCTCATCCGCCCGCGGGATCGGGTGAGCGTCGGTCTTAGTGACTGAGTTGAGTCCACGGTAATCCACACAGAACCGAAGTTCTGGTGTGGTGCCCGGTGGGGCCGCTTTCGGCACCAACACCACCGGACTAGCCTAAGGGCTACTGGAAGGCTCAATCACTCCCAGTTCTAGCATCTTGGTAACCTCACCCTGGATACTAGCCTTGACTTTATCGGACAGCCGGTAAGACTTGGTTTTTACTGGCGGACTGTCCCCTGTGTCCACATCATGGGTACACATGTGCGTGATTCCAGGCGTGAGGGAGAACAACGAGGCGTACTGCCCCAAGACCTGGCGGCAGTCCCTCCGTTGCTCTGGGGTCAAGGATGGGGCGAGGACCACTCCCTCTACTGAACCATCCTTCTCATGGGCCGCCAGAAGGTCTGGAAGAGGCTCACTCTCCTCCTCCTCACTTCCATCTGTTATCATTAGGAGAGTGAGCTCTGAACGCTCCTGGTGGGGCTTCAGGCGGTTGACGTGGAACACCCTGTGGGGTTGACGTGGGGTCTTCACATCGACGACATATGTGGTCTGGCCTCTCCTTTCCAAGATCTCAAACGGCCCAGTCCACCGGTCCTGGAGGGCGCTAAGCTCTCCTGGCTCCATGACCCACACCTTCTGTCCAGCGTCTAACTCTACCGTCCGCGCGTTCCGGTCATACCATTTCTTCATGACGGCTTGACTTGCCTCTAGATTGTCCGAGGCCTCCTTCCACAGCTTGGCCACTTGGCTGCGGAATGCCAGCATATAGCTGACCACATCACGGGGAAGCTTCAAGGAAGACTTCTCCCACCCCTCCTTGACAAGACTGAGGGGCCCCGAACGGGGTGGCCAGAGAGCAGCTCAAAGGGGCTGAAACCGACCCCTTCTGCGGCACCTCTCGGTAGGAGAAGAGCAGACAGGGTAAGAGGACGTCCCACTTTCTCCTCAAGTCCTCGGGTAGGCTCCTGATCATCCCCTTCAAGGTTTTGTTAAAGCGCTCCACGAGTCCGTTCGTCTGGGGGTGGTAAGGAGTGGAGAACTGGTAGGTCACTCCACACTCCTTCCACATGGCCTGCATGTAGGCCGACATGAAATTCGTGCCCCTATCTGACACCACGACCTTGGGGAATCCCACTCGGGTAAAAATCCCCATCAGGGCCCGCGCCACCACCGGTGCAGTGATGGTCCTCAGAGGGATTGCCTCTGGGTACCGGGTGGCGTGGTCTACCAGCACCAAAATGAACCTATGTCCTGCAGAAGTCGGCGGGTCCAATGGCCCGACAATGTCAATCCCTTCCCGCTCAAAAGGGGTATCGACAACTGGGAGAGGTTCCAGAGGGACCTTCACCTTCGTCCCTGTCTTGCCACTCACTTGGCAAGTGGTGCAAGTCTTGCAAAAAGTGTCAGACGTGACGCGCATCCTGGGCCAGTAAAAATGTGGGACTAGACGCGCAAATGTCTTGTCTTGGCCCAGGTGTCCTGCTAGTGGTATCTCGTGTGCCAACTCTAGCAGAAAGGCTCGGTAGCATTGGGGGCCCACCACGGCTCGGGCAGACCCATGCACCGGAGCCTTAGGCTCACTGTAGAGGAGACCATCCTCCCAGTAGACATGGTAATTACCAGTCTCGTTTCCAGCTACTTGGGCTTCGGCCTGTTGCCGCATGCCTTCAAGCGTAGGGCACTCCTTCTGCGCCCGGCAAAATTCCTCCCGGGTAGGCCCTCCTTCCACCTGCCACTCTGCAGGGGTCGGCAGGTCCCCCACGGGAAAACCAACCACCTCAGCGGACTCGGGGGTCACCTCCGCGGGCTCCCCATCCATCTCACCGGGTGTCTCCTCCTGGACATCTCCTCGTCCAGCAGTGGCGCGGCCATTCTTTCAGGCTCCAACCCCAGCTGAGTTCCTTGTCGGGCAGCCATGGACCGCGTGACAACGCAAGTCCATCCTGGTAATCCCAACATCTCAGCATGGGCATTGAACTCTACCTCCCTCCAGGCAGTATGTTCCAAGTCGTTGCCCAGCAGACAGTCAACTGGCATGGCAGGGCTCACCGCAACCTTCAACAGACCTGATACTCCTCCCCACTCAAAGGGAACTTGGGCCACGGGTAATGACCCAGGCTATTATCAGCCATAACAACCGGGTGGAATTCCTCAGGAATCCCCTGCTCTGGGGACACCAGCTGACGTCTCACCATCGTCATGCTGGCACCTGTGTCCCTCAGAGCCTCCACCTCCTCCCCGTTCACCAGGACCCTCTGCCGATACTTGGCAGTGTTCGCGGGTACCTGAACCCGTGGGATGATCTCTCTATCCCCCAGGGAAACTAAGGTCAAGCCTGTCCACTCACCTCCCCTACCTAGGGACAACTCCTCCCCAAGCGCTACACTGGCCACCCCGGGTCTCTTACCTCCTGTGGGGGCTGGGGTTCTCTTGCGACACTTGGGATCCCCCTTATAATGTCCAACCTCCCCGCACTCGTAGCACCGGACAGTTCTGGGCTGCTGACTCCTGTCAGGATAAGTGGGTTTCTGAGATCTAGATTGGGATGGGGAACCTATCCCTCTCCCAGGCGGTTTATTTTGGGGACCTTTAAAGAACTCCCTCTTTTTATCTCCCCCCTCTTTCTTCTGGGGGAGCCCCTGTCCACCTTTCGGGGGGACCGCCCCGGCTCCCTTGTTGGACACCCGAGTGCTGACCCACGTGTCTGCCTCCTCCGCAAGCTCCCTAGGATTGGTCAGCTTGCGGTCCACCAAGTACTGGCGCAGCTCCGGAAAACATTTCTCTAGGAGGTGCTCTCTCAAGAATAGGTCGTACAGCCCTTTGTAATTGTCAACGTTGCTGCCACGCACCCAACCCTCCAATGCCTTCCGGGCATAGTCCAAAAAATCTACCCAGTTTTGTGTGTGAAGCTTGTGGCTGTTGCGGAACTTTTGGCGGTACTTCTCTGGGGTGAGGCCAAACTTCTTGAGCAGGGCCTCCTTCATGATAGGGTAGTTAGTCTGCTCCCCCTTATCCAAAGTTAAAAGTGTGTCCCTTACTAGTGGAGGTATGTACCTATAAAGACCTCCCCCAGTAGCTCTCAGGAGCTCTATGGGCCACCAGAGCCACCTCGTAGGCCGCCAACCACTTCTCGATGTCATCACCTACACTAAAACTGGCCATCACCTCTCTGGGTAAATAGAATTTGGGCTCCTGTGGAACCCCAGCAGGTACGCTGCCACCATTCATTTTGCCCTGCATCTCCATCTGCAAGGTCCGGAGCTCTAGCTCCTTCAGGCTAAGCTCATGTACAAGCTTCCTTTCCTCCATGGCTAGCCTTGCCTGTTCTCCGTCTCTTTCCATTCTAGCAAGTTCTAATGTTAATTGCCTCTGCTCCCTTCTGTCCTCCAATTCCTCTGGTGACAAACTTCCCCCTGACGCACTACTGCCTG
Source organism: Calotriton arnoldi (assembly GCA_963921515.1). Lineage (NCBI taxonomy): Eukaryota > Metazoa > Chordata > Amphibia > Caudata > Salamandridae > Calotriton > Calotriton arnoldi. The sequence continues at coordinate 312,321 of CAWUFW010006950.1, read as the reverse complement.
CCCTGGAACGTCTTCCTGGCAACACATTCTCGCTAACATCAATGCGCAGTAGGTCCAGTTCTCCTGGGTTGTCTGTCTCCCCCTGCTCCTCATCCCCTCTTCCCTCCGGGTGGGCCATTACCCATGCCCTCAAAGCTTTCTGAAGCACCTCCTTCCTGGCGCCTCGCTTGATGGCCACCCCTCTCTCTAGGCAGAACTCCTTGAGCTGTGTCACCGTATACCTTTCTAGGTTTGCTAACTCAAACTCCATCCTCCTAGGTGGGGTCCCAGACAATTTAAGGAAGGGGTTCTAAACTGTAGGTAACAGGTCTAACGCAGGAATGTACACAGTCGGCAATTACCATAGAATTCCTAGCACTCTCATTACAATAGGTGTCTAATTGCGGCGCACACTGAGTCACTGTAGGGTGCTGCACAAGCACCAGTCCTTATCCAACCGCTGAACACCAAATGTTGGAACCGGGGTTACCGAGTCCGACACGGTAGCATGGCGTGAAGCGGGAAAGGCACGCGAAGGCAATGTGTAAGGCAGTTGTGCAGCACACTCTCACTTTGACTCACAAATGCGAACGCAATAACATGACACCACACCAGGCTTTTGTATTTAAAATCAAGATCTTTTATAAATAAGTTAAGTTGGCATCAGATAAGGCAGGTTAATTCAGATCTACATTCAAATTCATTATATTACTCAACTGGTGCACATTTTAAATAAAGCTGCATAGCTCATCAACATTGTAGGCCACTAAGAGGCCGCAGGAATTATCTCCTACACGTAGCACTTAATAATGATCTCAAGGTACGTTAATAAAACATAGGCCTAAACATACAGTTCACTTTAGCATATTCAATTATTTAAAAGAAGGCTTTTCACGTTACCTTTAAATAGGCCTGCATTAATCTAGGCGCACCCACATTCAGTACAGTGGGCGTCGCAACTCCAGTACACCTGTAACATAAAATACTTCAACTCTTGGCGTTGTACACTTCAGCTCAACTCCATTAAACACTTTCCCCTTGTGGTAAAGACTTAACAGTTAAAACCATGGCCTAGGCAGTAATTATAATAGGCATCGGCATAAATTATTAAATACTGTGGGCATCATCATTACCTGAATGAACTATGTGGGGAATCCCTCAACATGTCCTGTATTCTGGGGCTTCTAGGTCCCTCAGGGGTTAACTCAGGCCAGGCCCACTCCTCTCTGGGGCCTCGCCTCGTAGGACTAAAATCTTAAGGGTTAATAGTGGCCCCCGGCCCCCAGTGGCGTCTTATGGGCCCTAGGGACCAACAGGGCTCACCTGCGGTGTGGGTCGTTGGTCGCGCTTCAGGGCGACTGGCGATCTTCCGGGCCGGCCCGTGTTCTGTCGGGCGGGGCCCGGTCGGGGGTGCCTCGGCCTTCTGGCCGGTATTGCGGGACGTTGCGGGGGCCGGTATTGCCTTCCTCCGGCCCCCAGGATCAGGAAGTAACTGTGCGGCACGTTGCGGGGGCCGGGATCACCCTCCTCCGGCCCCCGGGATCAGGGTAAGTGAAGGTGGGGGCTCAGGGTTGCCGGGGAAGGGAGCGGGAGCCGGCAGTCCTCTCCGGCCGGCTCCCCGTCTCCCTCTGCACTGCCGGGGCTCTTCCCGGGCTTCCTTCGGCGCTGGGGGCGTGACTGTGGGCCAGCGCCCAATCGGTGCGCGGCCTTCCTGGGTCACTCCGGGCGACCCCTGGTTGCTCGGCAACGGCGTCGGCGGGGCCTGGAGGCCTCGCTGTAGATCGCGCTGGCGATTTCTTGGGCCGCGACGGCGGCGGTGGCAACTCTTTGCCGCGACCGGCGGCGGTGAGGCGATTCTTTGGCCGCTTCGGCGGCGGGGGCAATTCTTGGGCCGCTCGGCGGCGGCGACGATCTTCGGCCGCTTCGGCGGCGGAGACGATTCTTGGCCGCGACGGCGGCGGGGCAATTCTTTGGCCGCTTCGGCGGTGGCGATGATTCTTTGGCCGCGACGGCGGCGATGAGGGCCCAGGGCCCAGTCTCTGGAGGCTTCGGTGAGGGCGCGGACAGCGCTCCACACCTCACACACCTGAGGGGCTTCCTTTACCTCAGCGCTTCCCCCGGTGAGGGCGCGACGGCGCACCTCACCACACGGTGCCTCTTCTCAGGCGGCGGCGGCCGCGGCGGTGATCTCCTTCATAAGGTCAGTGACCAAAGGGGGCAACAGAACGCAGGGTGCACCAGCAGCCTGTGGGCAGGGCTGACTGGCAAAGTACTTGGGGGCAGCCCAGCAACAGGCACAAATGAATAGGGGGTGAAGGTTTAGCGCTTCAGGGTACGGCGCTTTACCTGGTGATCCCCAGTTGGGCAATTTTAGGCTTTAGGCCTTGCTGGACGGTCAGGCCTCCTCAAGTTAAGGGGTCTTGCGATTGCTTCAGCTTGGTTGCTTCTTAGGCGCTTCTGGTTGTAAGTTTCTTGTCAGAAGTTCCTTGTTATGAGTTCCTTGTCAAAGTTTCCTGTCAGAAGTTTCTTCTTATGAGGGGGGATGAGTTGGTGGTCTGGGAGTGCTTGGTGTTCCTCCCCGCACGCTGAAGGTGGTTCCCTGGGTCCCCTCACACTGGGCAAGGTCAGTGGGTGGTGGGCGTTCCTCAGCTATCTTACTACAGCAGGGCCTCAGCCCTGTCAGCAGCAGTAGTGTAGGTCTCCCCCTAGGCCCTAAAGCCTATACTCCGGCGGAGGTTCTCCCAGGTTCAGTGGTGCCTCATCAACTGACTAGAAAGTTTTCCCTCCAAGCCTTTTATACTCCTAGGTCAGGTGACTCTCCCAAAGGCGGCAAAACATAACTCCTCCCACAGCCCGGAAGGTTCTGGAACCTTCTACATGCCTGGCTATGTGGCCCAGAGGCAGGGATGGAATGGATACTGTATCCCTATACCCCAGCCTGACCCTGGCTACTAGTGTGTATGCGTGTCAGGCCCCTCTGCAGTAGCAGGGGCCTGTGGCAGCCATCTTGAGTGAGAGAGAGCACCTGCACCTCAGCACTGGCTAGCAGTGGCAAGGTGCCCAGAGACCTAGGTCCAGTAAAAATATGGTGGCAAAAAAGGAGGCGAAAAAGGAAAAAAAAATAGGGAAAGACCACCCTAGGGCTGACAGGTCTAACACCCCCTTTGTTGTGGCCACATCAATAACATTAATGGCTTCACTAACCTGCACTGCAGCCAGTCCGTTGTCCCTTGAGGGGGAGATCTTTGATACCGATGCCTGGTAATGCTGCTCTCCTGGTCCCACAGGCATCACAGACAGTTCTGAGCTTATGCTCTGACCCAGATAATTGCCAACGGACCCCCACCTCTCCTCAGCTACTATGGGTAGGTCCGGAGGCTGAACTTGCATTGCCTGCTGACCTTTCTCGCCCAGCGTGGCCCTCAGGAAATCCGTGATCAAAAGTCTGGCCCCGGCAGTGCCCGTAATAGCACCAATCTTCTCCCGAGCCTTCTTGCTGATTTTTAATGTAGCCACCATGGCTGAAAGCATTTTAATTTCTGGCTTGGATTTTGCTTCTGTCTCATTTCAGGAGACACCCAACAGTCTCCCGTGCTCCAGAGCACAAGGCTTGCCAGCACTCACTGCAGCGCTGCCACGGCCCTTCGTCTCCCTGCAGCACTTAAAGGGCATTCTGTGTCTGTTTTGCTCTCATCTGCTCTTCTTCCGGATGCCTCCGTCCCCACGACCGCTGCTGCGCATTACTGCCCGGAAGCATAAAATTGTGACCCCAGGCTGACAGGCCATTTTAATCTTACTCGCCTCATTTAGCCAGTCACACAGCTTCCAATTATATCCCATGCCAAATATCTGAGGGGGAAGAGGTCCTCCTCTGTCTCTCCTTTCCCTGCCTGCCTGTCAGCTCAAAGAGGGTGAGGAGCTCACACTGGGACTACCACTTAGGCCGCCATCTTACTTCCTGCCCGCAGAGGTAGAACGTACCGCCCACTCTTGATGACATTATAGTGGCATCATGCTCCAACAATAGGAGACACGATCTGACAACCGACGAGCTACAGCTGCAACTAAGAAGCTTTAGGGGGAGGTAAGGAGAGTCTCCAAGACATGCTCTGAAATTGGGGAAAGGTATTTAGTAGTAGAAAATCGAGCTGCTGCACTAGAAGAGTAACTTGCTGTAATAAGGTCCAGACTGTGGCACACAAGGTGCAATTGGTGGATATGCAGTGGAAACTGTAGGACTTCGAAAATCGGCAGCGCTGCAATAACCTGGGGATTTGGGGATTCAGGAGGGGATGGAAGCTAGCGATGCCAGATCATTTATGATTAACCTATTTCAAAAGTCCTTCCGTGACCTTGAAGGGTGGAACCGGGATCACGAAATCCAGAGGGCTCATAGATTCCCTCTAACACTAAAACGCACGGAGCAGGGAACCGCATCAGTGAGCACAGAACCCAGGGCTGTATTGGGCTTTTTTGGCAACTATCTTCTAAGGCAAGCAGTTTTTTTAAAAGTGGGTCCGGACTCTAAACTATGTGCAGAAGGCCATTCTTTCTTTGCCAGGCTGGACTTCTGCCATATGACTGTTGAGAGACGATGGAGGCTGCACGAGTTGATTAAGCCATGTCAGGACAAAAGGGCAGATGGTTATCTGATGAATCCTGCAAGGCTTAAGATTATACACAATGGCAGGGTTTGAGTATTCTTATCAGAGGTTAAGGCTAAAAAATATATGGAAAGGCTCTGATTTATGATGCAATTGTGCAGCGCCCCAGAAGGTGGGGCAGATAGTGTGGTATTCATATAGTTAAGAAGAAGTAAGGTTCTATAATATTAGAAGGGTGGGGCCTCTCTAATAATTCACATTTATTTAGTTTTTCCTATCTTGAATGGTGGGGGGTGTTCTCTGACTCCAATTGAAGGTGTTATTTAGTTTATGCACTAGGAATCCATGTGATTGGCGCTGGGTAGTCAGGGGACATACGAACTATCAAACAGACCAGCATGGGTCTGACTGCTTCATATGAGGGGAGGGGGAGATGAAGGGGGTACGGGGTGGAGGATAAGCAGAAGGGGCAAAGAGGGCGGTGTAAGGGAGGAGGGGGGGAGTAGAGTATGGAAAAGGGGAGCAACTTGCAATATGGAAAATTTGCCAAAAGAGAAGAATTTAGGTCTATAGCATCTGCCCAATTGAGGCTAGTCAGTAAAAAGATATGGTTTCGTACAAGTGAGGCACACATAATTTTACCATATAGCTGAATGGTACGATTTAGGAAACTGCATATATGTACTACTTATATTCTGTAGCTTGAACGATCAGTCCAAAAGGTTCAGATTAGCAGCTGGGCTGAGAACCTTGGGTCCAGATATCGTGTGTATACAAGAAACACATATTGAGGGTCCAAAAATGATCTGCTTGAAACTCTGGGCTATGTGCTCTTAGTCCATACTACACAGGCAACCACTACGAGGGGGAGGCAATTTTGGTGCGAATGGGTATCTGTGATGTTAAACGCAAACTTGCAGATAAACTTGGGAGGTGGGCATTAATGGAATGTCAGGTGGCCGGTTCAAGCTTCACTATCTGTTCAGTTTATGGCCATAATCATGATGAGCCAGGGGCGCTTGAGTATCTAAATGTAGAGCTGGCTTCATGGCCTACCCCACTCATTGTGTGTAAGGACCTGAATATACATGAGGATTGTACTCAGGGGTCATTATCATCTGCGAGATATGTGGGCAAGAAGCCCAGAGTCTTTAGGGCATTGCAACAGTTTAAGAGGGATCATGGGCTCACGGATGTTTGGGGCAAGTTGAGGGCTCCAGACCCAGGTTACACATTTTTTTCATATCCTCATAAGAAATTTGTAAGATTGTATTATTTTTTATCTCAGCTGGGTTAATTCATGAAGCCCACATCAAGAGGCATCCAATGATATTTTTAGATCATAATCCCTGGTTATTGAGCTTCAGGTATTTGGGGCAGCAGAACAGACTCAAACATGTTCTTTTGACAGAGGGCTGCTTCAATATGGACTATGTTGTGCATATAAACAGGTGGTTGGTCAACTTTTTAGAGAACAATAGGGGGAGTGCCTCAACGGGGACAGTCTGGGATGCATTAAATGCAGGGATCAGGTGGGAGATCCTTAGTTACAGTTTATATATTCAGAGGACTCTGGGTGATGAGATGAAGGCACTGTGCAAGGATTTGAGTGCACTGGAAGCTCGGCTGGTCACAATAATTGCAGAGGGGCAGGAGGTTCTTCAAATGACTGCAGTGGTTAAGACGAGCATTAATAACATTTACCTGGCAAAGGCAGCAGGGAAAGATCAAATCCGGAGAGTTACGAATATAATGAGAGCGTAGGCAGGCTTCTTGCCTTGCACACTCGGCAGAAGGAGGTGCACAGCAGCATCCATACAACGAAGGGCAAGTGAGAGCTTGAGGTTAGCACCGCGGACTATTTTATATGTATTCAAGGAGTTCTATGAAGACTTGTATCGGACAGAGGAGCCAGCCACTCTGGTAGACATTGCGCAGTATCTAGATTCAGTCAAGGGAGGAGGCCACCAACAATGCCCTATCACGGTGGGGGGAATTAAATCTCCACTTAACTCCTTAGAAATGGGAAATGTCGTAGGCCCAGATCGGATACCCATGGAATTTTATAGAGCCTTTTTTGCGGTACTGGAGATGGATATGGTTGATACTTTACTTGCGACTCAGAGTGGACACTTGACCCCAGCTTCCTTGACAACAGCAAACATAGAGGTGTTCAAGAAAAAGGGGAAATCCCCACTGATTAAGGGGTCTTATAGACCTATATCTTTAATTAACTGTAACACAACACTTAACCTTTTCCCTGTGATGAAAAAAAGCAAGAGGGATCTCATGTGAATAAATATTTTGCATTTAACACTGTGAGGATGGTGTAATGTTGTCAAAATGTTGATTTTACCAAAGATTTTGTATCTTTTCAGGGCAATCCCTCTGGAATTTGAACGACACTGGTGCAAAATAATTATGTGCAATGTGTAGCAGTTTTGTCTGGGAGTATAAAAGGGTGAGGAGAGCACTAAAATACTTGACCATCCCCTGGACTAGAGGTGGATGGGGGGTGCCAAATTTTAGACATCATTATTGGACAGCAATTCTTCAGTATATGGGGATTTTTATCACGGGTAGTCAAACTAAGGCTTCAGGGCCTGATAAATGACTTTCCATCTATGAGATATCTTTGGGGGCCAAAGTTAAAGCATGCTTTCTGAGGAATATCGAATCAAGCTATTTTAAAAAGATCAAATTTAAGGTACTAAAAGTGGCATATAAGATCTGGGGACAGGTAAGGCAGAAGCTGAGAATAAAGAGGTATAACTATTATACTCCCCTTTGGTATTCATCAGTTTTCCCAGAGGTTTTCCATGATAAAAGTCATCTTGCGTGGGGTAAAGCTAGGGGATCTTTATGGACGGTATAAAATAAACTAATTCGAGGAATTACAATCTAGGTATGGGCTGGGAAAGCATAGCTTTTTAAGGTATTTACAGATAAGGGATTTCTTTCTGAAACTAGACATGGACGATATTTCGACTGAGCATGTTTTGTTACTGGATCAGTTGGACTGTCCCGGGAGGGGGAAGATTAGGCAAATTTCTAAAGCCTTGAGTGACCTGATTCCAGATGATATGAACCGTCAAGAAGTAGAGTGGGAGTGGAGAAGGCTATTCAAAGGTCAAGTTAAGGGACTCATGGGAGATGGACAAAGAAGTGTTGCTATCAGCGAGCTTGAAGGTACAACATTATAAGACACTTTTTAATCTCTATTACACTCCAGCAAAAATTACGAGATGTCCTCGGTGCGGTAGCCTCGAGGCAGATTTACTACATATGCTATGTAACTGTGTAAAGCTGGAGGACTACAAGAAGGGTATCAGTCAGTATCCGGGGTCAGTTCTTAACATTCAGATCAGGGTTATTCTGTGCTGATAGTTGTGTGGTGAGAGACAAAAGGTCACAGCGTGGCTATGGTGTGCACCTGCATTTGTATTGCACCTGCCTGACTTAGCTCAGCCCCCCACCCCCGCATTCCATCAGCTTCTAGAAAGGTTACTCTCAATGTATCATTTGGAGTGCAATTTGTATTGATGTAAGGGGCACAGAATGAGAAGGCGGGACACCCGGGTTTGGGCACCGGTTGCTGAATGGATCGCCAGAATGAACATAAATGGGGGAAGTGGCGTCTGATGAGGTCTGTACGAATGAAGAAACTGTATCTTACTGTATATTGTTTATGCTAGGACATTACCACATGTACCAGTAAATGGAGTTTAACGCTGGGCAGCTTGGGCAGTACTTTATGACTACAATGAGGACATGCTGGAGGTACCTTCATAACCCATATTGATGAATGTATAATTTATTAAATGATTTGACTGTACTACTTAATTGTTGTTTGATGCCCATAAGGGTGTTTACCTTTTCTCGCAAATTCGATAACGTTAAAAGGAAGGCTTTAACAAATCAGATACCGCCCTCAACGACACCCGATGGTGAAGGGAACAGCACTGCTCAGGAAGATTCAGACATAAACTCTTTGACGAGTGGTGATTCGGATGATGGCATTGGCCCTTTACCAATTGTTCAAACAAGAGTTGTAACCAAACACACTTTGGGTGAGGAGCTCAATTTTTTAACAATGGACAGGCGAGCAACTCTCCGCCCCAGAAATCCTCAAAACTTGACAACCACAGCACCAGCCAATGTTGGAGGGAGAGGCGCCGGCAGCGGCTCAAACACATCAAGCAAGGGAAGAGGAGTGCGGAGATGGAATCGATAGATGGACAGGATAACACCATCATCAATCTAACTAACACCATACTTACCAAAGCAGAAAACCAACTATTAGCTTTGGGCTTGTCTTTTTGTCCAGAGTCAAACTTCTCTTACAAACAGTCCCGTATTGACATATACAAATTCATACGGAAAATTAAGCTTAAAAAGTTTTTCCAACTGAACAAATCGCCTAATTTGACTAACATTGAGAATACCACTTATGACAATCTTCAAGCTAGAGACCTTCAGGCAGTACAAATACTGCAATCACTGGCCAAAGAGAACTCTGACTGTGAGGTACCTGACACTGACTCTGAGTACATTGAGGGGATCAATACGGGAATGGCGGCTGCCAGTCCGTTTCGTCCCCTTCTTCATTCTATCCGTTGATGCCAAAAGACTCTGTAGATGTATTTAGTGAGATGGTCATTGAGGACCTAAAAAAATTGAATTTTTCTGTTAATTCCCAACATCGTAAACAGAACTACAGAGTGAGAAACTATTGGGCATTGATAAAAAAATTGCGAGACAAAAATGAAATTGTGGTTATGGGTGCTGACAAGGGCGGCAACATAGTACTATGGCCGAAATGTGATTACCTTCAAGAGGCTCAGCGTCATCTTTCAGACTCCAATTGTTATTCCAAGGTTGGTCGTGAATATTTGACCCAGGTGAAAACGACTGTGACAAGACATTTGCAACAATGGAAGAGACAGGGTCTATTATCAAAAAATGAATTTTTATTTTTGAGAAATGATTTTTCAACTACAGCTACCCTGTATTTCATTCCCAAGATCCACAAGGGCACCTCCCCTGTACCTGGTAGACCTATCATTTCAGCCAGGAACAACTTGTTGGAGGCAATGTCTAAATATGTTGATTTTTTTCTCCAGCCATATATGATCACCCTGCCCTCTTTTATAAAGGACACGGGTGATTTCCTGAAAAAAATTACAAGAAGTGGAGTGGAAGTCTGGATATGTACTAATCACACTTGACATAGCCTCGCTATATACCAGAATTCATCACACACAAGGTTTGGAGGCTGTTAAACATTTCATCAATTACTGTGCCATTAATTTACATGCCCATAATTGCATGTTACTACAAATGATTGATCTCTGCTTGAATAACAATGTATTTTTATTTAACAAAACTCTGTACAAACAATTGAGAGGGGTTGCCATGGGGGCGTGCTTTTCTCCAACGTATGCTTGCCTTTTGGTGGGTTGGTGGGAGGAGCACGTCCTCAAGGTAACCCACAAGGAGGCTTGGGACACCCACAGAAGCGTTAAATCGTTTTTTGGCTCGGGGTTACAGACTATCGAATCTACAGATGGCCTTGAATAAAGCTAATGCCCGTCCTCGTGAGTTGTGTCTAATAACTAGACAAGAACAGAATGTAGAAACAATGAGTGAGGCTATAACAGAAGACAAACAACCAATCAGATTAATTACTACATATTGTAGACAGGACAGAATCATTCGCAAGATTGTTTACAAACACTGACCTATTATTCTAACTGACATTACTCTTAAATTCATGTTACCTGATCTCCCTGCCATAACATTCAGGAGGGCACCCTCAATGAGGGATGCCTTGGTGAAATCTAGCCCTGAACTAACTTTTAAATCAACTTGGCTGTCCAAATCTGGCTTTTTTAAATGCTCATCTTGTCGGGCTTGCAAATTTGGAATCAATGTATCCGAGTATTGTACAGCTTTTTGTGATATTCCAGTCCCCATTAAAAATCATTAAACATGTCGGACGGATTTTGCGGTGTACGTGCTTGAATGCACATGCCATCTGAAGTACATCGGCAGTACAAAGTTACCAGTCTTTAACCGGATATTGCAACATTTGCGCGCAATTGTCAACTCTGATTCTAATTATCCAGTCGCCCGTCATTTTAAAGCCATCCATGCAAATAAAGTTAGTGATTTAAAATATTTTGTAATTGGAGCAGTCTCTCCATCAGTCCGGGGTGGTAATAGGGAGAGACAATTACGTCAGTTAGAGTCCTCCTTCATTTTATTACTTGATACGAGAATGCCTAATGGCCTGAATACCAGTGAAGACCTTCACAATTTTTTATAATTAAATCATCTAATAGGCTCTCCTGGTATTTTGATGCAACAAATTCAGACATTTAGGAATGATTACTTTTGTCTTTTCTACTTCTATATCCATTACTGAGATTACAATGAGGCCTGATTCTGTTCTACATTCTTTGTCCCCTGATATCCTAATGACCAATTTACATTATTATTGCATATACTGTATTCTTTGTTGGCAGCTACATTATAAAGCATTAGCACTTTATAGATTGTAGTGTATAACTTTTTGCGACCTCTTGCACCAGCCCCACCATGTGTATGTGTTTTATTACTATTTATTGTGGGTTTTTTAAATATAGCACTTTTTGCACCAAGTTTTGCACTTCTTTAGGGAGCATTGTTTTATTTATTTGCAGCCATTTTAGAACTGATTATTTATATTAACTTATAATGCCTTCTCAGCGGGTTATTTATGATACTTATTTTTATCATTGACAACTGTTTTACTATTGAAAAGTATTTATTACATTTGCACTTGTTTAATGATGATCCAATATTGGCATTATTGGGCACTTGCCATAATTTCAGCTCATAGTCGATCACGCATTAGCATATGATGATTAGTATTCCATATAATCGGCTTTATAAAAATCTTGATAAGGCACTACACGGGTATACCACCATCCGTTTGATTAATCTACTGTTTTTTATTAATACATCAATATGGGCTGCTTAAGCATTCTGAAACACATTGATGTTGAAATGAGCTTTTCTATTTTCAAATTGTGTGCTCCCTTGATGGTATGTTTTCTATGTTCACTTTACACCATTACCGATCTCACTAATGATTGGATGCACGTAATTTAAATGTGGTGGACCGGCATCAGCGCGTCATGTGAACAAGATCGCGGAGGCGATCAAAACGCGTCTGAGGCAGACACTTGTCTGAACCATTACGGGTGAATAAATCTAAAATATGGAACAGTGAACCCGTTTTTTTTAATTCTTTGCGGAACTACCTGCTGTGGTCTGTACCTGCTTTGTATTCCCTCCTGGAAATTGAAGGGTCAGGACTTTGTTCTCATATATATATATATATATATTCCCTGAAAAAACCATAGGTTTCAGGGACGTTATAGTTAGTTGGAGATTTCACTCGTACAAAACCAGAGAAATTCCACAGTTATAGTTAGTTCAGCTAACTATAACTCGCGCCCCCGCAATGCACTGCTGATGACGTCACATATTACATCATTCATGACATGGTCAGTGACATCACTGATGACATCACTGATGACATCTCAAATGACATCACTGATGACATCACTGATGACATCATCCACGTGATAAGTGACAAGTGTGCAAACGCGCCCCGTGGCGCGTTTTAAGTTGGGGGATTAAGTCCCCTTGAATCCTGAGGGTCCCTGGGGTCCAACTAGCCCACCAGGTACCTCCAGTAAGCGCCACAGAGCTGCGTTGCAGAGAGCTGTAAAAAGGGGCATGGCCTAGGACCACCTCTCTGCAACGCAGCCGTGTGGCGCATACTGGAGGTGACTGGTGGGCTAGTTGGCCCCCAGGGACCCTCAGGATTGAAGGGGAATTAATTCCTCAACTTAAAAGCGCCACGGGCGCGTTTGCAGAGTGTTGCTGGGAGGGGCGTGGCCTCCGGCACGATGCCGGCTATTTTTTTAATTTCTTTTTTAGAAGGGGGGCTGTGTGGCCCCCCTTCCTTTCCTATTTTTTTGGGCCCTGGGGACCCCATCCCCCAGGGCCTGACCACTCTTTTCGTAATTTTTTTTTTTAAAAACAGAAGGGGGCCGCGTGGCCCCCCTCCCGAGGCCATTTTCGGCCCCAGGGACCCCATCCCCCAGGGCCTGGCCTCTCCGTTGGGGACCGTGGGGGGAGCCCCAATGCCCCCACGGTCCCTGCTGGCTCCCCGCCTCCTGCGGGAGCCGGCATTGCTTTTCCACACGGGGAGCTGCTAACATGCAGCTCCCCGTGTGGAAAAGCAATGTGCTTTGGTTTTGGAAGCGAGAGCAGGAAACCTGCTCTCGCTTCCAAAATCCAAAGCAGAGTTTGCTATGACAGGGTGGGAGCCATGCTCCCGCCCTGCCATAGCAAACAGTAGTGTCCCGGGGGTGGGCACCCCGGGACACTGCAGGAGCCGGCCCTGGGGGGTGGCGGTCCCCAGGGCCATCAAGGGCTCCAGGAGGGGGGCCGCGCGGCCCCCCTCCCTTCGTGAAAATAGTCCCAGGGAGGTGGTGGTCCCCGGGGCTCGGGGGTCCATAACGGACCCCCCACTTTACATTTTTAGTGCCCCAGGGAGGTGGCGGTCCCCGGGGCGTGTGGGGGGGGCTCAAGCCCCCCCACACAGGTTTAATAATTTAAAAAAATAGAAGCCCCAGGGGTTGGCAGGCCCCGGGGCAGTGGGGGGGCCGTGCGCCCCCGTGAATATTTAAGAAAAGCCCCGGTGGTGGCGGTCCCTGGGGCTTGGGGGGGCCTTAGAGGCCCCCCCACATATTAATAAAAAAGATGACCCGGGGAGGTGGCGGTCCCCCACGGGCCCCCGCAATTATATATTTTATATTGCGCAATGCCCCCGGGACCTGGCGCACCCGGGGACCTCATTTAAATGAAGCGCGGGAGCCCGCGCTTCATTTAAAAAAAAATTTCAGCGGGATTCGCGACCCCAGCGCGAATTCTGCTGAAATGTCTTTTTAAAAAATGTTTTTTTGGGCCCTGGGGGTCCTTGTGGGATCTCCTGAGCAGGCCTAGGGAGTCAGGGTGTTTCTACCCTGCCCCCTTTTCTTGTTTTTTAACATTTTTTCTACTGTTTTCTTGTGACTCGGTTCTACCGAGTCACAAGATGGCTGCCAACACTTCCTGGTTTGGAGTGTTGGCAGCCAATCACAGTGAAACTCGTGGTCGGGGGGTTCGCGAATCCACTGCGTCCTTTGATATCGAAACTTTTATTTTTTTAATTTCTCAGCAACTACTGAACGGATTTACACCATTTAAAAAAGGTCGCTTTCTGAACCAAGCACTACCTTTTTGCCAAATTTGGTGTAATTCCGTTCAGCAGTTCGGGCTGTAGCCGTGTCTAAAGTTTCCTATGGGAAATTGATTTTCCGACCTCTATTTTTTGAATTTCTCAGGAACTACTGAACAGATTTACACCATTTAACAAAAAGACTCTTTCTGAACCAAGGGCTACCTTTTTGCCAAGTTTGGTATAATTCCGTTCAGCAGTTCGGGCTGTAGCCGTGTCTAAAGTTCCTACGGAAAATAACATGGGGAAAACGCATTTTGGGACCCCCTTTTTCTCGGCCCCCGCTTCGCAAATCACCCGAAACTTTCAAGACAGGAGCTGACTGGAGCGCCCCACTAGTTTTGAAAATTTCGCAAAGATTCGTCAAACGACGCCAAAGTTATTAGGAAAACAAAAATGCTTTTCCTATGGAAAATAGGTCCTAACTATAACTACCTACTGGCGACCGCCAGTAGGTAATATATATAAATACAAGCTCACTAGGGCAGCACGTGGATGCGACACCTCCCTCTCTCTATCAACTGCCTCACAGTTCAGCCACATTAGCTTTATCTTTTTCTCCCTCTAGCACCATCCCATATTTTGGGAAATATAAGTATAAATAAAATTAAAAATGCAGGCTGTACCTCAGACACAGTTCAGGGTCTACACGCAACGCAGGGAAATACAGCTAGTAAATGCCCTGGGGATGGTTATTTTCACTCCCAGTAAGGCAACATTAGTGATGGATGTGATTTCCTTTATTTCAAGTATGTGAGGCCAATACGATTTTATTGTGAATAGAGAATTAACGGAGGTGTATTCCATAATTTAAATTGTGACCTTTATGTCCATGGTACGCAACTCTAGTGCCGCTTAAAATAAGGTCATATCATGTTTACAGGTCGGGAACTAGTGATAGCACACATTTTCTATTTAAATTTTTTTTTTTCTATTAGGAGATATAACTGAGTGTTATATTTAAACTCAAATTAGAATGTGTGCTTTATATTTATTTTTATTATTTTTGTTATCTATAGAATCTGTGTATATATATTTTGTTTTGCTCTAATCTGCATTGTCATGGTACACAGCCGTAGATCAGCCTCTATGTCTATGGTTGGTTCCGGTTGCTACGGCAACCTTGGGAGAATAGTAAACATGTATTTAAGGTGTAAAATGGCAGAGCTGTTTATGCAGTGAACAAGGCGGTTTGGCCGCCGAAACGCGTTTGACCTTTGTTGAAATAAATCGCCATCTGTGCCATATTCTCACGGAGTCGGTGCCTGTTTGTTTGACGCTGTCAGGATGGAATAATATATATATATATATATATATATATATATATATATATATTCACAGAAAAACCATAGGTTTCAGACACGTTATAGTTAGAAATGAGCATTTAAAAAACCTTTGAAATTCACTGAAAAAACCATAGGTTTTAGGGACAGTTATAGTTAGTTGGACATTTCACTCGTACAAAACCCGTGAAATTCCCCCGTTATAGTTAGTTCAGCTAACTATAACTCGCGCCCGCAATGCACTGCTGATGACGTCACATATTACATCATTCATGACATGGTCAGTGACATCACTGATGACATCACTGATGACATCTCAAATGACATCACTGATGACATCACTGATGACATCATCCACGTGATAAGTGACAAGTGTGCAAACGCGCCCGTGGCGCGTTTTAAGTTGGGGGATTAAGTCCCCTTGAATCCTGAGGGTCCCTGGGGTCCAACTAGCCCACCAGGTACCTCCAGTAAGCGCCACAGAGCTGCGTTGCAGAGAGCTGTAAAAGGGGCATGGCCTAGGACCACCTCTCTGCAACGCAGCCGTGTGGCGCATACTGGAGGTGACTGGTGGGCTAGTTGGCCCCCAGGGACCCTCAGGATTGAAGGGGAATTAATTCCCCAACTTAAAACGCGCCACGGGCGCGTTTGCAGAGTGTTGCTGGGAGGGGGCGGGGCCTCCGGCACGATGCCGGCTATTTTTTAATTTCTTTTTTAGAAGGGGGGCTGTGTGGGGCCCCTTCCTTTCCTATTTTTTTGGGCCCTGGGGACCCCATCCCCCAGGGCCTGACCACTCTTTTCGTAATTTTTTTTTTTAAAAACAGAAGGGGGCCGCGTGGCCCCCCTACCGAGGCCATTTTCGGCCCCAGGGACCCCATCCCCCAGGGCCTGGCCTCTCCGTTGGGGACCGTGGGGGGAGCCCCAATGCCCCCACGGTCCCTGCTGGCTCCCCGCCTCCTGCGGGAGCCGGCATTGTTTCACACGGGGAGCTGCTAACATGCAGCTCCCCGTGTGGAAAGCAATGTGCTTGGTTTTGGAAGCGAGAGCAGGAAACCTGCTCTCGCCTCCAAAATCCAAGCAGAGTTTGCTATGACAGGGTGGGAGCCATGCTCCCGCCCTGCCATAGCAACAGTAGTGTCCCGGGGTGGGCACCCCGGGACACTGCAGGAGCCGGCCCTGGGGGGTGGCGGTCCCCAGGGCCATCAAGGGCTCCAGGAGGGGGCCGCGCGGCCCCCTCCCTTCGTGAAAATAGTCCCAGGGAGGTGGTGGTCCTCGGGGCTCGGGGTCCATAACGGACCCCCACTTTACATTTTTAGTGCCCCAGGGAGGTGGCGGTCCCCGGGGCGTGTGGGGGGGGCTCAAGCCCCCCCACACAGGTTTAATAATTTAAAAAAATAGAAGCCCCAGGGGTTGGCAGGCCCCGGGGCAGTGGGGGGGCCGTGCGCCCCCGTGAATATTTTAGAAAAGCCCCGGTGGTGGCGGTCCCTGGGGCTTGGGGGGGCCTTAGAGGCCCCCCCACATATTAATAAAAAAGATGACCTGGGGAGGTGGCGGTCCCCCACGGGCCCCCGCAATTATATATTTTATATTGCGCAATGCCCCCGGGACCTGGCGCACCCGGGGACCTCATTTAAATGAAGCGCGGAGCCCGCGGCTCATTTAAAAAAATTTCAGCGGGATTCGCAACCCCAGCGCGAATTCTGCTGAAATGTCTTTTTAAAAATGTTTTTTGGGCCCTGGGGTCCTTGTGGGATCTCCTGAGCAGGCCTAGGGAGTCAGGGTGTTTCTACCCTGCCCCCTTTTCTTGTTTTTTAACGTTTTTTCTACTGTTTTCTTGTGACTCGGTTCTACCGAGTCACAAGATGGCTGCCAACACTTCCTGGTTTGGAGTGTTGGCAGCCAATCACAGTGAAACTCGTGGTCGGGGGGTTCGCGAATCCACTGCGTCCTTTGATATCGAAACTTTTATTTTTTTAATTTCTCAGCAACTACTGAACGGATTTACACCATTTAAAAAAAAAGGTCGCTTTCTGAACCAAGCACTACCTTTTGCCAAATTTGGTGTAATTCCGTTCAGCAGTTCGGGCTGTAGCCATGTCTAAAGTTTCCTATGGGAAATTGATTTTCCGACCTCTATTTTTTGAATTTCTCAGGAACTACTGAACAGATTTACACCATTTAACAAAAAAGACTCTTTCTGAACCAAGGGCTACCTTTTTGCCAAGTTTGGTATAATTCCGTTCAGCAGTTCGGGCTGTAGCCGTGTCTAAAGTTCCTACGGAAAATAACATGGGGAAAACGCATTTTGGGACCCCCCTTTTTTCTCGGCCCCCGCTTCGCAAATCACCCCGAAACTTTCAAGACAGGAGCTGACTGGAGCGCCCCACTAGTTTTGAAAATTTCGCAAAGATTCGTCAAACGACGCCAAAGTTATTAGGAAAACAAAAAATGCTTTTCCTATGGAAAATAGGTCCTAACTATAACTACCTACTGGCGACCGCCAGTAGGTAATATATATAAATACAAGCTCACTAGGGCAGCACGTGGATGCGACACCTCCCTCTCTCTATCAACTGCCTCACAGTTCAGCCACATTAGCTTTATCTTTTTCTCCCTCTAGCACCATCCCATATTTTGGGAAATATAAGTATAAATAAAATTAAAAATGCAGGCTGTACCTCAGACACAGTTCAGGGTCTACACGCAACGCAGGGAAATACAGCTAGTAAATGCCCTGGGGATGGTTATTTTCACTCCCAGTAAGGCAACATTAGTGATGGATGTGATTTCCTTTTATTCTTCAAGTATGTGAGGCCAATACGATTTTATTGTGAATAGAGAATTAACGGAGGTGTATTCCATAATTTAAATTGTGACCTTTATGTCCATGGTACGCAACTCTAGTGCCGCTTAAAATAAGGTCATATCATGTTTACAGGTCGGGAACTAGTGATAGCACACATTTTCTATTTAAATTTTTTTTTCTATTAGGAGATATAACTGAGTGTTATATTTAAACTCAAATTAGAATGTGTGCTTTATATTTATTTTTATTATTTTTGTTATCTATAGAATCTGTGTATATATATTTTGTTTTGCTCTAATCTGCATTGTCATGGTACACAGCCGTAGATCAGCCTCTATGTCTATGGTTGGTTCCGGTTGCTACGGCAACCTTGGGAGAATAGTAAACATGTATTTAAGGTGTAAAATGGCAGAGCTGTTTATGCAGTGAACAAGGCGGTTTGGCCGCCGAAACGCGTTTGACCTTTGTTGAAATAAATCGCCATCTGTGCCATATTCTCACGGAGTCGGTGCCTGTTTGTTTGACGCTGTCAGGATGGAATAATATATATATATATATATATATATATATATATCACAGAAAAACCATAGGTTTCAGACACGTTATAGTTAGAAATGAGCATTTAAAAACCTTTGAAATTCACTGAAAAAACCATAGGTTTTAGGGACAGTTATAGTTAGTTGGACATTTCACTCGTACAAAACCCGTGAAATTCCCCGTTATAGTTAGTTCAGCTAACTATAACTCGCGCCCCGCAATGCACTGCTGATGACGTCACATATTACATCACTCATGACATGGTCAGTGACATCACTGATGACATCACTGATGACATCTCAAATGATATCACTGTTGACATCATGCAGTGACTGTGTGTTTCTGTAAAGTTTAAATATTTTTAATATATATAGGAAAAGACGTATTGAAGAATGAGTGGGTGTATAAGTGTCTGTATGGATGATTTAGTAGGTGCGTGACTGACTCTGTAAGTGAGTGATTTAACGTATCTTACTGAATGCATGGGTTAGTGACTAAACTGGGTGAATGTCTGTATCCGTCTGTCTGTTGCTGTGTAAGTGGCTGCATGTGTTTGTGAATAGCTACATGAGTGTGTATATGAGTTATTGAATGGTTGTCTGAGTATCTGTATGGGTGCCTGAGTGTTTGTGTGGGAGGGGTGTGTGCGACTCTGTGCATAGATGTGTGAGTGGGTGATTCACTGGGTGGATGGTTTCAAGAGTGCATCTGTGATAGACTGTATGGGTGGGTAAGTGTGTGTAAGAGTGTGTTAGTGAGTGAATGTATGTCCCAGTGGTACATGTGTGAGTAACTACATATGTGGAAGGCAGTATATATGTGTGTTGGAGTATATAAATAGCTATTAGCGAGAGTGAGTGATTGTGATAGTGGCTGTATGGATGAGTGTGTGCTTGTATCAGTGATTGTATAAGAGCGTAACAATGTGCTAGTATTTGTATGATTAAGTGAGCTGGTGTGTGTATAACTGTATAGGTGAGTAAATGGCAGTGTGTTTAATTATTTGCATGACTGACTAGGTGTGTGAGTACCTCTATGGATGAGTGGCGGTGTTTGAGTGTCTATATAGGAGTAAGAGTGCATATGATAGTCCTGTACTGAGTGACCATAAGTATGAGTGACTGTACGGGTGAGTGAGTGGATGTGTGTGTGTAGACCTAAGAATCAGTGAGTGGGTATGTAGTTATTGGTGTTGGAGTGTCTATGGTTTTGCGAATGGCAGTCTGTAATTTAGAGTGGGTGTATCAAAGGTTATATTAGGGTGTGAGGAGGTGCATCAGATTACCACGTGGATGATGTCATCAGTGATGTCATCAGTGATGTCATTTGAGATGTCATCAGTGATGTCATCAGTGATGTCACTGACCATGTCATGAGTGATGTAATATGTGACGTCATCAGCAGTGCATTGCGGGGGCGCGAGTTATAGTTAGCTGAACTAACTATAAAGGGGGAATTTCACGGGTTTTGTACGAGTGAAATGTCCAACTAACTATAACTGTCCCTAAAACCTATGGTTTTTTCAGTGAATTTCAAAGGTTTTTTAAATGCTAATTTCTAACTATAACGTGTCTGAAACCTATGGTTTTTTCAGTGAATTTCAAAGGTTTTTTAAATGCTAATTTCTAACTATAACGTGCCTGAAACCTATGGTTTTTTCAGTGAATTTCAAAGGTTTTTTAAATGCTAATTTCTAACTATAACGCCCCTAAAACCTATGGTTTTTTCAGTGAATTTCAAAGGTTTTGCAAATGACAATTTTTAAATGTATTAATTGTTATATTTATTTTTTTGATACTGATTTACTACATTTTTTAAAACTATTTATTTTTAGATATTTTATTTATTAAATTACATTGTAATTACATTATACATTACATTACAAAATATACTTTCTCTGAATGAATTACTTTAGTTTAAATAGTTTGCAAATAGGCAATAGAGTTTTAAGTACAGTAGTTACAGTTGTTGCAATGGGCAACACAATTTCAAACACAATGCAAAATTGAGCTGAATGTGAATTTCTAGTTAAATGCAATTAGTTACTTTATGGATTACTTTTTCTAACCACAGGACTGGATCCTAGATTCAGTCCTGGGACATCTCCTGTAAACAGTTGAGTAAAAGCGTTTTGGTTACAGTAGTGATTTTTAAGGAATATTATTGTATTTTAAAAGTTGACACTTAGAAACTTTTTCACATAGAATCACCAATGTTATCCTATGGGAGGAAATTCACTTAGCAGGTAAGTAGTGTTATCGTTACTTTTTCTTACTCAGTGTTGGATCCTGGATCCAGCACTGGTGCATCTCCTGTAAACAGTTGAAAGAATGCGTTTAAGTCATACAGGCGATTTTTAAGGAATATTTGTAATTTGTGAAAATCGACACTTTGAAACTTTTCTGCTGAAAACCAGACAATGGATTCCTATGGAAGGAAATATAAGTTACTGGTAAGTACGGTTAAAATTACTTTTCAGGGTCAGTGCTGGGCTAAAAGATGCAGCACTGGGTTCTCTCCTGATAACAGGTGAGTAAATCGGAATTCGTAGTTCGGTTGATTTTAGAGGAATATTATAAAGTTCCAAAACTCCACACTTAGAAGAATTTCCAAGTGAAACCAGTCAATGTTAGCCTATGGAAGGAAATTCAAGTTGCTGGTAAGTACGGTTAAAATTACTTTTCAGGATCAGTACTGGGCTGAAAGATGCAGCACTGAGGTCTCTCCTGATAACAGGTGAGTAAATCGGAATTCGTATTTCGTCTGATTTTAGAGGAATATTATAAAGTTTCAAAATCGACACTTAGAAGAATTTCCAAGTGAAACCAGTCAATGATATCCTATGGAAGGAAATTCAAGTTACTGGTAAGTACGGTTAAAATTACTTTTCAGGATCAGTACTGGGCTGAAAAATGCAGCACTGAGGTCTCTCCTGATAACAGGTGAGTAAATCGGAATTCGTAGTTCGGCTGATTTTAGAGGAATATTTGTATGTTTCAAAAATCGACACTTAGAAACTTTTTCAGCAAAAAGCAGGCAATGATATCCTATGGAAGGAAATTCAAGTTACTGGTAAGTACGGTTAAAATTACTTTTCAGGATCAGTGCTGGGCTAAAAGATGCAGCACTGGGTTCTCTCCTGATAACAGGTGAGTAAATCGGAATTCGTAGTTCGGCTGATTTTAGAGGAATATTTGCACAATGGTGAAGGGAGGGGGCGGGGCCTGAGGTGACATCTGTGCAAACGCGCCCCATGGCGTGTTTTAAGTTGGGGGATTAAGTCCCCTTGAATCATGAGGGTCCCTGGGGGCCAACTAGCCCACCAGGAACCTCCAGTATGCGCCAGGGGCTGCGTTGCAGAGACTGTACAGAGGCCACACCCTTTTACACCTCTCTGCAAAGCAGCTCTGTGGCGCTTTCTGGACATACCTGTTGGGCTAGTTGGCCCCAAGGGACCCTCAGGATTGAAGGGGATTTAATTCCCCATCTTAAAACACGCCACGGGGCCTGTTTGCACACATGTCACCTGAAGCCCCGCCCCTCCCTTCACCACTGTGCAAACGCGCCCGTGGCGCGTTTTAAGTTGGGGGATTAAGTCCCCTTGAATCCTGAGGGTCCCTGGAGTCCAACTAGCCCTCCATGTACTTCCAAAAAGCGCCACAGAGCTGCGTTGCAGAGAGGTGTAAAAAAGGGGCGTGGCCTCTATACACCTCTCTGCAACGCAGCCCCTGGCGCATACTGGAGGTTCCTGGTGGGCTAGTTTCCCCAGGGACCCCCAGTATTCAAGGGGAATTACTTCCCTTCTCAAAACGCGCCAGGGGGCGCGTTTGCAGACTGCTGCAGGGAGGGGCGGGCCTCCGGCACGATGCCGGTCTTTTTTTTTTTTTGATTGGGAGAGGGGCTGCGAGGCCCCCTTCCCTTGGCCACTTTTGGCCCCGGGACCCCATCCCCCGGGGCCTGAGCATTTTATTATTTTTTTAAATTAAAAAAAAACGGGAAGGGGGCCGCGTGGCCCCCTTCCCTGGGCCTGTATTGGCCCCGGGACCCCATCCCCGGGGCATGCCCTCAATTTTTATTTTTTAATTTGGAGGGGGCTGCGTGGCCCCCCTCCTCAGGCCATTTAAGGCCCCGGGGACCCCATCCCCCGGGCCGGCCTTACCTTTTTTTTATTTTTATTTTTTATTATAATTTGGGAGGGGGCTGCGTCGCCCCCTCCCTGGCCACTTATGGCCCCGGGAGCCCCATCCCCCGGGGCCTGGCCTCTGGTTGGGGACTGTGGGGGGTCCCCAATCCCCCCACAGTCCCGCCTGCTCCCCGTGTCCTATGGGGTCCGGCATTGCTTTTCCACATGGGGAGCAGCTAACATGCTGCTCCCCATGTGGAAAAGCAATTGGGTTTGCATTTTGAAAGAGAGAGCAACCTGCTCTCTCTTTCAAAATGCAAACTAAGTTTGCTATGACAGGACGGGAGCCGCGAGGCTCCCGTCCTGTCATAGCAAACTACAGTGTCCCGGGGTAGGCACCCCGGGACACTGCAGGAGCCGGCCCTGGGGGTGGCGGTCCCCAGGGCCATCAACGGCTCCAGGAGGGGGCCGCGCGGCCCCTCCCATCCAGTGCACAGCCCCGGGAAGTGATGGTCCCCGGGCTTTGGGTCCGTAACGGACCCCCATATTCAAATCTTTAGTGCCCCGGGAGGTGGCGGTCCCGGGCATGTGGGGGCTGGAGCCCCCACACAGGTCAAAACATGTAAAAAAGAAGCCCCGGGAGGTGGCGGTCCCCGGGCAGCAAGAGGGCAAAGAGCCGTCCCGCACCATTATTTTTTAAGCCCCGGGGGTGACGGTCCCTCGGGCTTGAGGCCTTAGAGGCCCCCCACATATTAAAAAGAAACCCTGCATGCCCTCGGGACTTGGCCCACCCGGGGCCAATTAACAACAAAGCGCGGGAGACCGCGCTTGTTTTTTTCTCGGCGGGATCCGCGCACCCTGAGCGCATCCCGCCAAATTTTTTTTTTTAAATGCTTTTTCTGCCCAGGGGTCCTTGAGGGACCCCTGAGCAGACCTAGGGGTCAGGGTGTTTCTACCCTGCCCCCTTTGTGCGTTTCGCGCACTTGTTTCTTCTGGGTTTTTCTAATCGGCAGGATCCGCGCACCCTGAGCGCATCCTGCCGATTTAAAAAAAAAATGCTTTTTCTGCCCAGGGGGTCCTTGTGGGACCCCTGAGCAGACCTAGGGGTCAGGGTGTTTCTACCCTGCCCCCTTTGTGCGCTTTGCGCACTTGTTTCTGTCCCTCGGTTCTACCGAGGGACAAAATGGCTGCCAACACTTCCTGATTTGGAGTGTTGACAGCCACTTGAAAGCCAATTAGCATGCAGCTCGTGATCGGGAGGGTGTGCGAATCCGACGCGGCCATAGATATATATGTGATTTTCCTTTTGATTTTCTCTGGAACTACTGAACGGATTTACACCATTTAACAAAAAGGGTTCTTTCTGAACCAAGAACTACCTCTTTGCCAAATTTGGTGTATTTCCGTTCAGCAGTTCGGGCTGTAGCCGTGTCTAAAGTTTCCTATGGGAAAATGAATGGGGAAAACACGTTTTGGGACCCCCCTTTTTTCTCGGCCCCCGCTTGACGAATCACCCAGAAACTTTCAGGGTAGGAGCGGACCAGAGCGGGCCATAAAGTTTGAAAATTTCGCGAAGATTCGTCAACCGGCAAGAGAGTTATTTCAAATAGAATGGCGCGGATTTCCTATGGAAAATAGGTCCTAACTATAACTATCTACTGGCGACCGCCAGTAGATAATATATATATATATATATTCCAGAGTATCTTTGTGAGAGTTGATGCCTTTTAATCCCTGGTGGGAGGAAATTGGTGCTACCTTGTGAAAGTATATTTTACCATGAGGATCTTTTAGATAACTTGTTTTTCCATCCAAGAAATAGGTATTAGGAAGTCAATACTCTCCTATTAAGGTTTGTAGGTCACCCCACCTTGTTGCCTTGGTGAACACCTACAAAAGTGTTAGGAGCAGCATCAGGTTTTTCACCATATTGTTTAATGGTCTCCCGAAATCGCAGACATGACTTATATTTTGTAATTAACCATTGTGGGAGTTGCCCATAGACCTACCTGGATTATGTCAATCCACTGAACCAAACAGCTAGTGCGTTGCTGCAAAGAGTGCAGTCGGAACAGCTAAAGATACAACCAACATGTCCAGTATAAAGAGCAAGATCCTTGAACCTGACCAAAGGCACTGGAGAATGTGTATTTATTTTTAGTACCTAAAAACGGTTGTGTTTTGTAGAGCTTGTGCTCCTTGTGCCTCGTGCACAGCTTGCTATGTCTATTGTCGTAGTCTAAGAAGAACCCTGGAGTGCGGGGTTCTAGAGTGGTTGGAACGGAGGTCTGGGTTGGGCAGTTGGTGACTGACCGGCGTGGGGAAGTCCGCTCTTACCTGTGTCTTGTATTAAAGCCACTTCTTCACTTCATCCATCGTGTCTGCGTCCTTTCTTCATAACAATTTTGGCGACGATTGGCTGGCCAGTGTGTGAAGAGTCCAGAGACACTTTGCGTAAGTGTGACTTATTATATGACACAGCGGTAATAGGAGACATTGAGCGGCACTTAAGAAAACCCGACAATAGTAAACCTCGGGTGTTGGTGTACGGAGCAGAAAACATTAATTATGTGTCTGCGTGAGGAGGATCACTGAGAATAATGTCTTCAGCCCAGATGAGAGGAGTGACGTCATCATCAGAAGTGGCATCAGATGCAGTCTAGTGAGTCAGCTAGGACGACGTCATCAAAGCAATGACTATATCTGGATGTGGAACTAAACGGGGTCTAGTGTTCCATCCTGGACATGACGGGTAACGTATGACGTGCGTGATCGGGGGCCATCTTTTCTTTGTATCTGGTGAGAGACAGCTCTTCAGTGGCCTGGCAATAAAGCTACGCTGATCCCTGTCACAGCTCATATCTCGTCACCCATAACCGGGTCAGAGCACGGTGATTGGCACACCATTCAGTGCACTTTCACATCTGGTTAATGTTGTGGTGATGTGCACACCTTGAAGAAGTAAGGATATTGTTCATACGCTCACAGCGGTGATGTGCACACCTTAAAGACACGACATTGAGGTCTTACAGAGTTACTTTATAACACAATTCGTTACAGGCTTTCTCATTTTTTTTCCTATGTTTTTTTTAACCCAATTTACCATTCAATTATCTTTCGATATTCCTCAAGTGGAATTATTTTAGTTATGGAAACATCAGGAAGCAGTCGCACTGAGGTTGCTACAATACCCTCAAATTTGCATGTGTCAGTTATTCCCCCACCATGTTTTTTAATGCAGTTTGGCACTCTACCCATGCCTTGGGAAGATTTGGAGGCATTGGATGGTGATGGGTTCAAACCATCACGAAAGGGGCATTACTGTTCAGTGCTCTTAGTAAAGAGAGTCAACGAGTGTTTAGATATCTTCCCACAGCAGTTGAGGCTAATGGTCAACCCATCGAGAATGTGTTTAAGGAAGCTAGACACAGATTAGAGGTTCGTTATGCCAAAGAAGAGAACTTAGTCATGACTAGATATAAGTTCTATACCCAACATCAGAAAGTGGAAGAAAGTATAGATGAATTTGCAGCCAGGCTACGTGAGTTATCCACCAAATGCTGTTTTGGAGTGATGATGGATGAGCTCATTAGGGACCAACTCATTGTTCAGTGTCATAATAAAAAATTCAAGAGAGATTATGGGGAGCCAAGAACCCAACTTTGAAAGATGCCATAGGGATTGCCAAAGTTTTAGAATAATCAGATTTGTGTAGGAAAGAGATAGAGAAAAAGGATCAGAGAGCAGAGGTTTCTTAAGTAGGAACTGTATGTAGGTCGACTCATGATACTTTTCCTGCTGTAAAACCTACAACCTCCAAAGGGAAAATGTATGCTTCTTCTACACATCCCAAGAGTTGCAATCATTGTGGCAGTATGAGTCATTCTTCTGATTTTAAGTTTTGCTTTGCCAATAACAGAGAGTGTAGAAGGTGTAGTCGTTTAGGACATTTTGCAAAGGTGTGCAGGATGGTACGTTGTGGGAAGGTAGCATGCATCACTGAAGCACCCACTGAGTCATTTGAAACTTCAGAAAGAATCTTAAGCATAGAGAGTGGACATGACATGAATACTGAGGGTCAAAGGAGGAATAGACCTAAAGCCATGTTTAAAGTCAATGGTTCTGCAGTGCGACTTATGGTTGATACAGAATCAATGTACACCATTGTGCCCAAAGCCTTATTTGTGCAATTGTGGGGTGGAACGTTGTTGAAACCCAATGACATGTCTTCTGCTGGTTACCAAGGGGACACAACCAATGTTCCCTCTAATTTTTTTCTTCTGTGTGCGGCAGTATAAGGTCTCTGTGCGCTGCAGCCAAGGCTATGTGCGCCAAGAACCCAACCGCGTGTGTGGGTGCAGCGACAAATATCAGTGCAAATATCACTCAAACATTTGCTTAATAAAGTGAAAAGACAGTGTATTTCTACACATACAACACCACTTGAAGGGTCTTAAGGCAGGTTTGCAACATACAACACACATAAAAAGGATGCAATATTCAAAAGCATATTCTCCATTAAAAGTCTTTTAAAGTAACAATGTGTCCCTTACTATCACTTTTGTCAAATGTGAATGCTACATCCCTGAGAGGTGGCGTTGAAATAATTTAAGTACCACTATTTTTTCTTGTATAGCCCTACTCATTCCAATGCAGGGTGTCAAAGTGCTTTACATCAACACGTGCATATTGCATGTACAATAAATTATATAAGTTTGTAAATTAATGTACAGGATGTGTAATATAAAACTGGGGGATTGCGAGATGTAGAAGTCACATATCCTCTTCCATAGCTCACTGTGCTATTATCCTCGCAATGCGCTCAAACGTACACATCATAGACCCGCTAAACAAGTATGTGAAGGCTTTAGATCTGATGTCACTTCCTGTAAAGTCGTGGCTTGTGATGCCACTTTCTATGATGTCAATTCCTGTGATGCCATGTGTGATGTCAATTCCTGTGATGCCGTGTGTGATGTCGCTCGCCGTGATTTCGTGCGCCTTGATGTCACTTGCATACTGCCTAACTAGGTTTGTCCCTCCACTTCTTTTTTTTAGGACTTGTGCCCTGATTGCACTGAAATATTGAAAATGTCACACATAGCAATCTGAAACCTTGGCAGCTATGTGTAGTCCATTTTCTGTTTGTGTGAAATGTCCCGGATTTTGGCTTTAAAATTCTGGTCGCCCTATCTATCAACAAAAGGCGCACAGCAAGCCTAACAGCACTTCACAATCCATAATATATATTAGGGATTGTGAAAGCACACGTTGTGCTCATAGCTGCCAAGGTTTCAGATTGCTATGTGTGACATGTTCATAAGTTCAGTGCAATTATGAGTGACATTTCATCGACTATGAGTGACACTTTCTCACGATCAAAATCAAACAATGAAGACAAGGGAAATATATAAATATCCGAAATTAAACCCATTTGAGCAAGGAGAAACTCTAAGAAGATCTTAAAACTGGTGCAAAGCACCAGAAATGGAAGGTCACTTAGGTGTGACTGCATGAGGAGCTCGGCTTCTAAGCACCTGCACCACTGCCCCCCAGGATCTCCAGCCCTCCCTGTGTTCTGGGGCACTCCCTCCGCCCTATCGTGACTCTCTAACACACAAGCAGGACACCCAGGCTGCAGACACACTTTAGAACGAATGTAGGGTCATGCCACATGTGTGAATGTGTGAGGCGCTCTGCTTCTAAACACACTACTGCCCCCCAGGACCTGTAGCCCTCCCTGGCTTCTGAGGTGCTCCGTCTGCCCTACCATGCCTCTCACACTGGTAAGAGGACGCCCAGGCTGCAGGCACAGGTGCAGCCTTGTGCTACAGGTGTGAATGCGCAAGGCGCTCTGCTTCTAAGCACCGCATGACACTGACCCCCAGGACCTGTGGCCCTTGAGGAATCGAATCCCAGCTGTGCAAATCAACGTACAGCATGCCAAGGTAGATAAAATGAGTATGAAACTATCACCTTTACAATGACTCGAAACTGTGAAACTATAATGGTCCACATTGTTCAAATATAGCATTACTTAGATACCGGGATGCGCATGTCTTTTCATATAACATATTACTTGTATTATCTATACCGCACTCCAAATGTAATATTTTAATATTATTTCACCAAATTGAAAATGTCTATGTAAACCATTTAAGTGTAGACAATCAGAGAATGATGTCGAGATGGTCTGTAGAGAAGGGTCAGAGGCTGAGCCTCTCAACAAATTAAAGTACGGTTTTCGTGAGCTGTCCCTCTAGTGCTTACAGGTTGAGGCTAGAACAATCTAGGTGCTCATCGAGCCCGGCCAGAGAGGCACGGACAGAACTCTGCCTAGGAGCACCTAATACTCAATGCATAATGTGCTCGCTGACGTCCTATGCTGGGCTTCTGAGCTACAGTACTGTAACACGCCCGGCACCCACTGACTGCAGACAGCTGCCTGCTCGCGCGCGGCCTTTAAAGGATTATTTAACAACACACACTAGGGTGCACTGCACCCATAAAGCACTGACTAGAGACTCACTTACTTCAACATAGAACTTACGAGGGCAGGCTCATGCAAGACCCCGAATTACGAGAATTCGGGTTTCCCTCGCGGCTCCTTGATGACTGAGTCCAGGCTGTGACAGAGTCCTGGCGGCCGCTGCAACGTCACTTCGTCTCCCTGACCCTCAGCAATTATTGAATTCGTGGCGCAGGGCTCAATAATGATTTTAAACTTACTGCACCTGAGCAACGTGATGGCCAGTGCGAGCAGACAGCCGCGCTGTGCAGGATTTGAAATTGCCGCAAAACGAGTAGCACTAGCAGCCTACCAAGACAAAATCGGCAGCGGGCGGTGAGCACTAGCAGGACGTGACGCCAGTCCCCGTGGCGCCAGCCTGTATCACACAACAGTGCTGTTAGGCTTGTTGCATGCCTTTTGTTAATAGAGCGCAGCAAATTGCGTGCTTTTGAAAGTTTTCATGTTAATTGCAGCTCCCGACATCCTTACACTAGGGCTGCATTTAACATGAAAACGTTCAAAAAGGCACATAAACTGCCGCTGCTCTGTTAAGAGAGGCAGGCAGCAGCCCAACAGCACGACGTGTGCTTTCACAATCACTAATATATGTTAATGATTGTGAACGCACACGTTGTGCTTTTAGGCTTGCTGCATGACTTTTCTTGATAGAGCGCGGAGGGGGGCAGATTGTCTGCTTTTCTTCAAGTATTCATGTTAATCGCAGCGTCCATCATGCTTCTACAGGGCGCTGCGATTAACATGAATACTTGCCTCTGGTGGTGTGCGCGCTACAAAAAAGTCACTGCGCGCTCAGATTCAATAGGTGCGCGGGCGCGCAGGCGCGCACCTTAAAGGGAACAGTGGACACAACTGACATTGTGGGGTTTATGGAATCTGAAATAGAATTTGGGGGTAGGACCATTCTATGGAAAGGTTTATGTGTCAGAACAAGGTCTCACAATTTTAGGATGGGTATATCAATACGACCTACACATAATTGTCAACCTTAGGGCACCCACACAAGTAATGGTGGTGGAGGAAGAGTCAGTTTCTGACATTTTAGATTCTATGAGACAGGTAGGGTATGTAGGAAAATAGGATCTGCTTCTTATGGTTACCCCCACTTTTTGCCTGGTGTTTTGACTAGTCTGACTGGGATCCTGCAAATCAGGACCCCAGTCTATCTGCTTTCTCCTTAAAATGTTATGCCATGTACTTTGGTACACTCCAGATTGGATACTGGGGTACCCTTATAAGTCCCTAGTATATGGTACCCATTAACCCAGGGCATAGGTACCCCAGAGGCCTCCCATGGGCTGAAGCATGTATTATGCCACCCATGAGAGGACATGCAAAATGGAACTACAGATCTGTCATTGCAGCCTGTGTAAGTTGGTGCTTGCACCACTTACTTTAGATATAGGTTCACTATATCTATAGGTCACTACACTTAAAACTTATAAGTCACCCCTATAGCAGGCCTTAACAATCCTGAAGGCAGGGTGCTGGGTTTTACGTGAGGGGGTGCCCCTGCATGAGCAGAGCCCCTCTGCAGCCTTCGGAGACCATTCTCCCGGGTTGTCTGTGACTCAGCCAGACATATAGGTAGAGGTGCATTATAACCTCGCTGTAAATCCTATCTCGAAAATGGCTGAAATAAAACATGTCGTGTTTGGTATCAAACACCTTGAAGTCATACCTCCACACCGGTAACCGGTGTGGGAGGTATGATTCCACCCTTCTGAAGCGAGCTTCGTGGGGTCACTGGTCTTTCCGGTGCCAGCCTTCTCGTCCCGGGCAGCACAAAATGGATGCTGCCGACCAGAGACACATTTCTGCCCTCCTGCTGCTGAGCCAAGCTCGAGCAGAGGAAGGCAGCACAATAGGCATCCAGTCACAGGGAGGTGTGACCATCTCCCAGACAGGATTTAGTGTATTGGGGCTGGGTGGGGGCACTGCCTCAGTGCCTGAAAGTCTGCACCTGGGGCACATTTGGTGTCCCTGTGCATAGTCCAGCTCAAACCAGTTCTGGGAGCCATTGGCTCCTGCTCTGGTGCGAAACTGGACAAAGAGCATGGGTGTAACCACCCCTCTGTCCTGACCCTCCCCTAGGAGGGTCCCCCGAATCTGTCCAACCCTCTCCCGTGGGTACATAAGGGCTTACCTGGCTGTAAGACTCTAGATTTTACGTGGACAAGATTCTACAAGAAGAAACCACTGACCTTCGACCGTCTGGACACTCTGGACTTCGCTGGACTTTGACTGGGCCCAACTTCGTCTCCCTCTCCGTCCAAAGCTTTGTCTGTGCCCTTGCTCCATACAGGCTCTGTGCAGGACCTGTGGTGCACTAAGGACAACTGAAGAATCTCCCTTGGGGTGAAGGAGTCACTCCCCTGCATTCGCAGGCACAGTAATGCAACTGACCAGTCTGCTGATCCTGAGCTTCTGTGGACTTCAAAGGCTCCAGCAACGCAGGAGGTGGGTTCCGAAGTTCCTTGAGACTGATCTGCACTCTCACTGAGTTTGAGGCCAGTATCCCTCGTGGGTATTGCATAACCCGAACCCCTGTGCACCCTGTACTTTTGCAAGTGCATATGCTTGTTGGCAATTCCCAAACTTGTGCATTGGACTCCATGTAGTCCTGACCCTGAGCAGTATTTTCACCAACGAACTCCTAGCCTCCTCACTCTGAGTGCTCCGTGGGCTGATACTTTGTGATCTTCTCGAGGTCCCCTTGTGACTCCTGGTCATTCGACCTGTGAGTCCTCTTGAGGGTCATCTTGATTTCTGTTGGGCTTTTCTGGTTGCTCCAGAGATTCCCTGACTCCCCATTGCTTGGTGAGTCCTCTGGACCTTGCTGGTCCACACCGTAACCTGCTTGACCTTCCTGCGTGGGTTGCATTTGCCAAGGCTTGTTGGTGCTCCAGCCGGACACCGACCCCTCAGCACTCGACATCCTTTGTGGGACAGCTCGCATCTGGCTCCTGGTTGTCGTCGACATCTCCTGGTCCTCATGGCTGCAGAGTCAAGCATCCCTTCTTCGCACCTGAAGCACCCGACATCGGTGGGCATTCGTCTACCGAGCCCCTGGTCACCCTGAAGTGACCCCAGACTCTGTCCACTCTGCTTTCAGGTTCCTTCCATCATGAATCCACCCTTGGATTCCTACGGAAACTTTCTTCCTTCCCGGCAGCAGCACTTCTTCGCAGCCCTCCATTGAGAACGACGGCGGTTTCCGACACCATTCCAGGCCTTTGCACCCAGCTCCTCTGGGATAGGTAACTCGGGTACTACGGTATCCATGGGTGGGGTGGCTCTCCAACCTCCTAAGTTTCAAAGGGTTTCCTTGAAGTCCACTGAGAAGGGTCCTTAAACTTTAAAATTGTAACCACGACTTCCCCATAGAATTGTACGGAGCCCGCGGTCGTGTTAGCACACTGCACCCGTCCTCCGCGGGGTCCCTTTCTACTCACCTTGGGTGGTTCCTTGGGGTCCCAGCGATTCTACATGATCTAGACATTGTCTCGACTCCAGTCGTGGTTCTTATACCACTATTTTAGTATATGGTTTGGTCTCCCCCTGGAGCCCACTGTGTATTATGCTACTTACAACTGTTTCTTTGCTAAAGTATTGTGTGCTTTGTGTTGTATCCTCATGTAGAGGATACTAGAGAGTGTTATATAAATACATACATATTTTTATAACTACTGTGTGGTTCTCCTTTCATTTAGATAATACTAAAGGTGATATTCTGGTAAAACAAGCTGCTTTACATTCCTTCAAGATTAAGCCTGAAGGGTGCTCTCCACAGCTACCACTAGGATAGCTTTCTAAAGGTTATATTTGACCTCATACATCATAAGGGTCATTTGGACTGGTGCAAGGTGCCCACTTTAATTAGTGGACAGCATATACCAGGCCAACTTCTCACAGGGTGCACACTTTCGGCTGAAGGTGTCAAGCCGAAAGAAAACTTTTTGGAAGCTATTAAACTTGCTCCAAGGCCTACAGACAAAGAACAATTTAGATTCTTTATGGGTCTCATAGAGTATTATTCTAAGTTTGTGCAGAGGTTTGCAGACAAAACAGAAGGGCTCAGGGTATTGTTGAGGAAGGGTCAAAACTTTGTTTGGAAGTTAGAACAAGAAGAATGTTTTAATGCTATTAAAAATGAACTTTGCCAAGCAGGTATTTTAGAATTCTGTCATAACTGTGGATGCGAGTGCAACAGGAATTGGTGTTGTCCTTGCTCTAAAACATGCAGGAGGTGAGAAAACTGTTTCTCTTGCATCTAGAACATTGACGAGTGCTGAGGAACTACTTGGTCATCGAGAGAGAGGCCCTAGCTGCTGTGTGGGGAATAGAGTATTACCAAACATATGTCTGGGGTACCGAATTCATATTGCGATCTGATCACAAACCCCTGGTTAAAATTCTTCTACCTGGTGGTGCTGGCAAGGGGTTTGCAAGATTAGCAAAACTGGCCGCCAGACTTCAGGAATATCATTACATTCTAGAATACGTACAAGGTTGGCGTAATATACAGGCAGATTGTCTGTCCTGATTATCTGTTGATTGGAAGTTGATGGATGGTTCTGGTGAATGGAAAGGAAAACATGATGAACCGGTTGCCTCAATACAGATGATGAGAGGTGATCGGTTAGTGCCTCCTTTGGGTTTGAGAATGAAAATTATAAGTATGGCGCATGAAGGACACCTAGGACAAGGTTTGACACAGCACCGCCTCAAAGCACAATTCTGGTGGCCAGGTATGGATGATCCGGTCACTGCATGGGTGGTGAAATGTAGTGTTTGTAAAGAAGGAGAGAAAAGACTCAGGGTGGGTAAGCAGTCTGTCATGGAACATATCACCAAATCCAGGCAAGTCATGGCGCAGTGTTTGTATCGATTTTATCTGACCCATGCCTGAGTGGAATAGTGATTGCAAGTTTGCTTTGGTGGCTGTGGATGTATATTCCAGGTAGTTGTGTGTAGTGTTTATGAGAGAAATCACCACAGAAGCCACCATTGTAGTGCTACGAAAAAGTTTCTTAGAGGAAGGGACTCCATCAATACTCATCACAGACAATGTTATGCAATTGGTTTCTCAGGACATGGAATTTATTCTCAATATTAATGGTATTACCCATCATTGCACTGCATTTTACAATCCCCAAGGCAATGGCATTGTGGAAAAGGCAAACAGAATGGTGAAGGGTGTGATTCAAATGGCTGATGTTGCAGGTCAGGATATCAAAAGAGCAGTGCAAGATTTGATCTGGGCTTATCATACTACGGAACAAGTAGCAACATCCAAATCGCCTTTTGAGCTGATGAGAGGAAGGGTTCCAGAGAGAGTGGATAGCTATAGGTGGTGCGCAGGTAACTGACTTGAGAAAGGATTTGGATCCCAAAGGCGCAGTCATCAAAGGTGATTGGGTGAAGATTTGCACTGGACATGTGATGAGAGGTCTGTCAAAGTTTAAAGGTCCATATAAGGTGGTGCGCGTGAATACGTTGTATGTGGTCTTAGAGAATGGTGAACGGTGGAATCGATGTAGAATTGCTTTGTATCAGAGATGTGGAGAGTGTGTAGTGAAGAGAGAGGAGAAGTGTAGTGGTTACATGTTGATGACAGATGGTGAGTTTTAGTCGTGCTCTTCAGAAGGTAAGGTTAGAGAAGTTGAAACATCCTCGGTTCCCATGGAAGGCACCACTGTTGAAGATCAGTGTAGGTCTAGAGGTGCGATTAGTGTAAGAGATCGCAGACCACCTGTACATTTAAAAGATTTTGTATGTTAGTGATCTGTTCATCATCTGGGTGTGAATAGCAATCACATTTAGCTGTTGTTTAATTCTTACAGCATTGTATTTTGCTTGATTTACTTATCACTTGTTTATTATTACTTTACTTGTTATTGTTTCTTCATGTTTTCTTTTCTGTTTTCCTTTCTTTCTTGTTCTTGCCCTCCAGCAGCTTTCCTTCCTTTAGAGTCATAAAGCATTTTCTTGTTTCTCATCAAAGCTTATATTTTTACAGAACGGAAGGGGATGTGTTATGTAGAGCTTGCGCTCTTTGTGCCTCGTGCACAGCTTGCTATGTCTATTGTCGTGGTCTAAGAAGAACCCTGGATTGCGGAGTTCTAGAGTGGGTGGAACCAGAGGTCCGGGGATGGGCAGTTGGTGACTGGCCGGCCTGGGGAAGTCTGCTCTTACCTGTGCCTTGTATTAAAGCCACTTCTTCACTTCATCCATCGTGTCAGCGCCCTCTCTTCATAACAGAATGTATGTGAACCTAGCAATATTTAGGCTTTATTGAGAGGGGACAGGGGAAGTTGGACTATTCACTTGTTTGCAACTAAACCCACAGAGGTGTAGTACCAAAATATCGCTTCAGAATATCATGTCTTAAGTATTATCCACAAACATATTGGCCCATTAGAGGTAACAGAAAATGTATTCCCAATGTCTGTAAATGATAATTAGGACATTATATTTAAGTCTGGTAATCAGTGTTCTAAATGGAAATATAGAAATGTAGTGACTCACTATTTAGAGGACCTGTTTGCTCCTGAAAAGTGCATATAATCTTCTATTAAATGTATGGAAGGGGTACTGAGAATGCAGGTACTCTCCCTTTCAAGATAAAGAAGTGCAAGTACTCAGTACCAGACAGTACCTGCCCATTTAAAGCACTGCTGCCAATATTTTAGCATGTAATATTGTGATATCCAACATGCAAAAAGTTCTGAACAGCCTCCAGGTTTCTTTCTGGGATGTCCAGTTCATTGTGTGTCACTGTGTGTTCCTGGGTGGCCGACCTAATCTGGGCCAGCTCCTCTTCTTTCATGTGAGCTTTATCCTCACCATTTTCTTGATTTATTCCTGGGTTGCACAGCATCTTATTGTTGGTTTCAATGTTTTGGTGGTGCAGGCAGTGCCTGCATTGTTCATAGGTTGGCAGTGCAGCACCACTTTGTGTATTGAGTGCCTCATAGCCCACTGAGTGAAGATGGCAGTTCCCTTGCCCCAGTCCAGCCTACTTGTTAGCAGTCTGAGTCTGTGGAGCCTGCGAGGAGTGATCCAGGTAAGCACAGGCGGCACCAGCTAAGGAGGTGGGGATGGGCTCCGGAGTTTGTGGTCCATCAGATTTTGGAGCTTGGGCCTTTCCTCAGGCTCAGTCACAAAACCAACCACTGAAACAAGCTGGGTGCCCACCTCTGGTCATAGTAGTGAGTACTCAAAACTTAGCAAATACCTCTCCATCAATGTAGAGTTTCCTCTGGCACTCTGGATCTATTTGCTGGGACCTTGTGGGTTGTGTTCCCAATTTTCCAAGTGTCCTGATGCTGTATGGTGCTCTGCTGCTTCAGCATAACTTAGGTAGAGTTGAACTCCACTGCACCCTCAATTCTTAAGGCTACACAATTCAGTCCACACTGTTGGAACACTTTGGGGCTTATAGGCCTCACACTCACAGGGTAGTACAAGTCTTTCCTTTGTCCTTTAACCTTCCCTCATGTTGCAATGGACTGCTTTGGTTCATCTTGCCTCAGTTGCCTCATGGCTCTTCTCCTCTTGAGCAGCATCTTCCTTGTTGAAGGGTATGTCCAATGCCCCTCCTGAACATTCGGTCCACTCTCTCCCTCTAAGCAGGGCACAAGAAGCCCATTCTGGAGGTCTTGGTTGAGGTCCACAGGTTTCTGGTCATAACTCTGGCCAGGGGATTAGTTGCCCAAACTAAGGGTTTTTGGTCACCATTGGTGTGGAGACGCAGGATTCTCGTAGAGACATTTTGGCACCAGAGCTGGCAGAGGCCAGTAAATGACTCTTCCCAGTACAGACAGGTACAAAGGCCTGTCTTTGCCACCAAAGTCTTATCGCTAGCATCCCTATCAGTCCTTCACAGCCCGGCAAGCTGATGGTAGTCACGCTATAGTAAGTACACTATGGAAGGTGTACTTGGTGTGCCCTCCAGGAACGCAGAGCTTCACTTTTGGTAGAATTCCGTGTCACAGAAAAGCTTTCAGCCACATGCATGATTGTTGTCTGTGCTGAGGCGGAAGGCGGGCAAAAATGTACAAAGCTTGCTTTGATGGACTTAGGAAGCAGGTGCACACTCTCCAGAACCATGCAAAAGACCTTTCTCCATCCAAAGGTACTCATTCACAGGGAGCTACTTATTGACGTGTTATGTGATCATATTTGGACAACCCTATTGTAATGTGGAAGCAGAATACTTGATCCAGTTGAGCCCCATTGATCTGGATTTTGGGAGGAATAAGATATGCTGCACTATGGTAGTATAATCTACAGTAAATGCAAGAAATGATAATGGTCACTTAATGTGATAAACTGAGAAATTAGCACACACAATGCAGACTGCAGAGTAGAAATGCTAGACCAATTTATTCTGGAATTACAATCAGAGTTGAGCATCATTTTTGAAGTCTAGATTTTTGACTGTTGGTACTGGAGTGGGAACAGAGTCCAGTTATGTGGGGTCAAAAGGTTTGTGACCAGAATTTAATACAATGAATTTGGAGCAATATCTCAGTCTTGTTAGCATTCACCTTTAGCCAATTATGGTGAATGTTAGAACTGGGGTTTCTGGTTGTCAGAGTATGCAATCTGTATAAGAAGGAACCACCACTCTAGTCAGGGTAAGCTATATGCACACTAAAAGATAACCTTTGCTCACCCTCCGGTAGCTTGTCACAGAGCAGTCAGGCTTATCTAAAGAAGCAATGTGTGAAGGATTTGTGCAACACACACACACAGCAACACAATGCAAACACAACAAAAATACTCCACACAGGATCAGAAAAATAGATTATATTTGTATGAGTAAAACAAGACCAAAACGACAAAAATCCAATAAGTAAAGCCAGAGTTATGAATTTTTAAATAATACATTAAAATGTAGTGTTTAGAAGCAAATAGTGCTTAGAGGTTACTTAAGGTCACGTTGACTGGGGTAAATCCACAGTTCAGGCCGCGATAGAGAGCAGGCCAGCTACAGGACTCACACAGGTCCTGCTGAAAAAGTACCTTGGATGGAGGAAGCGCCGGCGTCGAAGACTCGATGCATCGGTTCCAATCTGTGCAGGTGATGAAGGCTTCATCAACGAGCCTCTTTACGATGAAAGCGATGCGTTGTCGTCAACCTGCATTCTCCATCATCATTGAGTCGCACAGTCCATCAAAGTGATGTCATTGATTGGCTCCTGCATTGGCATCAAAGGGCAATGCGTTGGTTCCGATTGGCACAAATTCGTCCCTGCATTGAGTGTGATGGTTCTGCACAGCAAAAGCTCACTGTCAAGGGCCCAGGATTGGATTGGCACCACTTGGCAGGGCAGGACTCACTAATGGCAGAGTCCAGGTGCTGTTGCAGGGTTGAAGGAAGTCTTTGATGGCCCTGTGACTTCAGAAAAGGGGGCAAGCCAGCAAGCCTGTGGAGTCACTCTGGGTTCAGTTGAGATGGGGCCAATCCTTGTCCTCATCAGGGCAGAGATCAGCAGGCAGCATGGCAGCACAGCAATGCATTAAAGCAGTTCTTCCATAGCAGCAGGCAAGCAGAGTGACAATTCTTGTAGCACAGCAGTCTTTCTCCTGGCAGAGTTCTTCAAAGGTCCAGTAGTTTACTGTCTTGGTAGGTTCAGAGTCCCAGTACTTATACCCAATTGTGCCTTTGAAGTGGGGGTGACTTCAAAGAAGGGTATTTGAAGTTCACATAGGTCCTTTCTTCCCAGGCCTGGCTCCAGACTATCAGTAGGGGGTAATCAGCCCTTTGTGTGGGAAACAGGACACTGCCTATTCAGTTGTAAGTGTCAGCTCCGTCCCTGTCTTACTGCCCAGGAAGAGCTATCAGGATGCAGATGAATGCAGATGAGTTCTCTGTTACACCTACCCTTCCTGTGCTTGCAGCTGTCTACAGGGAATGCACAAAATGTAGCTCTTACCCACCCCAGACGTGTATAGGAGACAGTCCGCAGGCCCAAAGAGGAGTAAGAGCAGAGAAATGCCCCCTTTCTAAAAGTTATTTACTGAAATATATATTTGCTTCAATTAGTATAATCAATTTTGACAAGCTGTATCACATAGCTCGTAATTCAATTTCTTTCAAGAGCAATTCAAATTGTTTACATATGAACAGATCTTTCAAACAAGATTTAAGACACGGGTTTGTGTATTCAAAAAATTATTTTATGTTGATCAAAAATTTTAAATTGTAGAGGGTACAAAATCATAAAACGCACAGACGAAGCCGATTTTCGAGCGAGCGCGATCATTCTTGGAAGCCTATCCCATTGAACACAGACCTATGCGTGTTCCTCTGACCAGTTTCCGAATATACCTCGGTTCCCAGTCACAGTCTTAATAGCCATTGAGTGCTGGACAAGAGGTGGACAGTTTTGCCATTCCAATTTTTTTGGATTATAAAGATCAATCACTACCTTTATTAATTCTGAAGGGTTATTCATCTATATATCCAAAGTCCTGAAGATGGTCTAGCGGACATAGACATCATTAGACCGAAACGTCGACAGCTGCACCTATTCCTCATTTTATTGTATTAAGGGCAATGTTTTCTGTTTAAATTGTTCAGATTGCCTGGAAATAATTTGTGAAAAGGTGTTCACAATTGCAACTAAGAAGGATATTTAATCTCCTATGACTGTAACTTCTGGTTGCATTGTGCGTTTTATGATTTTGTACCCTCTATAATTTAGAATTTTTGATCAACATAAAATCATTTTTTGAATACACATACCCCTGTCTTAAATCTTGTTTGAAAGATCTGTTCATATGTAAACAATTTGAATTGCTCTTGAAAGAAATTGAATTACAAGCTATGTGATACAGCTTGTCAAAATTGAATATACTAATTGAAGGAAATATATAGTTCAGTAAATCCCTTTGTAGGCACACTTACCTGCTAATATTGAACTGCCCAAGCCGTCAAGGGTTGATTGGGTTTCCCATTTGTTGTAACCCCTTTCTAAAAGTGGCATTTCTAAAATAGTAATGTTAAATCCAACTTTACCATTAAAGAGGATTTATCATTACCATTCCAAAGATATAAAACAGGATGCAGATACACCTTTCTGATCAGGAATTACAGCTTTACAGTGTATTAGTGAATTCCCAAGGCTAACCTATGAGAGGAGTGGGCCTCACAGTAGTGAAAAACGAATTTAGTTGTTTGTCACAACTAGTAGATGCAAAACCTTACAGCACATGTCCTACCTTTACTTACACAGCACCCTGCTCTACCGGCTACCTAGGGCCTACCTTAGGAGTAACGTATGTGTAATAAAAGGGGAGTTTAAGGCTTGGCAAGTAGTTTAAAATGCCAAGTTAAAGTAGCAGTAAACTGCATACAGAAGTCATGCAATGGCAGGCCTGAGACAAGTTTGAAAGGCTACTTGTCTGGGTGGCAATATCAGTACTGCAAGCCCACTAGTAACATTTAGGGTACAGGCCCCGAGTATATGGTATACCACTTTACAAGGGACATCCAAGTAAGCTAATTATGCCCATTGTGCATACACCAATGTCACCATGTTTAGGGAGAAGCACATGCACTTTAGCACTGGTCAGCAGTGGCAAAGTGCTTAGAGTCTTAAGGCCAGAAAAAGAATCAGCAAAAACAGAAGGCAAGCAAGCATAAAGTTTGGGGGAAGACCACCCTAAGAATGACAGGTCTAACAGTGAATATCAGACTTTACCCCACATACTTTTACTCTGCAGACAACGCAAGT
Source organism: Calotriton arnoldi (assembly GCA_963921515.1). Classification (NCBI taxonomy): domain Eukaryota; kingdom Metazoa; phylum Chordata; class Amphibia; order Caudata; family Salamandridae; genus Calotriton; species Calotriton arnoldi. The sequence goes on along the minus strand of CAWUFW010006950.1, from coordinate 271,373 downwards.
CTTTAGTCTGCGTTTTTGTTTTTACTCCACATTGTTTTTTAATTTTATAGTTTAATACAAAATGGGTTTGTAGCATGTTATTTTAAAGAATATAATAACTTTATGTAAATAAAGCATATTACAGTTTTTAAAATAAAATGCACACTCCAAAACGGTGGACATTTATTTAGTTTATTTTAAACCTTGCAGTAGCTGTAAAATTTCCTTTTTAAAAACTAAATTAAGGTTCCATCACTGAACAATTGTAAAATAAATTAGGATTCTACATCATATTTTCCTTCAAACTTAGCCTTAGTCGATAAAAGGATATAAAAATGGTAAGCCCACCATTTTGTGCACAGTTGTGTGAGTGCCACTGAATTAAGCAGCCATTCTTCTCTGTGGTCTTCAGAACAGTGCCCTATCTCTGTTTCAAAAAGGTAAGAGCACTAACATAAAAGTAAGCCTGGGCGTAGTTTGCGGAGTTTTGCGATGCGGAACTCCGCAAAGTTACAAAAAAACTCAGCGAAGTTCCGCAAGTGGCGGAGTGTAGTGCGAACTGCTGTTTGCGCTGGTCTTCCTGCCGCTCGGGTAGAAATTCTACCCAAGCAGCAGCTCACACTCGCGAACTTACCGTTCGCGAGCGGGAGCGGGGAAAAAACTCTGCTGCACTACGCGAAGCAGAGTTTGCTGCACTGCGCGGAGTGCAGAAAACTCCGCAAACGGAGTGGAGTTCAACGCCCAGGCCTACATAAAAGCCCCAACATAAACATGAACTGTACAACAAATCCTTACATGTGTAAATTTTGTTTTTAAAAGGTTCTTTCTACAATTTAAAGATTGGACTGACTGAAATAAATTCTTCTTTGAAAAGGTAAATATGATTTTCCCTAAAGATACATTATTTCTTCTGCCCTAACCTGCTTAATTTATTTTTTTAAGCAGGAGCAAAATTTAGCATTACCTTAAAAGGAGATGAAATTATGTTACATATTAAATGTTTTTAATACTTTCCTCATAAAAATATAATTTCTTCTTTTGCAGAATTTCTAAAACGAGTCAAGTATCACAATTATACTCATAATATTTTGTTTCTTTCACAGGTCTTTCAACACCGAACCATGGAACACCTACAAAAACATAAATATTCAACACTCCACTTTTTAACACCCTCCCTAGCTAAGGAAATTTCCATTAACCATTTTTCAAATAACTAAATAACTGTCAAGGTAAATAAAACAAATGAAAATCAGATAAGCCACTAAAGACTCCTTTTCCATTTAGCAATTTCTTTTTCTTTGATACGTAGATATATAAATGTTTAAAGTAAAAGAAAGATAAATAACAATTTATTTTCTATTATTTTGTAGACATTGAAGGAACATTTCATTTGAGTTTTTTAACGGTAATCAAACATAATAAAACAAAATTGATATCTAATAATATTTTTTTCAATCCAGATGAATTGACATTGAATCAACACTAAAGGAGAACCATACTATCAAAATCCCCAAAAACTCTCTCAAGACCAGCACCAATAAAAGTAAAACCCATTAACCATTTTGGGGGCAAATACCATGCTGAGCAAAAATAATGATCAAGTTTTTTTTAATTTTTTTATTCAAAACAAGTTTTTATTTCAAGATTTGTAACTCATTCGAGGTCCACAAGACCAAAAAGATACAGACATCACAGGTAAAGGCATTTTTTACATCAATATTTAAAAAATATAGTAAAAGTTTTACAAATTGTGCGGTTCACTCATTTCATTAGAAAAACATCAGAACATTAATTAATTAACATCTTATTCATTTATTAATTAACATCTTATACAATACAAATGTAAAAAACATTTAAAAATGTCCAAAACTTGCATGCACAACATTTAATTAGGTGGAGAGAATAAGAAATGTAAAGCTTCATAAGTATGTTTGGACCTGATATTTGAGAAACAGAGGTCTCAATAATTTATAGCGATAGAGGAGCTGTGCAGGGCAAATGAATAATACATGTTTTAGATCTTGAACACCATATTTACAGAAATTACATACAGAATCCTTGTTGGGCAAATGAGGCAAACTGGCAGTTAAAATCTTTAACAGTAAAATATCAAAGCACAATAAAGACCAGCAACATCTAACACCATGGTCAATGTTCCATGTTAAATATTGCTATGGCTTTCTCGAAATAGAAGAGTTCAGTATCACCTTCAATTAACATTTTCCCCACAATAATTAGAATCTAAGCGAAAGCTTAGGTTAGAGGAAGCATGCTTGATGAAAGCTTTTAACTGCTGTTCAGACCAGGAGTATAAATACCTCTGATTTAAATCAAACCTACTTTAAGCAAAAATCATTTTTTTGTGGAACAAATACTTTTCTTTTCTTACTTCAAAGATCTCTATATCCATAAGGTTCCTTAATGAAATCATGTCAGTTCTCAAAAGCTGATAACCCCAACTAATAACTGCAGAGAGGCCTTCTACAAAGGCACTTTTTAACCCAAACTCTGATCTAGTTGCAGGGATAATTGCATATGTGTTAAAACCACAAAGTTTCCTCAGAATTAACCCTTCTGTCTTGTCTAAAAAAAATCTAATTTCCTCACTTCAATTAATGCAATTGCGTACAGTAAGGTTGACAGCATTTTCGTCCTATCTACAGAAAGTAGGTGCACAAAATGCCTTCTCCCCACTGCATTATAAAAATCCATTAGCCCATTGGCCTATGATTTAGCTTTACCAATGCCATGGTAAATATGATCAGGATCACTTAAGTTGCTCAACATGATTTCTCCCCCCCAAAGAATACGACTTAACTGCCTCTAATTTTTCTTCACCAAGATGCCAACTATAATTAGAAAATTTCTAAAGATTTGTGTCCTTAAATATCAGGATGTTACTTTTAGAAACATTAATTCCCAGAAAATGTGTACTCGCAAATTTCTGAAGTGACATCAGTCAACTATTCAAACCGTTTGGTGATAGATCCATGACCACAAATGGATCAAATGGATCCATGACCACAAATCATCTGCATATAGCAGGCATGACACCAAACGGCCCCAATTTTAGGTGGGTCACCAGAACCATTGCCTAGCTGAAAAGGAAAGTCAGATATATAGAGAGAGAACAACATCGGAGTCAGGAGACAGCCCTGTTTCAGGCCACTTTTGTGGGGATTACAGACAATAACCCTTTGTCTCCCCACATCAACATTTGACACCAGATGGCAGAGTGTAATGCGATAATTAAACAACAGAGTCCTCCGTCTGCCAAGATCATGTAACTTTCTCCACAGCGGAGGTCGATCAAATTTGTTGAAAGCTGTGGAGAAATCAATAAAAGCTGCATATAGTCGGGCACCTCGAATTTTCACGTATTCAACAGTTAAAATTTGAAGAGCAGAGATATTATCTAATGTGGAATGATTTTCTCAAAGCCAGATTGCTCTAATGGAATGATCCTTTCAGATTTTACCCAGGAATGCAGGTGTTGCAAAATACTTTTCACAAAGATTTTGCCAGCCGCATCCAGGAGGGCAATTTGCCTATAGTTATTAAGTAAGTTACAACACCCCTTTTTATGTAATAGGACTATAACACTCTCCAACCATGATGGAGGAACTACAGCAAGAAAGTAACAGTGTTCGAAGATGGAAGCAAAAAAATGTGCCCAAAGTTTAATCTCTTTCTTTATAACAGAGATCAGAACTTCATCTGGGCCCATTGCACTCTAGTATCTCATTGATTGAATTAGGTCCTCGATCTCAACTGAGGGAAGCTATAAGCTGCTAGTTCCAATTTCGAACTAAGAATAACCTCTTGAATATGTGGAACTATCCCATCATTTGGTGTATATAACTCAGAAATAAATCTACCCCACTGATCTTCCTTTATAGGAATGGGATGAGGCGTCACTCTTGTCCCACAGCAATTAAAAAAAATGCCCCAATATTTTCTCATATGCTTACGGTAGGCTGCCTCTCTGAGCTCTCTCCATTTACGGTCATACTCATCTTGTTTCATCCTCTCCTTCAATCGTCTTCTTCTCCTCTTTAGGAGAGTTATTAGTTTCCCAGTTTCCAACAAGAAAGAGATAAATTGAGTTCTAACTTGCCTGTTTATTTCTTTATTTAAGACTGAGACTGGCTGCTGTGTACCTTTGAATTGGACAGGCTTCTCTCTTTGATCATCCTGACATACAAACTGTCTCATGGCTTGAGTGTTTAGAAAAGGTGCATCCACATTCCAAGATTCCATGTTAATCATAGCCTCTTCCAACAGCCCTTTTACTCAAAGCTGGTCTCCAATGGGTTCTACCTGACGATTTCCCAAAGCTTTTTGTGTTACTTTTAAGCTTTCATGGACCAGAAAACTGCTTTATGATCACTAAGGGAGTTATTAATAATGGCCATTTCCCAGATCGACCTAAATACTGGATAAGAGGCTTTAAGATAGTGAATTATAGACCACCCGGTTGCCGTCTTATAAGTAAAATGAGCCGAGGAGTCATAGTCAATTCTACCATTTGCTATTATGCACTCATTTTTGCTGGGTAAATCCAGAAATAAAAGTTCCTTTTTATCAGTTTTTATATTTGCAGGAAAACAATAAAACAACATAATAATCAAATATCCAATCTTTTGCCATGTCAACAAATAACCGTTTTAAGACATGGGTACAATTAAAAATAAAATTGCAAATTTCCATCTATTTACAGGTAACGTAAAGCAAACATATATTTAAAAATTTAAATCAGTAATTATTCCTTTAATATTTTTTTCACCAGTACAACCTTCTTTAAAGAAGAAATGGAAAACAAACTATAGGCAACATTTGTCTTACTAAAAAGAGGCAAAATGCTTTTGAAGCACAACAGGTAGGTTTATTGCAAGGACAGGAATAATGAACCAAGTACTCACTGGAGGTGCATAAACTGCCATGCAACCTCTTCGAGAGGCAGAGCATTTACTGTTGGCGATCGTATTGAAAAATATACTGAACATATTAACTCTGCAACAGATTTAGCGGTAGGTGCCACTGTATAACAGTTAAACATGTTAGCATCTCCAGTGATCCCTCTGGTTTACTACTGAGGGAGGTATCTACAAATATCCCTACACATGTTTGTGGAAAACTACCCACCATTATAAATTTGAAAAGAATGGGAAATAGAAAAAGACAGCCAAGTAAATCTTAACCTACCCAACCTAAAATGTTTAGTGACATTCTCATACCTCCTCATCTAAAACAAACTTACATGCATGGATCCTTCCTAATCTATGATAATGAAAGACCTGTACAAAATACTAATATTTGCTGCAGATCAGAATCTGCTAACACTTGAGAATAGAGATACCTGGAGGATGACTGGGATGCCCAAAACAACACCCCAGCCACAACATGACAACATTAGTCTACGCTTTCTACTTGACAAGGAATCAATCCTCAACATAATAATCATTTCTTTCTGTTGCAAAATCTTTTTATTTTTTAATTTTAATTTTTTATTGGTATTTCAAAAAAGCATGAACAATTACAACAAATATTTCAATCCACTTTCATGTCACTAAATGGTACAACTAGTGTATCAACCCCATCACTTCCCCGTAGTTTACGCAATACGTTATAGAGAAAAGTAGAAAGTCAATTTGGATCGGCATTTGCCCATGTCAATAAGTATGTTGTGAAAGGGCCCCATATATCTCTGGGCCTAGGGGGTCATGGTAGCTCCTCTGCATAGCTCGTCAGTTGTTCTTTGCAGTATAACATATCTTTTTTCCACATTTCGAACCCTTTGGGGCATCTCCCACCCCAAAGCACAGACACCAGCCTTTTTGCCAGGAGCAATGCAACTGCCACAAGCCTTCGTTTGTCGGGTCGGAGATTTTTAACAAGGGCCAGCAGGCACATCTGCGGGGTACATTCCACCTGTTCCAGCACCATGTCAGACAAGGCCTGAGTCACTTGTACCCAGTAGCAGTGAATGGGCTCATATGCCCAAGCCAAGTGCATAAAGGGTCGCTGCAACTGAGGCAGTTTGCATCTGCAACAAGAAGAGGTATGCTGTTCCTAAAGGAGTCCTACAGAACAATGGGTACAAGGAAAGCAAGTGGGTGCTCATAGAGATCGAAGAAAATCTTTTCTCCTTTCAGAAAAAGACCCTCACACACCCAGCCAGCTAGGTGTCATGCTTCATCACTGGGTCTGCTCCTTATCGGGTCGGCGCTGCAATACCCGATCGTCACCCGTGATGGGGCCTTCTTGGCGGAGATCTTTTTTCTTAGCCGTTAGGTGAAGTGCGAGCGAGGGCCCTAATGAGTGTAGCATACCTCTTCTTGTTGTAGTTCCGTGGGCCTGTATGCTGGACCTACTCAAGTGGCCCATAGTCCCTCCTTGTTGTCTTGCAGTTTGCATCTGCCATATTTTTTTAACTGAGAGGGAGAATAATACATCTGTTGTAAATATTTAAAATGAATAATCCTGAAATTGCAATTGGATGTAAGTCTCTCTAGCAATACAAAGCAGAACTCCCATTCAGCTAGAGTGAGGGGTTGCTCTAATAGAGCATTCCATCAGCATCAGCGATTCCTGTGGGAAGGAGGAATTAAGAGCCCTCATAGCTGCTCGTAGTCGGTGGTATATGAACATTCGGAGTGAAGTATGTTTATTGTTGCCCATAAAGTTCTTCATAGTAATAAAGGTCCCTCCAGGATACATCACCCATTGTTTGCAAACTCACCTCTTGCAATAGAGACAATGCTTTGGGTTCTTGAGTGACCAATATTGCTAGGTGATGTAACAGGGGCATACACTGGAGTCTTGTACGCTCTTATACTAAGCGTCCGTCTGGCCTGTGTTGTGCTACTAATGGTGTTTATTTCTGCAACTGTGGGGTTTCTGTGTGCATGTGGTAGAAAAGCTTGCAGAGGGTGGGGTAGGTATCATCGTTTTCAATCACTATGTGTGCTAGTTATCTTTGAGGGCGATACCAGTAATCTACAAATTGCGCCTGTGCGCATAAGTAATATTGGTAAAGATCTGGAGTGCCAAACCCTTCTTGTGCATATGGTTGCATAAGCGTATGCCAACTTATTCTGGGCTGCCGTGCAGTCCATGCAAGAGTTATCATGCAATATTTAAGTGTTTTAAATAGGGCTTGGGTTAATCGAATAGGGATATTATTAATAGGTATAGAAATGTAGGGAGTACGACCATTTTCATAAGTGCTAATCTATCTGCCAATGATAGGGGAAGTCATATCCATCTAGCCACCTGATCCTGCAATTTTGAGATTGCAGTGCCATAGTTTCGCCGAATAACTATCTCAGGGTCCCTATGCACCCATTTTCCCAGATATTTCACCGGATCTACACACCATTCTAGTGGATATTCCAGGGCATGTGGCTGTGTGTCTGATACTAGTGGGAAAATAATTGATTTATGCCAATTCATACTTAGCCCCAAATATTGTTTATATTTTATGTATTCCCGTAAAACTGGTTCTAAATTCGTGGCAGGTTCCCTGACATGTATCATCATGTCGTCTGCATATAGTGCCAACGGGCGATGGCAGAAGCACAAAGCAGCAGCAGCAGGCTTCTGTCTGATTATCCAGGCTAGAGGTTCAAGTGCCAAGGCAAATAGAACTTGTGATAATGGGCAGCCTTGCCTTGTTCCTCTGTAGATATGTAATATCTCTGATGTGGCAGCATATACTCGAACATGAGCGACTGGGTTGGTATATAATAAGCGAATCCATCGTAGGAATGCCAGTGGCATACCCATTCGGGATAAGACAGTGAACATATATGGCCACTGCATAGAATTGAATGCTCTGGCGGTATCAAGAAGTACCGCAGCCGCCTGAAGCGAGGGGTCTAACTGGTGAAGTACTGAAAACAGTGTACGCAGATTATGTGTGGTGGATCAGGAAGGAACAAAACCTGATTAATCTGGTAGCATCAATAAGTGTAATAGTGGCTGAAAGCGTGTTGCTATTATCTTTGCCAGGATTTTGACATTTGTGTTAATGAGAGATAATGAACGGTAGGTGGGGTACTAGTAAGTCTGCATACATCTTATCAAATTTGCAAGGGAGACCTTTTGCTCCCTGATGCCTCCCCGTTAGGGAGTGTATGAATTGCATCTCTACTCTCATCCTCGCTAATAGGCTGCACAAGAAATTCCCTCTGTTCAGGAGATAACCAGGCGAGCGCTATATCATATAGGTAGGATGCAGTGTTTTGCTCCGTGGCAGATGTATAAGTGCCATAGAGCTCAGCATAGAACTCTATGAATTGAGCTATGATAGATGGAGTTTCATAATAGGTTTTGCCATCTTGTGCCGCTATACTTATCACATTAGTGTTTTGGTGGCTAAGCTGCGTTCCGGTCTTCCACCCGCCATAAGCTCTCGCCACCCACCATCTGGACACGTGTTGTGTCTCCTGATCTGGCGTGTCATGATATTCAGTGACCTGAACTCTAATCTTTGATAATATTTCAGGGTCGGGCTGTGCCTCATAGGTCCTCTCTAGATCTGATAGAGTGGTTTCTAGTGCCTTAAGTCGAGAGCGAATGGCTCTCAGCACTCCCGCATGGAGCCTAATACAGGCCCCCCCTGACTGTAACTTTGAACAGAGGGTACTTATCTCTGTCACTGAACCCTCATTATCTGCAAAGTATTGTATAATTGCTGTGCGTATTCCATCTCGGAACATGGCGTCTAGGAGAGACAAGGCCTGAAGCCTCCATTAAAACTGTCCTGGTGAGTAAGCAGGAAAGATCACTGATAGCTTAACCAGGGAGTGATCGGATAGCATTTTCGATAAGTGGCATATATCAGTAGTCCAAGTGCTTATCTCCTGTGATATCAGCTAGTAATCCAGGCGAGACCACATATTGTGTACTGATGAGAAAAAGGTGTCCTCTCGTTCCCCAGGGTGTTGTGCCCTTCATATGTCCACTAGTCATTAAACCTCCATTCCACACGGAGTGTCTGAGTGGAGTGTTTGTCTTGCCAGTCTGCAGTGTCATACCTATCTAAGGTTGGGTCTAAATGAATATTAAAGTCACCTCCCCAGAGAAGAGCCAAGAGCTGCAGGGCATGTAAGCAGCTCCATATTCTAATAAAATATTCTGGGTCATCAATGTTGGGTCCATTTGAGTTGATAATGGTGACGATCGTGCCCCCCAGACACCCTGTATCAGGGCGTATCGTGCCTGATCATCTATTTCGGAGTGTACTATATTGAATGGTGTACCTTTTTTAACGAGGATAATGACACCTCTGGAATATGAGGAGGACAATTCAGATACTCGCCCATCTAGTTCCAAAAGTTTGTGCTCCCTGTGTCGTATGGTGTCTTTCTTGGTGGAGTTTCATGCGCATGTGGTGGCAGTTGAGATATGAAAATATTTGCCTAGCTTTTTTAGGATTATTTAGACTGCACATATTCCAAGTTAGTAGATTAACTGTCCCTTCTGTGTTAGCCATTCAGGCCTAAGCTATCCATGAGCATTTTGCATGTAGCTGGGGGCTCTCAGGGGTTCTGTGTTAACAGTATTGTGACATTGGAGTAAGGAATTAATCTCAAGCATACAACAAACAGCCCGCCCCCTCCCACTTCAGCACTGAACTGTGCCAAAGCCATCCCAAACGAGAAAACAAAAAAAATCCCTTAATATAAAATTAAACCAAACTGAGGTGTAATCGGTTACGTCAATGTTAAAAGTATTTGAACGTGTAGGGTGCACACTCGCGGGGTAGCTAGAGGCCTGGTATCCTCCGGGTGGACTGAAATCAGCCATATATGTCAAACAACATTCGAAGACAATCACCTGGTGTTGGTGTGTCTGTGCAGGTAGGGATCAGAAGAGCTAATCTTAATGCCTCTTAGTGATTATAAGCAGCTATATAATACAAATGTGTGCTATATAGGACACATCAAGGACCCTTAAGGTAATAGCAATACAAAAAAAGATAATGGAGCTCATTCAGTAGTCCTTAGAGCACCATGTTACCGCCAATATCAGTTGTCTTTAAGATCGGGGTTCGTTTTCGGCTAGCCATGCTTCAAGCGAGGGAGAGGTCTACTAAAATCCATGGCTGCCTTCAGTGTGGTTAAGAGTTTCTGCTTTCCGTCGTGATACACACAGAGATGAGCAGGATACAGCACGGAATATGGGAACTCATTGCCTGCAGTTTTTTCTTGACATGGGAAAATTTGCGCCGGGCAGACTGCACTGCCATAGTGAAGTCAGGGTAGAAGGTATTGTATTGTTCCTTTTTCCCTAGAGAGGCGCAGCACTGCATCACGGGTGCCATAATTCAAAGTTTGTCAATGATCGCCTTGGTGAGGAGGCAGGAGGGGGGCGCACCTTCAGCGACCTATATGCCATTTTGACCACCAGCACAGAGGATAAATGTAGGGGTGGGCGGAATTTGCGTAGTCGCGCTACGCAAAGCTCCGCGAAACGGTAAAAAATCTCCGCGAGCATACAAAAGTTCCGCGTACACGCGGAATTGCTTGTTCCACCCGTTCGCGATGCTTTTTTCCTGTTCGCGAACGCTGTTTGCGTGCTCGGGGGGAAATATCTCGTGAACACGCACTTTGAAAGCGCGAACAAGCAAAAAATTCGCGAAGCCGCGGATCGCGGAATTTTTGGCAATTCTGCGTTCTCCGCGGAACACAAAATTACCCAAATTCCGCAAATTCCGTGAGCGGAACGGAATTTACCGCCCAGGCCAAGATAAATGTTAAGCTCCAAAAATCTCCTGCAACATGTCCTCTATGTAGTTTTCCAGTCGGCCTGTGTTGGTTTATTCTGGAACTCCTGTGATGCAAAGGTTACTGAGGCGCAAACTGGCCTCGCGGTCCTCGTTTTTTGCTTGGATCACCGCCAGTACCTTATCCATATTCGGTTGCTTGGTGGTTAGAGTCTGAATTTCATCTTCGGCAGTGGAGATGCCCTGCTCCGCCGTAATCTGTTGCGTTGCATGTTTATCCAGTTTAGCTGTCATATTGTCTATTCTAATATACAGAGAGTCTATCTTTCTATTAATCGATTGCACGCTCTGCTGCAGGGCCAGAAATGTGGCCTCCAACGAGGGAGTGCTCAGTAGAGGTGGATCTTGTTCTGAATCAGAATGTGCATGTTGTTGCGGTCTGGTCGACTTTCTCGCCTGAAAGGTGAGTCGGGCCTGTTGCTTGTCAGCTTTCTCCATGGTGGATGAGGATATAGGTGAGGTGCCGACGAGGGAAGTTAGCAGTGCACCATTGTGTTGTCAAAGGTCTTAAGGCCTCTGTGGAGAACAAGTAGAGAATAGGAGTGCAGCACAGCAGCGTCTAGTGTTGCGGGTGCAAGTGAGATTGTTTTCACAGAGTGTGTGCTATAGTAGGGGTAGCGCTGAAGATAAACATGATGTGAGGGAAGATCAGCCACAATAGGGTATCAAGAAGGTGGGTTCGGCAGACACCTCGGTAAGTAGTCATAATATCGAATTTTTAATATCAATATACAATAATATCGAGTTTAGTATATCGACAAAACGAAAATATTGATGTTATATATCGATGTTAAAAATATCGTTTTTTGGGGGGGGAAATATCGAAGTATAAAATATCGAATCAAAAATATCGTAATAAAAAAATATTGATTTTTAGTGTTGTTTAAAATATTGGAAAAAAATATATAGAATGTATAAAATATTGTTTTTTTAAATATCGTTATAGTATTGTTTTGTATTAAAATATTGTTGTTTTTTATGTAATAATAGTTGTTGAATATTGTAAAAAAAGTTTTTTGTAATAGAAATTTTAGGAGCGGGATGTTGGGTTTTTAGGGGATAAGGGTGGGGAGTGTTTTAAAATAATTCAAAATCAATTTTTAAAATTTTAAATATTAGAAATTTTAAATTATGAAATGTTGTTTTAGGAGCGGGATGTTGGGTTTGTAGGGGATAGGGGTGGGGAGTGTTTTAAAAATTAAAGAAATCAAATTTGGAAATTTTAAAAGAATTAATTGAAAATAAAATTTTGTTTTAGAATTGGGATGTTGGGTTTTTAGGGGATAAGGGTGGGAAGTGTTTTAAAAATAATGAACATTTTTATAATTTAATTTAAAATTTAAATTGTACATTTAAAAAATAGAGTTATTAGCAATGGTATGTTGGGTTTATAGGGGATGGTGTTAATGAGAATTTAAAATTTGAAAAAAAAATAAAAATTAAATTGGAAATTTAAATTTTAAATTGAATTATTTAATTTATGAGTGCAAATTTGTGTTTATAGGGAAGAGTGCTGGGGAGTTTTTTAAAATATAATGTAATATTTTTTCAATTTTAGATTTAAAAAAAATAGAATAAATTTCAAAATAATTAATTTAATAAAAATGTAATAATTAATGTGTGTAAAATTTATGATTTTATTGAATTTTGAATATAAAATGTTAATTAATTTTTAATTTTTAAGTAATAAGAATGGTAAAAATATTGCTCAAAAGATTTAATTTGAATGTATATTTATTAACTATATTTACTATTTGCTCAATCTATTTGAGTTTATTAATAGATTAAAATATTAAATTGTATGTAATTTATATAATGAGAAAATAAAATACTAAGGGGCCTATTACGATGGCGGTCGGAAAACCTCCCCGACCGCCATGGTAGCGGGAAAAGACCGCCCGCATGGACCGCGACATCACCGCCGGTCGAATTACGATGACCCGCGGTCGAAATCCGACCGTGGCGGTCGGATTGCGGGCCTTAATATTGCGGCGGGTGCTGCTGCCCGCAGCACTGCCGCGATAAGGAGCATGTCCTGCATTTCCCTGCACTGCGCGGCAGGCACTGCACAGTGCCTGCCACCTGGTACAGGGAAATGTAGGGGGGACCATGGGTACCCCCCAGTGCACCCACACCCCCCCAACACATTGGGGGCCCGCAACGGGCCCCCGGAAGACAATCTCTGCATGCCTTTCCATGGCGGTCTGACCGCTGAGGAAAGGCTGGCTACCGCCGGCATCATAATTCTGCCGGCGGAGCCTGCTCTGCACCGCCACCATTATCCCGGTCCTGCTCCATCCGCCAGGCAGGAGTGCGGATGGCAACCGGCGGAAAAGCGGCAGTCAGAATTTCCCACCGCCGCGGTCACCACCGCCATCCTAATTTGACCGGCGGTTTTCTGGCTTGCGATCGCGGTCGGATGTCCACCGCCATTCTGGCGGGCACCACTGCTGACCCGGCGGTGGACATCCGCCCGCCATCGTAATAGACCCCTAAGTTGTTTTTTTTAATATTAATTAATTAGTAATAGTAATATGTATTTAAAAAAAAAAATTTGAAAGAAATAAAATTTGAGAGTAGTGGTTTTATAAAATATTAATTGTGTACAATATGTTATAATTTAATTAAATAATGTGTAGTGTCCTGCATTTTCCATTTTTTTGTAGTAACTGGAGGGGTAATAGTAAATTATATAGTTTTATTAAATAAGATATTTGTTTGTTTAATATTAACTGCAGTGGGTATTGATAATTATATATGCTTAGTAGCCAGCATCTTCCCTGACTTAATACTAACTGGAATGGGAATAGTAAATTATATAGGTTTAGTGTCCAGCCCCTTCCCTGCCATAATACTAACTGGAGTGGGAATAGTAAATTATATATGTTTAATGTCCAGCACCTTCCCTGAGTATATATTAACTGGAGTGGGAATAGTAAATTGTATATGTTTAGTGTCCAGCACTTTCCCTGACTTAATACTAACGAGTGGGAATAGTAAATTATATATTTGTAATGTCTAGCACCTTCCCTGAGTATATATTAACTGGAGTGGGAATAGTAAATTATGTATGTTTAGTGTCCAGCACCTTCCCTGACTTAATACTAACTGGAGTGGGAATAGTAAATTATATATGTTTAGTGTCCAGCACCTTCCCTGACTTAATATTAACTGGAGTGGGAATAGTAAATTATATATGTTTAGTGTTCAGCACCTTCCCTGACTTAATACTAACTGGAGTGGGAATAGTAAATTATATATCTTTAATGTCCAGCACCTTCTTTGAGTATATATTAACTGGAGTGGGAATAGTAAATTATATAGGTTTAGGGGCCGATTCCGATTTCGGCCGGAAGGGCACCGAACGATGGCCGGAGCCCTTCCGACCGAATCGGAACGTGCCGGCCGGATTCCTTTCCGACCGAGCCATTCCGATGGGCTCGGTCGGAAAGGAATCCGACTCGGATTTCCGGATGGCTTCCGACGGGCTCGGAGAGCCCGTCCGCCGTCCGGAAATCCTTCAGTACTCCCCCGGCCGCCTCTTTACGACCGAGGGAGTACGATGGCAGGTTTTCACTGCCTTTTCGTGCCGGTCTTTCCGGCACGAAAAGGCAGTCGGAAACTGTCTTTGGGGCCCCCCAGTAGGGCCCCCATGTGTGCGAGGCCGCCAAATGGCGGCCTGGGGGCACCTATGGTGCCCCTCTGTTGATCCCTGCACACGGTGGCAGGCACCTTGGGGTGCCGGCCACAGGGTGCAGGGATGAACTGCACCCCTGCTTCTCACAATGCAAGCATGCATTCCGCTCTGAATGCATGCTCCCATTGTGAAGTATACGAGTGCGACCGAACAGGGTTCGGTCGCATCGTACTTGCAGGGCCGTAACCGACGACAGCAGGTCGGTCGGTTACGGCTCCTGACCGATGTCGGACGGACCTGAGTCCGTCCGACATCGGAATCGGCCCCATAGTGTCCAGCACTTTCCCTGACTTAATACTAACTGGAGTGGGAATAGTAAATTATATATGTTCAGTGTCCAGCACCTTCCCTGACTTAATACTAACTGGAGTGGGAATAGTAAATTATATATGTGTAGTGTCCAGCACCTTCCCTGACTTAATACTAACTGGAGTGGGAATAGTAAATTATATATCTTTAATGTCCAGCACCTTCCCCGAGTATATATTAACTGGAGTGGGAATAGTAAATTATATATGTTTAATGTCCAGCACCTTCCCTAAGTATATATTAATTGGAGTGGGAATAGTAAATTATATATGTTTAGTGTCCAGCATCTTCCCTGACTTAATATTAACTGGAGTGGGAATAGTAAATTATATATCTTTAATGTCCAGCACCTTCTTTGACTTAATACTAATTGCAGTGGGAATAGTAAATTATGTAGGTTTATTGTCCAGCACCTTCCCTGATTTAATACTAACTGGAGTGGGAATAGTACATTATATAGGTTTAGGGGTCGATTCCGATCTCGGCCGGAAGCGCACCTAACACTATTCGCCCGGAAAAAAAACAAGCCGAACGCGTGTTTCCCGACCGATTCGAACATTCGACCGAACGAACAAGTACGATGCGCACAACTGCCCCGATCCCGACCCAGCCGTACTCACCCAATGCAGCTCCTGTTCCCCGCCCGAGCCGGATCCGTAAACGCAGAATCGAGTCACACGGAAGCCAAAATACAGCACCGTCCGGCCGGACTAGTACGATGCGCCTTCCGTACGCGCCGAACCCGTCGCTACGCACGGCACGTCAGAGCATCCGGGAGAGGCGCACATAAGCTCCGATTCGCGCCACAAGACGATCCACGGCTACGAGACGAACACGCCAGCCATGAGTACGAGTCGAAGCAACGAGAAAGACGAACGAGACGAACCAACCATGAATCCCATCGCGCAGGTCCTACCAATACTCTACATCTATTACCGGAACTGGTACGGACGCATACGGCGCAGAAGGTAAGTCAAACACCCACCACACAAACAAACGACACGTACCAGACATATAACACACACACATAGGGATGCTGAAATGACTCACACCAGCAAAAGCAGAACCATAGGGGCGGGATGGCTATCACCAATGCCATATACACCCATAGGGGCCTGGATTCCTACCACTACCACCCCCCCTACCCATGGGGGGCTGGATTCCTGTCACTAATACCACCCCTACCCATGGGGTGCTAGATGCCTACCACTACCACCACCCCTACTCAGGGGGTGCTAGATGCCTATCACTACTGCCACCCCTACTCATGGGGGGCTGGATACCTGTCACTACTACCATCCCCACTCAGGGGGTGCTAGATGCCTGTCACTACTACCACCCCTACCCATGGGGGCTGGATGCCTACCACTACCACCACCTCTACTCAGGGGGTGCTAGATGCCTACCACTACTACCACCCCTACTCATGGGGGCTGGATACCTGTCACTACTACCATCCCCACTCAGGGGTGCTAGATGCCTGTCACTACTACCACCCCTACCCATGGGGGCTGGATGCCTACCACTACTACCATCCCCACTAATGGGGGGGCTGGATACCAGTCACTACTACCACCCCTACCCATGGAGGGCTGGATGCCTACCACTACCACCACCCCTACTCAGGGGGGGCTAGATGCCTACCACTACCACCACCCCTACTCAGGGGGTGCTAGATGCCTACCACTACTGCCACCCCTACTCATGGGGGGCTGGATACCTGTCACTACTACCATCCCCACTCAGGGGGTGCTAGATGCCTGTCACTACTACCTCCCCTACCCATGGGGTCTGGATGCCTACCACTACCACCACCCCTACTCAGGGGGTGCTAGATGCCTGTCACTACTACCACCCCTACCCATGGGGGGCTGGATGCCTACCACTACCACCACCCCTACTCAGGGGGTGCTAGATGCCTACCACTACTACCACCCCTACTCATGGGGGGCTGGATACCTGTCACTACTACCATCCCCACTCAGGGGGTGCTAGATGCCTGTCACTACTACCACCCCTACCCATGGGGGGCTGGATGCCTACCACTACTACCA
This sequence comes from Calotriton arnoldi, assembly GCA_963921515.1. Classification (NCBI taxonomy): domain Eukaryota; kingdom Metazoa; phylum Chordata; class Amphibia; order Caudata; family Salamandridae; genus Calotriton; species Calotriton arnoldi. The sequence continues at coordinate 254,542 of CAWUFW010006950.1, read as the reverse complement.
TCCCCACTCATGGGGGGCTGGATACCTGTCACTACTACCACCCCTACCCAGGGGGGGCTGGATGCCTACCACTACCACCACCCCTACCCAGGGGGGGCTAGATGCCTACCACTACCACCACCCCTACTCAGGGGGGGCTAGATGCCTACCACTACTGCCACCCCTACTCATGGGGGGCTGGATACCTGTCACTACTACCATCCCCACTCAGGGGGTGCTAGATGCCTGTCACTACTACCACCCCTACCCATGGGGGGCTGGATACCTACCACTACCACCACCCCTACTCAGGGGGTGCTAGATGCCTGTCACTACTACCACCCCTACCCATGGGGGGCTGGATGCCTACCACTATCACCACCGCTACTCAGGGGGTGCTAGATGCCTACCACTACTGCCACCCCTACTCATGGGGGGCTGGATACCTGTCACTTCTACCATCCCCACTCAGGGGGTGCTAGATGCCTGTCACTACTACCACCCCTACCCATGGGGGGCTGGATGCCTACCACTACCACCACCCCTACTCAGGGGGTGCTAGATGCCTGTCACTACTACCACCCCTACCCATGGGGGGCTGGATGCCTACCACTACCACCACCCCTACTCAGGGAGTGCTAGATGCCTGTCACTACTACCACCCCTACCCATGGGGGGCTGGATGCCTGTCACTACTACCACCCCTACTCAGGGGGTGCTAGATGCCTGTCACTACTACCACCCCTACCCATGGGGGGCTGGATGCCTACCACTACCACCACCCCTACTCAGGGGGTGCTAGATGCCTACCACTACTACCACCCCTACTCATGGGGGGCTGGATACCTGTCACTACTACCATCCCCACTCAGGGGGTGCTAGATGCCTGTCACTACTACCACCCCTACCCATGGGGGGCTGGATGCCTACCACTACTACCATCCCCACTCATGGGGGGCTGGATACCTGTCACTACCACCACCCCTACCCAGGGGGGGCTAGATGCCTACCACTACCACCACCCCTACTCAGGGGGGGCTAGATGCCTACCACTACTGCCACCCCTACTCATGGGGGGCTGGATACCTGTCACTACTACCATCCCCACTCAGGGGGTGCTAGATGCCTGTCACTACTACCACCCCTACCCATGGGGGGCTGGATACCTACCACTACCACCACCCCTACTCAGGGGGTGCTAGATGCTTGTCACTACTACCACCCCTACCCATGGGGGCTGGATGCCTACCACTATCACCACCGCTACTCAGGGGGTGCTAGATGCCTACCACTACTGCCACCCCTACTCATGGGGGGCTGGATACCTGTCACTACTACCATCCCCACTCAGGGGGTGCTAGATGCCTGTCACTACTACCACCCCTACCCATGGGGGGCTGGATGCCTACCACTACCACCACCCCTACTCAGGGGGTGCTAGATGCCTGTCACTACTACCACCCCTACCCATGGGGGGCTGGATGCCTACCACTACCACCACCCCTACTCAGGGAGTGCTAGATGCCTGTCACTACTACCACCCCTACCCATGGGGGGCTGGATGCCTGTCACTACTACCACCCCTACTCAGGGGGTGCTAGATGCCTGTCACTACTACCACCCCTACCCATGGGGGGCTGGATGCCTGTCACTACTACCACCACTACTCAGGGGGTGCTAGATGCCTACCACTACTACCACCCCTACTCATGGGGGGCTGGATACCTGTCACTACTACCATCCCCACTCATGGGGGGCTGGATACCTGTCACTACTACCACCCCTACTCATGGGGGCTGGATACCTGTCACTACTACCACCCTACCCATGGGGGGCTGGATGCCTACCACCCACACCACCCCTACTCATAGGATGGGTAATGCATGACACAACCAGCATACTCCAACATAAGGAATGTAAGAAAGAAACAGCCTCCCAACACCATGACAAGCGTGTGTAGACTGTGTCAAATGCCTACAACACTGAACATGACATTGAACATACAATGTGACCCCCTATCACATGTGTCACACATAAATGTGTGTGGCCTCCACAATGCAAGCAGACCATGACCACTGTGGCCCAACCCCCATCATCACAGTGACCAAAAGGTAAGTGTGGGGTCCATAGCTGAAGCACCTTTTGAACATTGTGGCAATGGGGTCCAAACCCCCATCATCACAGTGACCAAAAGGTAAGTGTGGGGTCCATAGCTGAAGCACATCTTGAACATTGTGGCAATGGGGTCTAAGCCCCCATCATCACAGTGACCAAAAGGTAAGTGTGGGGTCCATAGCTGAAGCACCTTTTGAACATTGTGGCAATGGGGTCTAAGCCCCCATCATCACAGTGACCAAAAGGTAAGTGTGGGGTCCATAGCTGAAGCACCTTTTGAACATTGTGTCAATGGGGTCTAAGCCCCCATCATCACAGTGACCAAAAGGTAAGTGTGGGGTCCATAGCTGAAGCACATTTTGAACATTGTGGCAATGGGGTCTAAGCCCCCATCATCACAGTGACCAAAAGGTAAGTGTGGGGTCCATAGCTGAAGCACCTTTTGAACATTGTGGCAATGGGTTCTAAGCCCCCATCATCACAGTGACCAAAAGGTAAGTGTTGACATTGAAAAAGCTGCAACTGCCAAACAGCATGGATGATTCCTGGTCACAGAACAACAAACACATCAGTGGCAAAGTAGTTCTTGTGTCCCATAGCAACATAGATTGGGGGAGGCAAACAGTGCAGTGCAAATAAGACATACCTTTGGCCATGTGCAGACAAACATCACCCATGGGGGCTGACACTGTCAACATTCATCAATAACACAATGACAGAAGTGACCATCATAATGCAGACCCACATATTTGCACCAATGGGCACACAAATGTAGATATCCTGTGGAGACTGTAGATGTGAGGTGAACAAATACCATACCATGGCAGCAATGGGACACACAAACCATGATCATTGTGCTGACTGATGACCTAGGAGTCCCAGGGACAGCAGGGGAAACCCACCAAACAACATACAGCCAATGGCACACTAAAGATATGCTAATGCAGTGGTGCAGATGCACAAACACAAACAGGCAGCCCCACACTGCATATCAAACACAACAGGTGAGGGGGGGGTGCCAGTGTCCCCAGGCAACCACACAACACATGAGGAGGCCTGAATACCAATTACACAGATGTGCATACAGTGCCACACAAAAGAAACTCATGGATCCAAATCCCCTCTGTGGGCAATCAGGCATTGTTAGATGAGAGGGAGCCCAAATTACACATGTCACACAGGCTTGTAGGAACAGCAACTAACACAGCAAGACACAGACCCACCACAGCACTACCCCCAGGGTCCCCACATTGTGGTGACACTGGCCTGCATGATAATCCCACTGTGATGACAAAGCTAGATGTCGTTCACGCTGTGAACCACAGTCATGTGTCCTGAGCAACAAACTACCATCACACCTACACAAGCACAAATCAATCAGCACGGCCTGTCAGCCAAGGACAACATGGAGGCAGGGGTCTAGCCGTGCAACAACTCTCATCTGCACACACTCAACACCACACACCATGATCTCCACCAATGTGCAGCAGCGAAGCTCACATGCACTGGTGACATTGCACATGCACCCATGACAATCCCAGGGGTGGTGGTGGCAACTAAGGTGCAGAAACCCATCACACATGGCCACTCAACAAGACTCGTGAATGTCTGACACACTGCACAGTACGCCGTACATGGACATGACGTCAATACCACAACAACCAATGGGATCCCGGCCACAGACACACACCAATGAAGAAGCCAAGGTCACCCACAAAGAACACACATAGACAACTTCCAACATTGCAGCTCTGACCCTGAGGAGTGGCAGCAGTCACACACACAACGTGTCACAATCACTGAAAGCTAACACAAACTGGAAATTACATGACCGGTGTAACCAACAAGTGCCAAGGGAATCCTGACTGTGTCCCATCTTCGTTTGCTCACTAACTCAGCCCTGACAGCAAACACACCTATGGGTGACACCCTGATGACCAGTAATGTGCCATGCACCCACATCACAGAGAACCCAGGGAGATGACTTTGGGGGAACATAGGTCAACTCAGCAAGCATCACAAACAGGAACATCACTAGGGATCCCAGCCTGCCTAGCAAAATGGAAGTGAACACACACAGACATGCTCACACAACACACACCTTGTGCTCAGGCAATGTCACAGAATTACACACTGCCATGAGGGGACTCCACTCCTGTGTAAGGAAAGCTGTGCCATACGTTGTCTCAGTAGGGCTCTATCATGTCAGCAGAACACTTGGTCACACAGTCAACAATTAGCACAAAATGAAGGCTCCCGTCATATCAGCCTGGTCATGGGAGTGTCACCGAAATCATCAGCACAGATCCAACACACATGTATAGCAAGTTGCACTGATAACACAGATGATTCCTTCCCCATTGATGCCCAAACTTGCATGTCCAGTGGAGATGGTCACACGGTCAGGGAAGTAGACTAATTGAACAATGGCAAGCACAACAGATGTGCAGGGGTGTAAGCCACACATGTGATATTGCAAATGTAAGTAGGAAATCCCATTGCCAAATATTGAAAACATGACACCCTCATATAGCTGCAAAGGATGACATGGATACACAACAGGATAGGACACATTCCCCCTGGACCACATGGGGTCCTGCACAGTAACACTTCATTTTCCTGAGATCAAAAATCACCATCACTGCAGCAAGGGCACGGTTAGCATCATCAACATCATGTACATCTGAAGCAAAACCACTAGAGAACAGAAAGTAGCTTTATTCAGCATTTGTGTGTTAACGAAGTTAAAGTCCAGAAATACAACAAAGGCCAATGGCCAGTCCATACTCAGAGTCCAAACAGGGTGACAGTGCCAGATGTCACCCTTTGCATGCCTGCACTGCTACACACCAGGGACATTCCCCTCGGAGGGGCATACGGGGGCAGGCCAGGCACCGCAGGGACAGGATCAGGGCTCACCAGAAGGAGGCAGGGAAGGGGTGGTAGGTGCTGGAGAGTCACTGACAACTGCAGTGGAGGTGTCTGACATGGTGTGTGCCGGCACAACTGGGGGGCATGAGTCAGATGGTGTGGGTGCCGGCACGACTGCAGTGGGCCGTGCAGATGGAGTGGACAGGTTCCCCACTGCAGTGCCCAAGTCAGACGGGGTGGTAGTGGACTCCACTGCAGTGCCTATCTCCAGGGAGTAGAATGGGGTTCAGGTAAGGTGGGCAGGACAGAGAGGGAGGACACCGTCTCCACACCAGTGGCACAGACATGCGCAGCGGGGGTGTGGTGCTGGAAGAGCAAGTGGCAGGGGAGAAGGCCGGATCATTTTGGGGATGGTGTATCTGTGGGTGGGGGAACCTGGGGCAGGGTGTGGTGGGGCACCTGTGGAGAGGGGGCCTGAGGGATGGAGGAAGGAGACTTGGTGGTTGAGCTGCAGGGCGGCGGCGGGGTCTTGCTCTTCCGGGTCCGGGGGGACTTGCGGATGGGGAACTCAGTCTGTCTGCGCCTGGGGGAGGGTGTTCGGGGGTGAGGGGCACTCCCCTCTGTGTGGGTGGGCTTCCTCTTCCCCCTGTATGCTGGATCAGCTGGATTGGAGGGGAAGAGGCCAAGGTCACAGAGGAAGAGCCGCTGTGTAGGTGGGGTTGCAGGTGAGGCAAGGGAAGGGGCCTTGGAGGGAGAGGTATCGGAGGACTGCGGAGTGACTGTGGATGCCTGTGTGTGTGTCTGTCCCTCATTCCCTGTGGGTGTGGTATCAGTCCCCTGAGGATGCCTGCGTGCACGTCTTGTTTTTGTAGTGGGTGTGTCTGTGCTGCCCGTGTCTGTGTGTTTGGGTGAATGTACAGGTGTGCATGTGCTTGGGACAGGTAGGGTGCCAGGAAGTGTGGATGGGGCAGAGGTAGGAGGGGTGAGGGACTGTTGGAGGAGGGACACTGCTGCTGTCAGGGAGGAGTCCATGGACCTATTGCTCCTCTGTAGGGCAGACATGCCCAATGAGATACCCTCCATGAATGACACCAGCTGAGTCAACAGAGTGGTGTGGGCATGGAGGACACTCAGCATTGCTGTCTGCCCTACATGGAGCTGGCGAAGTAGGTACACAGACTCCTCACTCAGGGCAGCAGGAGACACAGGGGCAGGGGGTGTGGTGCCTGGCACGAAGGAGACATGCTCCTGAACACGGGAGCCTCCACGGACCTCTGGAATGGGAGCCGATGGGAGGGCGGTGGTGGTGGTGGTGGCGGGGACAGCAATACTAGCTGGGGTGTGGTGGCTGCTGACACCCGCCTCCACAAGGGAGTCATCCTCCGAGCTGCTGTGGTCCTCAGCTGAGGTGGATGGTACTGAGGACTCCTCGGTGTGGCTCCCCTCGCCCTCCGTGCCACTGGGTCCCTCCGACCACTCCTCGGCTGCTGACCCAGTCTGGCTCTGCGGCTCCTCCTGGTCCGTGGAGCTGTCCCCTCCTATGGCCATGGATGTATCTGCAAACAATAGGGAAACAGACAAACATCAGTCACCTGCACTGACCGCACACACCACAGTAAGTACAGCACATTACAGAGCAAGCCCTGGCATCCTTAGTTGAACATTGCCAAAAGTGCCCAAACAGAGTAGGAGAAGCCAATTGTCAGTCTGATGGTCAACCATGGCACTCACATCCCTCCTGGCCTTGCACCCATCTGTCTGGTGTCTGTCGGATGGCAATACCCCAGTGTGGACACATGCACCACCTACACAGTAGTTGGACAGTGCAGAGAACACAGTGAAGTATGTGAACATGCACACATTACAACTCTTGCCACTGAGTCAGTACAGATGTCCAGATAAAGGGATGGCCAGAGTCTATTTTGAAATGCATGTGATGCATACCAGCACCAGACACCATGATGCACCCATGTCCTGATAGTCAATGCCACAATGGGGTGCATGTAGCACATGTCACTCCCCTGCAGGCTCACTCATAGGAAGTTTAATGCCATGGCACAGGCATGCCTGCTAAGTCATACATCACTGTCTCCAGTCACATGGGCAGGGCAGCCAGACAACAACAGCCTGCACTGTGTCACACTCATAGGTCATGGGGAATGCAAGTCCTGGAGCTGACAAGTGCACATGTCCATCCCCCACAAACCACATCATCTGAACTCTTATTTGTCCACGTCATACCAATTGGACATATGGGAGACCTGAAACACAACCCTCGGAACCTGAGCACCTCACAATCTGCTGTGAATGGGAAACAGCTGCCTGAACTTCACATTCACATACCCCAGTCTGCACGGTCAAGTGATCAAACACCTATATGTCACACAAGTATCGTCTCCTATGGTCACATCTCCGGTGGCATGTTGAGCCCTAACCGAGAAACACCCCAGTAGTCCTGACAACGAAGCCACAGCACAATGACACAGAGGCAGACAACTGAGGGAACATTTCACTGAGCACAATGTGTCAGCTGATACACGGGAGTGGGAGTACAGAGTGTATTGTATGGCCTGGAGTAGGCATGACTGTCCTGCTCCACGTGAATGAGGGATGAGCCCTGGACAGTAGGCAGGTGGCTAAGTATGTGTGACACACTTGATATACATACTCCTGAGGCCCAAACATTGTTCCCACCCGCAGCATGGGTGTGTGCCAAATACTCCAGGCACATGTGGTGAATCAGATCAGCAATTGGACCACATATCAAAGTAACACGCAGATTACATGTGAGAACTCAGGCATTGTGTAAGCAATGGACCCACCCATGAAGCCCACCACAGAGTCACGGGAACAAATGCTGTCCCCCACCTTGAGCTAAGCAAAATGCAAGGACACAGTACCCAAGTGACACAATTTCCTGACTGTAAGGGCCACACCTGGGTATCAGATGAGGAGTGGGCAGTGCACAATTGAGGGACATGGGTCCTGGACCACATGACTGATGTACTGTTGAAGTTTAACCAGGCCAGAGGAGGGCACATAGCATGGCAGAAAAAGTTCACAGTGCAGTCATGGACTCACCCCCTCCTTGCTGCTGTCTGGCCTTCAGCTGCCCATCCAGATTAGGGAAGACCACCGCCAGGATCCTGAGCATGTGGGGGGTCAGGGTCCGGTGTCCGCCCCTCCTGCGAGGAGGCGACAGCTTCAGCTGGACCCGTGCGATCCTCCGGGTCCAGCCCCGAAGGTCCTGCCACCTTTTCTGGCAGTTGCGGATCCGGCGCTTGTAGACCCCCACGGATCTCACTGCCCGGACGATGGTCAGCCATATCTTTTGCTTCTGGTGGGCATCAACCTGTGAGGATGACAAAGTGAAAAGCCCATTACTACACATGCAACATTTCCGTGCATCACACATTTGGATATACATGTCTCAATCACAGGGGCACATGATGTACACAGGCAGTGCAACGATGGCTATGAACAGTTTGCCAGCAGTTACTACATGGTATCATTGCCTGGGAAGTAAAACCTAGTTTAAATGCACTGTTACTGCACTATACCTGTTCAGTGCATGTAACTACACACTGTGGGGGGTGACAACTACTCAGTGAGCCTGCTAGCCAGTGGCGTGCAGACTGTAAGTCTTGCTAGTCAGACAGCATGCACATTTAGTTAGGCAGTGGACAGCACACTCACCTGCTCCCCTGGTTTCCCATACAGCTTGCTGTACTGTGGAAGGAGGCTGTCCAGCAGGGCCTGGTTCTCCTCAGTGGTGAAGGCTGGGGCTCTCTCCACAGTACGTGCCATTGCAGGATCCAGAGGATGCAGATACAGCAGCAGTGGTGGTGGCAGATGTCGTCCTGGAGCATGTAGTGCAGGCAAGTGAGCTCTCAGGGGAACAGCCAGCATTATATGTGTGCTGCTGAGGCAGATACTGTCCCATGTGTCCAAAGTGATAGGTCCAAGTCGTTTGCATCTTCTGAATCTGGCCAATCCATGGAATTGCACCACTTACACACGCCCACAGCATCCTTCAAACGTTCAACTTCATGAGACCCATGAATTTGCAACATTGTTGTGGGTGGCCAACTGAATTCACAGCATCAGACTCGTTAAAGGTTTGAAAACGCGTCCGTTGCCATGCCAGGCCATAGCCAATGCGTGCGCACCGATCGGTCCATTGCTGTACAACGCGCACATCGGATGAAAACGCGTACCCGGTCAATTCATATGCAATGGCCAATGCGTGCGCACCGATCGGTCCATTGCTGTACAACGCGTACCTGGTCACATCATATGCAATGGCCAATGCGTGCGCACCGATCGGTCCATTGCTGTACAACGCGTACCCGGTCACATCATATGCAATGGCCAATGCGTGTGCACCGATCGGTCCATTGCTGTATAACGCGTACATCGGATGACAACGTGTACCCAGTCACATCATATGCAATGGCCAATGCGTGCGCACCGATCGGTCCATTGCTGTACAACGCATACCCGGTCACATCATATGCAATGGCCAATGCGTGCGCACCGATCGGTCCATTGCTGTACAACGCGTACATCGGATGACAACGCGTACCCGCTCACATCATATGCAATGGCCAATGCGTGCGCACCGATCGGTCCATTGCTGTACAACGCGTATTTCTCTCAACATCATATGCAATGGCCAATGCGTGCACACCGATCGGTCCATTCCTGTACAACGCGTATTTCTCTCAACATCATATGCAATGGCCAATGTGTGCGCACAGATCGGTCCATTGCTGTACAACGCGTACCCGCACACATCATATGCAATGGCCAATGCGTGCGCACCGATTGGTCCATTGCTGTACAACGCGTACCCACTCACATCATATGCAATGGCCAATGCGTGCGCACAGATCGGTCCATTGCTGTACAACGCGTACATCGGATGACAACGCGTACCCGCTCACATCATATGCAATGGCCAATGCGTGCGCACCGATCGGTCCATTGCTGTACAACGCGTATTTCTCTCAACATCATATGCAATGGCCAATGCGTGCACACCGATCGGTCCATTGCTGTACAACGCGTATAACTCTCAACATCATATACAATGGCCAATGCGTGCGCACCGATCGGTCCATTGCTGTACAACGCGTACCCGGTCACATCATATGCAATGGCCAATGCGTGCGCACAGATCAGTCCATTGCTGTACAACGCGTCCCTGTACAAGTCACTGGCATATGTCACCATGCCTGTCACAGGTGAACGTATGCCAGCCACATTTACTTCCCAGGGAGAGAGGGGCACACCTACAACACCACAGCCTGTCCACACTGTATCCTAAGGCATGTAAGGCTGCATTACCTATTCCGTGTATGGGGGTCAACATGTTGTTTTGTGGGTGGCACTTGGGGGCAGCCACTCCCAGGCTGTACACGTGTTCATGGGGACAGAATCCTTGGTGTGTTGTGCACATGACCACTGTGATGTGCAACTGTTCATTTCAGAGCATGTGGCATGGTCACATTTCACGGTTGTGTATGTGTATGTCATGTCACATACCCCCTGAGTCCCATGTGGGACGGTATGTACGTCACAGGGTGACCCATTGCCACAATAGTGATGGCCCTCCACAGTCTGTGTGCATGTTGTGTTTACAATGTCTCTGATTCCATGTGCACAATGGGAGACAGTCTCCACATCCACGTTGTTTGTGCATGGACTTTGATGTTGTGCGTGTGTGTGTCACAGACGTCCATGTCTGTCCTGCCGAGGCAACAGGGACCACTACCTGTGGGGGTCATGGTTGTTTTGCTGTGGTGTATTCATGATGCACCATGTCATGCCAGTGTCCATGTGGCAATACAGGGTCCCTGGGAATCTACCTGTCGATGAGCTGTGATGCCTGGGGCACATCTGTCCTCACATGTCACTGTGGTGTGTGTTTGGAACGTGACAGCAGTACATGGGTACTGTGACACAGCCTAATGATATCCCATAGCACAACCTGGGACTTGTTGAGGACACATGTTGAACTGTGATGTTAGATGTTGGCCATGTAGGTGCCATACATGTCCTTACGGAACGGCACACACATCATGTACTTGTGTCTCGTAATGATGTATCATGTGATATTGAGTCTGGTCTATGCCACATATGTGGGGTGACTGACAATCTTTCTTTGTTCACCTATGCACTGCAGGGCACCAGCTGTCCATAGACCATTCCCTGACCTTGCAACCATGGTTGAACGGGACTGCATCCGACGGTACCGCTTCACCAGGCCACTGATTGAGGAATTGACGGTGCGGTTGGCCCCACATTTGCAACCTGGCCAGACATTCCCTACAGCGCTGACCCCCAAGGTGAAGGTGATGGCAGCCCTACACTTCTTTGCCACCGGTACCTTTCAACACACTGTGGCGTCTGCTGGTGGGATGTCACAGACCATGTTCAGCCGTGTGCTCCGCGATGTTTTTGGAGGCTATGTTGAGATACCTGAACCAGTACATCTATTTCCCTAAATGTCAACAACTCACTGACGTCAAGAGTGACTTCTATGCCCTGGGGAGGATGCTGCATGTCATTGGCTCCATTGATGGGACACATGTGGCTTTGGTACCACCACAGGCACATGAGCAGGCATACAGGAACCGCAAACATTACCATTCGGTTAATGCACTGGTGGTATGTCTTGCAGATATGAGCATCTCACACGTGTGTGCCCGTTTCCCCGGTTCTGCACACGATGCCTACGTGATGAGGAGTAGTCGCATCCCGAGGATGATGTCATAGATGCGGAACCAGCGTGCCTGGCTTGTCGGTGTGTACTGACTTTGTACCATTGTGTGTGTTCTGCAATGTAGTATTCCACCCTCTTTTCCAACTCAGCTAATGTGCAATTGTCTGTATGTAGGTGACTCCGGATACCCCAACATGCCGTGGTTGCTGACGCCCCTCAGGAACCCTGTGACACCAGCCCAGATGCGCTACAATGAGGCACATGGTCGGACCAGGAGAGTGATTGAGCGGACATTTGGACTTTCGCAGCCTGGACAAGACAGGAGGGGCCCTCCCATATGCCCCAGCAAAGGTGTGCAAGATTGTCATCGTCTGCTGCATGCTACACAACCTGGCAGTGCGGAAGGAGTTGCCTCTCATCCTGGATGACGATGACCAACATCCGCCACCTGTGGAGGATCCTGGCCTGGGCCACGATGCCAGTGATGGTGATGATGATGAGGGTGATGTCCGCACACAGCTCATCACCAACTTCTTCAGCTGAATGTGAGTATCCGGAGATGTCATGTCAATGATGTGAGTTTGCGTGATATGTGTTGGTGGTGCTCTGGTGCTGTTTGAGTGTGTCCATGTGCTACTTGACTGTATGCGTGCAGCGATGTGTCCTTACAGGTAGTCTGTACTCCACAACAGTGTTGACATGCTAACTTGGTTTTGTGTAGGTATCTTGTGACATGTATTGGGCATGAGTATTGCAGCTCTGTCCTGTTCTTCAGTGCTTTTGACTGTGTGTCATTTCTGTCCTTCACAGGGTACTTTCAGAGTTGTTTGGTCAACTGTGATCCCCCGACACCGTGATTCAACTTCCAGGGTGGAAGCTGTCGTTTCCCTTCAGGTGATGTGCCCCACACCCCTGGACTTCCTTTCTTCTACACTTGTTGACTGTGTGGCAAATGCCACATGGTTTACCTTGCATCTGTAGTGGAAACAACATGTTGCAAATGTGTAATAAACCTGTGCTTCACTTTGGGATGTGCGTTGTCTGTGGTCACACATCTGACTGACATTTGCTTACTGCACCAGTGGGCTAGTTAACACAGACTGTGAATAGGTGTAGTGTCTGTGCATTGCACTGTATTTCCTGGCAACATCAGTGTAGGCGATGAGTCAGATGGCCCTGGTGTGTATGTGTTTTGTAGCCCTAGTGGTGTGTCTCCCTCATATGTGTCACGTCGCCATGACTCACATGACGGTGTTGTACTTGCTTTAGCAGTTAGTATGCACAGTGTCATTTAGCAGATCATCATCTCCATGACAGAAACCACGTTGGAATCACAACAGAGGCAAGTATGGTGTATTAGTGAGTTTATTAACATACATGTGTGAGGATAGTGCACAGGATGGTGGGTGCTGTACATTGGGATTGTAATCCAAAGTTCCCAGATGAGTTGGAAGTCTTGGTAGCAGAAATGTCCTGAGTAAAGTCAACAGTCATCTGATACATTGGTCCAACTTAAACTCCCCATGCCATGTGAGAGAGTTGGGTTGCATGCGACAGGGTGAACAGTTTGCACACAAAGGTGGATTTCCAGAACAGGTGTTGGGTTCCTGGGGGATGTACATGGCCATCGGCCTCTCAGTTGTCCTTCCTCGGACGACCCCTCTTCTTTGGGGGGGACCCTCACGTGCAGGCTGCTGCGGTGCAGGGGACTCTCCACCAGAGTCATCCTCCCTCCCTGTGGCAGTTGCAGTTGTTGCGGCACCAGATGTTGTGGGCACACAGGGAGGTGTGGCCATGTTGGTGCTAATCTGGCGGAGGCATGTCAATATGTCCCTATGCACCGCTGTCAGTTCTTGCAATGTGTCCCACTTGGACTCCATGCCAGCCATGTGTGTCTCCACACGGGACATGTGTGTCTCCATACGGGACATGTGTGAGTCCAGTCCACACGTGACATGTGTGAGTCCAAGCGGGCATGATGGGCAGCCTGCTGTTGTTGAATGTCCTTGAGGATCCCCACTACCTGGCTGACCTCTCCAGTGCTATTCTGGTACGCATCAGCAATGCGTACCAGTTGTGGGTCATCATGCAGTCCAGACCCCTCTGCAAACAGCGACCTATGTCTACCACCCCTCCCACCACCCCTGGCGAAACGTGCGAGATCTGCAGTGGCACGCACAGGTGACCCTAGGCCGCCTTGGGGGTTGTCACTGGTGTTGTCCGTTGCTCCACGTTGGGCTGGGCTCACTGTGCTGTTGTTATTGTTGGTCCTTGGTTTGTCCGTGTCGGCGGGGGTGGTCTGTGTGTTGGCAGTTGTTGGAGGGGTGGGTGCAGGGGGTGCAGATGGTGGTCCTGCTGGTGCTGCATGATGACTCACACCGGAGGGGCCAGGTAGGTCTTCGCCATCCGAGGTGGGCAGAGGCTGTTCCACACCAGTGAGCTCAGTGTCCCCCGGAGCCTGGGACAGGGACTCCTCATTGTCTGCTGCTGTGTCCCCATCATCACCTGTTTTGGGAGACACACACAATGTATGTTATGTTTCTGCAGGCATCAATGGTTCACACACCTGACAGTTGTGACTGTACCTCTGGATGCAGGCCTGTACATTGCATTGTCCTAAGTTGTCACAGTCAGGGGTTGATATTGGTGTGGCACATTGTCCTGCAAACTTGAAGCATTTCAATGTGAATGTTGAGGTGTGTACATCGACAGCATAGGTTGTATTTGGTGGACATCCGGCCCTCCTTCTCCCCCCAGCCCAGTTATCCCACCATGAAGCATGCCACCCTTGCAGTGGGTTCAGGTTGACTCTCAGGATGTCAGTCAGTGGTGTCCTGCTGTTGGTTGGTGCACAGTTCCCAGCATGGCCTTGTGCTCCCCACAATAGAGCACCATTGTCATACATATTTGAAGTGGCTTTTCACTCCCTGGTAGGTGTGCATGCTTCAGTGTGAGCTTGCTGGGCCATGTGGGTGGAGGATGTTGAGCTGTGACTACCACTCCCATCATGCTATTGCCTACACCCCCCTTCCCAGCTTGCCCATACTTCCTTCCTTTTGACTCTGCTTCCCTGTGGGGTAGTGTGCCTGTGCTGAATGGATGGCTGACAGTGTTGTCCTGGCGTTTGTTTGGCTACAAGTCCCATGAATGTCCCTGTGCTTCACACAGCATAACCCATGGTTGTGGTTCTTTGTGGGATATTTAATTAGAGTGTGAGGCATTGCATTCTCCCAGGTGAGTTGTGTGTAGTTTGTGTTAAGGAGGGGTGTGTGAAAAGCTGCTTGTAGATATGGTCTGAGGTGTCAGTCCTCCTTCCCACCCAGCCAGATATCCCACCATGGAACATGCTTCTATTACAGGGAGTGCAAGTTGGCTTTCAGGATGTCAGTCAGTGGTGTCCTGCTGTTGGTTGGTGCACAGTTCCCAGCAGGGCCTTGTGCTCCCCACAGCAGTAGCCAGTGTCAGCCATCTTGTCAGTTCTTTTCCACTCTCTGTGATGTGAGCATGGTTCAGAGTGGTGTTGATGGTCCAATTGTGAGGGTGAGCAATATCTGTGACTACCACTCCCATCATGCTATTGCCTACACCCCCCTTCCCAGCATGCCCATACTTCCTTCCTTTTGAGTGGACTTCACTGTGTGTGAGTGTGACAGCAATGGCAAGATGGCTGACAGTGGTGTCCTGTTGTTTGTTGGTGCCCAGTTCCCAGCAGGGCCTTGTGCTCCCCACAACAGAGCACCAGTGTCAGACATCTTTGAAGTGGCTTTTCACTCCCTGTGAGGTGTGCATGCTTCAGTGTGAGCTTGCTGGGCCATGTGGGTGGGGGATGTTGAGCTGTGACTACCACTCCCATCATGCTGTTCCCTACACCCCCCTTCCCAGCATGCCCATACGTCCTTCCTTTTGAGTGGACTTCACTGTGTGTGAGTGTGACAGCAATGGCAAGATGGCTGACAGTGGTGTCCTGTTGTTTGTTGGTGCCCAGTTCCCAGCAGGGTCTTGTGCTCCCCACAACAGAGCACCAGTGTCAGACATCTTTGAAGTGGCTTTTCACTCCCTGTGAGGTGTGCATGCTTCAGTGTGAGCTTGCTGGGCCATGTGGGTGGGGGATGTTGAGCTGTGACTACCACTCCCATCATGCTGTTGCCTACACCCCTTCCCAGCATGCCCATACTTCCTTCCTTTTGAGTGGACTTCACTGTGTGTGAGTGTGACAGCAATGGCAAGATGGCTGACAGTGGTGTCCTGTTGTTTGTTGGTGCCCAGTTCCCAGCAGGGCCTTGTGCTCCCCACAACAGAGCACCAGTGTCAGACATCTTTGAAGTGGCTTTTCACTCCCTGTGAGGTGTGCATGCTTCAGTGTGAGCTTGCTGGGCCATGTGGGTGGGGGATGTTGAGCTGTGACTACCACTCCCATCATGCTGTTGCCTACACCCCCCTTCCCAGCATGCCCATACTTCCTTCCCTTTGACTCTGCTTCCCTGTGGGGTAGTGTGCCTGTGCTGACAGGATGGCTGACAGTGTTGTCCTGGCGTTAGTTTGGCTACAAGTCCCAAAAGTGTCCCTGTGCTTCACACAGCATAACCCAGGGTGGTGGTTCTTTGTGGGATATTTAATTAGAGTGTGAGGCAATGCATTCTCCCAGGTGAGTTGTGTGTAGTTTGTGTTAAGGGTGTGTGTGAGAAAAGCTGCTGGTAACTATGGTCAGAGCTGACAGTCCTCCTTCCCACCCAGCCAGATATCCCACCATGGAACGTGCTTCCATTGCAGGGAGTGCAAGTTTGCTTTCAGGATGTCAGTCAGTGGTGTCCTGCCGTTGGTTGGTGCACAGTTCCCAGCAGGGCCTTGTGCTCCCCACAGCAGTAGCCAGTGTCAGCCATCTTGTCAGTTGTTTTCCACTCCCTGTGATGTGAGCATGGTTCAGAGTGGTGTTGATGGGCGAATTGTGAGGGTGAGCAATATCTGTGACTACAACTCCCATCATGCTATTGGCTACACTGACTTGACCAGCATACACAGAATTCCTTCCTTTCAGTGAGCTTCCCTGTGAGGTGGTGTTCTAGTGGTGGCTACATATCTGACTGTGTTTGTTGGTTAGATTTGTGCCACTGCCTAGCTCTATTTGTTGTTGGGTTTGTACATGTCATGACACAGTTACACATCACTATGAAATGACATGTATTGTGTTTATCTGACTGACATACACATCTTGGGATGATTATCTTTTGGTTGCTGTGGATTTGCTAAGGGTGCATGGTTTGACTATCCCCTTGACAGTGATGTGTGTATATTGTCACACGATATTGGGTATATTGGTTGTGTACTCACCAGGCTCTGGGATGTTTGATAGTCCATATACGCTCACTGGTGGTAGGATGGCCCGCACCTTCTCCTCCCAGGGCCTGAGGTATACTGGTTTGGCAGGAGGGCCACTGCCGGTGTGTTGGCTCAGGGCGTAATCCTTCTTTAGTAGGTCCTTGACCCTCCTGCGCACATCATACCACCTGTTCTGGATGTCTTCCTTTGTGCGCAGACATGGTGATTGTGCGTTCACCCTGTCGACGATCCTCTCCCACATCTTGGTTTTCTGCGACATGGGGAGTCTGTTGGACCAATGTACCAAACAGCTGTGGCTCTACCCTGAGGATCTCATCTACCAGAACTTCCAATTCACTGTCTAGGAACTTTGGATTCTTCTTTGGGGGAATGGTGATGGGTGGTGGTGGTGATTGATGTGTGTGTGGGTGTGCAAGTGAGGGTGTGTGAGTGTAGGTTTTGCTGGGTGTATGTGAGGGTGCTATTTGTTGGGGTGCTGATGGTGTGTGGCTTGTGTGATGGATGAGTTGTGAGTGTGTCTGTGGTTGCTGTCTGATGGTGTTCTGTGCTGGCAGGTCAGTTGAATTTGCAAAGGATCATGGTAGGGATTTGTGGCCTTTATATGGGTGGAGTTGTGGGTGTGTCTTTGTTCCCTGTTTCCCCCCCTCAGTATTTATTGGCTTTGTAATTGCTTGTTTGGCCCTTTTTTTGTATTTTTCCCTTTGTACTTTTTGTGCATGTAGGAGACGTTCTTCTGACCGAGTCGGACCCTGCAGTTGTCTCGTGCGAGCTTCTCCGAGTCGTTCATGCTGTGTTTGTGCTGTGTTTCATGTGCGGCGTACGCATCGGTCGCGGAGTATTGGGTTGCTTCGGCTCGCTGTTTTGTATGCGTGTCGGTCGTACGGCTTGAGCTCCGTGCGACTCGGTCTGGTTTTCCACGCATTGCATCGTACTGTGCGGGTCGGAGTTCGCGGGTACGTTTCGTTCGGGTTCATTCCTGGTGTGTGTCGGTCGGTTCGATTCGTGTGGTTTTCCGGCCGGATAGCTGTTTTCCGTGCGGTTCGGTCGTTCGGCTTGTGTTCCGTACGAGTCGGTCGTAATTCGCATGCATTTCATCGTACTAGGCGGGTCGGGCAGCACTGGTACGTGTCGGTCGGAATAAATTCCCGATCCGAGTCGGTCGGTACGTTTTCCGGCCCGAATCGGAATCGGCCCCTTAGTGTCTAGCACCTTCCCTGACTTAATACTAACTGGAGTGGGAATAGTAAATTATATATGTGTAGTGTCCAGCATCTTCCCTGACTTAATAGTAACTGGAGTGGGAATAGTAAATTATATAGGTTTAGTGTCCAGAACCTTCCCTGACTTAATACTAACTGGAGTGGGAATAGTAAATTATATATGTGTACTGTAGAGCATATTACTTTAATTTATAGTAATTGGTGTAGAAATATTATATTATATATGTTTATAGGTGTGTGACTTTAAAATATTTTTATAATCTGTAGTAGTAATGTGTATGTATAATATTTTATTTTATATTTATAATTACAATAATTATAACAATATATTTTGATAATACATATTAGTTAAAAATGTATACATTGCATTAAAATATACATTTTAGGAAAATATTTGATAACAATCAATTAATAGAAAAATAATCAGACTTGTAAATTTTTAAATGATCTTTATTTGTTAATAATATGATACTTAGAGTAAAAAAACATATTTTATTAAGGCAATATTATACACATGAGGAAACACAAAATAAATAAAAAAAGTTTGTAACAAAGTAATTTGGATATATGTTTATTCACATATAATATATTTACATGTTTTTATGTTATATTTTAGGATACAGGTATTTATCTTTTGTTGCAGAAAACATTTTTTGTTATTTTAGTTTAGAACATTTTTGTAACATATATGAATTTTGTAATATAATTTTACAGTTCATTTTTGCATGTTTTACAGTTAGTAATTATATACATAATTTGTTTAAATTGAACCATATAACATTATACAGATTTAGTCAGAAAATATTCACATTTTAAGTGGTTAACAATTTTTATACATGTAATATATATTTTTAATTAATATTATTAATGTATGAAATATTAATATTATTAATTATTACATTGTTACATTTTATATAAACATGTTTTTGAGAAGGTACGTTTTTATTTAACATTTGAAAAAAATGTTAACATTTTTTGAAAAGCATTGTAAAAAATACAAATAAATATGTAATTATAATAATCATTAATATAGTTTATATTAATCATTATTATATTTTTACAATGTAGAAAATTTTTTACATTTTTTTAACATATAAGTACAATAATCTAATATTTTTAGAAAACATATAAGTAATTTATTTATTACTGTATTACATGTTTTTAAATTAATTTCTATGTGTTTTATTATTTAATCAGCCATTTTTGTTTTACAGGTACTATTTTGTAACCGCTTACTGTTGTTTTGGGTCATTTCAGAGGGGACAAGCTCGCGGTTAGAAGCTGCGTCGTGTCGAGGAAAGTAAGTGTAATTTCCTTTAATTAAACTAAGGGGTATATTCACAAGAACGTGTGCTAAACATCTCCAAAAAATGTTAACACAACTTTACACATCGCAGTCCATCGCGGGAAAATAACCCAGTGTGAACGTGGAATTCACAACACGGCGGTACCATGCGATAGTCTCCTGAAACCGCGGACAATGTCCGCAATACAACCACCGCGACCGTGATAAAAACACAAACCTCAAAGCAAAAAAACATGCGATGGGCCAAAGCGCGATGAGGAAATCAGCGATAAGCAGCAAAAGGCCAGCAAAACCCACGCGTAATGCGGGAAAAAGCACAAGAACAGCATACGGAAAATGCCACCACAAACAAAATCAACTGCGGAGTACCACGGACGCACCCTGACCGACTGCAGAGGACAACATGAACCTCACAATCCCCACGGAGGAACACCCAGAAATACAGGGCATGTGGAAGGGCAATGAGAAGAGGAAGAGGAAGACGGGGTACAGTCTACAGGAAAACCACATGAACACCACGGATGAGACAGAACACCACCACCAACTGTACGTCACCTCCAACCTGTCATTGGCAACAAAGAGGCAAAGATGGCACACCACCTCGGACCATGTGAATGCCGCCGCATGGCAGAGGAGGACAATGGAAGAGCACAAGAGGCGCTGTATTGATGTGAATGGCAAAACCAAGCAGAAACTCGCTGCCAACACGAAAGCAGCAACGCACCCCGGAGGAGGGGGGCCAGCAGAACACTAGGAGCTGAATGACATGGAGAAGATGGTGGCCACATTCACAAGTCTGGAGACAGTGACATGAGTGGGTGATCTGGACACTGCCCAACATGACCAAACATCACATCAACATGGTGCGTAGCGACCTGGGAGTGGGGGGACGGGTGGAGATGGGCACAATGGCACACATGCACAATCCAGCAGGGCACACTACACACCCACAATGACTCTGCTTCATGTCCCTGATCCCACGGGAACACTCCAGCACACACACAAACACCAAGTAGTCCCACGAACAGCCCGTGGCCAAAGGGGCACCCACCCAACACATCAACAGTCACACAACCAACACATGCCCACGTGCGAGCATGCGAACATGCACATACATCAGCCACACTGACAATGCAAGAGACACCACATGACCAGTAGCTTGGCTGCAGTCCTATCATCATGGCAATGTACATGGCATGACACTGAGGTGGCTGGATGCGGACAACACCCGGAAAGGAGCAGGTCACACTCGGACACAACTACCTGCACAAACAACCCCTGACGGCAACGACACATCTGCGGACAAACCATGCCCAAGAGTCACAACTCGACAAAGAGCACAAGTTACCCCAGACTGCAACATCTCAGCACCCTGGAAGCACATAACTGAAAGGCACACCGCATGAAAGGGATCAGTGGCAGACAAATCAGAGCCACAGGAGCGAATCACCCACCGTGCAGCATACGCACATAAGTATAAGTGCACCTCGACATTGACAACATCCCGGTACAAACAGCAACACCTCCACAACAGAACACAGGACACAACTGGTGCCGCAAATGTGCACAACATGGCAAATCACATCTGGCACAGCAGGAAACTGTGACATGACAATGTACAAGTACAACATGTAACCTGCAAATATGTTTTTATTCACACATGCTGTGCTTGTGGACATTTTGTACTGTCCCATGATTGCCAGGGACGGCCACAATGTGACGTTATCATGAGAAGAAATTGTTAATGATGGTGTTCCTACGGGCCATTCCTGCCGCAGCTGCAGTGGGATGTGGGCCAATTGCCCCATCATCCCCATCATCATCCGGTACTTCTGGAACTGGGATCCATGGAGCATTGGTGCGTACACAGTTGTTGTGCAACACACAACATGCAACGATCATCTCACACACGATGTCCGGGCTGTACAGGAGCTTTCCACCTGTGCCGTCCAGGCACCTGAAACGTGACTTCAACACGCCAAATGTGCGTTCAACGATGCCCCTGGTGCGTATGTGGGCCGCATTGTACTGCCTCTGGGCGGGTGTGTTCGGGTCTCGGAGGGGTGTCATCATCCAAGGGCAGAGTGCATATCCTTGATCACCTGTGACAGTGCAGAGAGAAAAGAGTCAATACTTGGTTCGGCATGATGTGATGACAGGCCCACTAATCCAGTGACGCCTGTGCTGGCTGTGTGTGGGGTGAGTGTAAGCCAGCCCTCAGGGAGTAGCTGGTGCTGGCATCAACTCCAAGAGTCATCAGGCACTCAGAAATGCAATGTCAGAACAACAAGGGAGCATGACTTGAGTCACACAGGCTTAGTGGCCCCGGATGCACAGCGGCCGACACAGGCCTACCGCCACGGGACGCTGACCTGCGGGAGACTGGGGTAGGGTCATGAGGGCAGAGCAGGGTCCCGTATGTATCATAGGTGCCTTCCGTGGAGTGTCTCGGGGGAGAATGGGAGGTCTACCCCAGGGCATGATGCAGAGGGCACATGCCAGCTGTGTCCGGCAACATGGCGGATATGAATGCCACAGACTCATGCCAGACACCAAGTCCGTACCTGCCCGTTGCTGATGACAACCCCCAGGCCACAGGCTCAGACACCAACGATGTTCCGCCGGAGGCTGACGGTCACTCACGGCGCACAGGGTTAGTGGCACCAGGTCAGTCCTTGCTACTGGTTGACCTCCTCCGTAACGGTGATCCGTGTTTCCACTGGACTGTGATGCATCTCCCTCTCAATCCTCCCCCTGCGTACACTGGCATGGACCCTGCCATTGATTAATGATGACTCAGTTCAAGATGTGGGACATGCTGGACTGCAGTGTAGCCCGGCTGCAGCGGTGGAGTATGTCAATGAATGGGGACCCCTGGGGGCATGTGTCACAGAGGACAGCGATGGTCTGAGGAGGCTGCCAATGTTGCGCGCATGGGTCTTGGAGCTAGCAGCGGCACGTGGTGGTCCCTCTTTGTCGGCAGATGAGCAGTGCTGCCTTGGAGCACTGGGGCAGGCAAACCGGGTCTGGGTGTCAGCGGCCTGGGGTGCAGCAGGCGCACAGGCTCGCAGGCCCCGCTGCTCACGGTGTCGGCCTCGTGGCAGGCTGAGAGGCGCCGCCCTGGCAGTGACGTTGGCCATTCCGGAAGAGCACCACGCTCAGCGCAACAGTGTTTTTATCCACACCCCTGCGCAGGCCTGGCGTGAGCCGGGCCAACCCACTACGCTCACACACACAGGGGGGGACGCACCGAGCGACATTTCCGCGATCTAACCCACAGCCTGAGGTGACATGGTTGCGTCCACTGTTCACTACTCTCCAGACACCAGCAGTTAATGTCTGCATGGACATATCTGTGGTTTGCATACCCAGGTCTGTCCAGCACATTCACGCCACACTTGTCGTTGTGTACATTCCCATTCATGGGTCACTTGCATCCTTCGCACATGCCTGCTTTCCGCCTCTCCACACGTTCAGCTGTTGTGTGGCTGTGGTGCCATGATATAGCTGGCTTGTGAACATGGGAAGCCCAGGATCCCAATGGAGTTGTGTTGTTGTGTCTGGTAGGTGGGCATGTTGATTGACATGTTGTATGTGGTTTGGTCATGTGTGCATTCCCACAGTTGTGCGTTGTGTGATGGTGGCTTTGAGGTGTGTGGTGTGTTGATTTGGTACTTACCAACGAGCAGTCCAGTTCCATAGGTGCCATCCTGGAAGCGCTGGTTGATGATGGACTGTTGGAAGATGTAGGAATCGTGCACACTGCCGGGGTAGTTTGGGACGACATTGGTGAACATTCCACGGTGGTCCACCATTGCCTGCACATTGATGGAATGCGTGTGCTTTCTGTTGCGGTAGTGGTGTACAGTATCCGCAGGGGGCACAAGTGGGACATGTGTGCAGTCAATGGCCCCCAACACGTGTGGGAAGCTAGCAAAGGCGTAGAAGCCTTGCTTGGTCTCCAGCTGTTCCTGCGCAGTGTGGGAGAAGTGAAGGTACTGGGGTATGAAGCTGAGGATGGCATCCAGGACAGGTGGGATGAACTTTGATAGGGCTGGCTGTGAGACTCCTCCGACTCTGGCAGTTGTTGGTTGGAAGGTACCAGAGGCCAACAGGTGCAGCACAGCCAGCAGCTTTGTCTGCGGAGGGATGTTGGTTCTCCGCTGGGTTGGGACCGTCAACCTGTGGGTGATGTGGGTCATGATGCGGATGATGGTTGTCCTTTTGAGCCTGTAGTGGGCAATGACTTCCTCGGGCGTTAGGTCTGTGAGACTGGTGCATTTTCGGTAGGTCCGCTGTCTTACTCTGCACTGCCTCTGTGGTGGTCCGGGGGGGGTGCGGGTCCGGGTCCTGGGGGTGGTGGCGGTCCTGGGGGTGGTGGAGGTGGGTGTTGTGGCCCTATTGGGGCTCCGAGCTGCATGATGAGTAGCTCCATGGCGTCGTTTGTTCTTCGGGTTTGGCTGTGTGCGGGGCACGGTTGCCTACTGCAGGTAGTCGTCCGGCTTTACACCAGCAGAAGGCAGGTGTTAAATACCTGCTGGCACAGCTTATCGCATGGTTTTGACTCGCATCGCAGATCTGGCAGTTCCTTGTGAAAGTGGTGTTGTGGTATTTTCGTGTGTTTTTGCACGGGAACGCCTACTCTGCATCTCATTAGGGTTAGTTGGTGGTGTCCACCATGGGGATAAGTTTTGGGGCAGTTATCGCGGGAATACTGGCGATGTCTGCAGTTTGCACCTGCTTGTGAATGGGGTGTTAAATCTATCTCCACTTTGGATGGGTTAAGGTGGAGATAAATCGGCGGTAGGTCCTTGTGAATATGCCCCTAAGTTTTTACTTGTGTTTGAATGTAGTTAGGTGGTAGGTAGTGTGTCTAGTGTTAGGTGGTTGTGTTTTTGGTGTGTTTTAGTTGTTAGTTATATTTTAGTGAGATATCCATAGTTGCTGTTTGAGGCCTAGTGTAGAGAGGTTAGAATATGTAGAGAAATGTGTGTATATGGTGCTAAATGTGTTTTTAAATGTATTTAATTATAGTGTATGTGTATGTTTGTGTGGGTGGGTATGTTTTTTTAATTTTTTACAGGTTGTCTTTTATCGAAGTCGCATTTTGGAGAAGATAGCGTTTTTTAATTAAGAAGTGTGTATTAGTATTTTATACTAATATTTATTTAACACTTTCTTAATTTTTCGGATTTGCCAGGAGCGTTTCTGTTTTTTTAAACATATTTTTGGGTTTTTTATGGCTTAATCGAGTTGGATTTATCGGAGCCGCGTTTTGAAGAAGATAGCGGTTTTTTAATTAAGAAGTGTGTATTAGTATTTTATACTAATATTTATTTAACACTTTCTTAATTTTTCGGGTTTTCCTGGAGCGTTTCTTTTAAAAAAATATTTTTGGGTTTTTTATGGTTTAATCGAGTTGGATTTATCGACTCTGGATTATTTTTGAAACAGTTGGATTTTTGCATTTTTTTGGGGGTTAATTTTTACATTCGTTTGGATTGAGAGATACCTGGATGGATTAACAATGTTTGGAATATCTTTTCTTCAGCTACAGAAACCGTAAGTAATTTAATTAATAAATGTGGGAGGGCAATGTTGAGAATAATATTTTAAATATGTGTTATATTTTGTAAAATTTAATTAAGATGTCAATATATATTTATATTATTAAATTAAATATATATGGCAAATTATTTATATTTTACAAAATTTAGAAAAATTATATGTATAGATAGAGTTTGTGTTTTGCAGAAAATTATTTTTATTTACTGTATATTAATATTTTAAAGTATGGTTTTAGCTATTAGTGATAGGTATTCTAGGCCTCTTGTGGTTGGGTATAGTGTTACCTGACTTTGTAGTAACTCGAACATTTTTTTGGTTTGTTTGGTGAGTTTTGGGCCTATTTGGGTCACAGATTGTTCCATTCTGAGTTCCTGATAGCTTTGTTCTTTTTGGAGAGCTTGGAGTAGTTTGTTTAGGGTAGGTGTCCCTCTGCCTGTTGTTGCTTTGAAGGCATTATGCCATCCTTCAACAGCATTGTTGGTTTTGGCTTGTTTGTTTAGTGTGCTCAGGTACACATTCCACCATGGAATGTGGAATTTGGGTAGTCTTCTGTGCCCTGATCTGTGGAGTCTACCCACCCAGGTCTCTTCGAAGTAATCTAAAAGTGGGCTTAGTTTTTCTTCATTTCTTTTGTAGTAGGGGCTTTCTATTAGGATGTTATAGTGTTCTGCTACCTCAGTTACTGGGACATAGGCCAGTGCTATCAGTTTTTTTACATGGTATGAAAAAGTACTGTCAGTTGCATATTCAACACTTAGGGCCCGATTCCGATCTCGCTCAGAAGCGCTCCTGATGGCATCCGTCAGTAGCGAGTCCGAGTCGTACACGAGATTTCCGTGCGACTCGTACAGCTGTACGAGCGAGCAAATATGATGTGATAATCGCCTCGCTCTCCGAGTGGCTCGTACGCGTCAGCGATCCCCTCCGGACGACTCCGCCATGGCCGACACGCACAGCGCAACAGTGCGGATTCCCGGACGACCAAGTACGATGCGCGAGCCGAGCAGCTGGATCGAGCCGGAACCTCCGACTTGAAAAAGCTCCAGGAAGCGGACTTCGGGGGTCCGTAGCGGGCCCTCCTTAACCCGTCCCTCTATGACTCGATCACTGGGGGGGGCCCAAGGGTCCCCCCTACACATGCATGCATGGTGCGGGATGGACCGAGGCGTCCCAGCGACATGGGGCGCCCTCGTCCCAGACGTGCGTTTATTGTCTTTGGGAGCCTATGTACGCAACGTACACCAGGCTCCCATAGACTTCAATGGGGCTCCGAGCGACCCGAGTCCGTCAGCGCTGCATCACATCGTACTCTGTCTCTTGGAGCCCAGGAGCACGAGTCGCTCGGAAAGCTCTACGAGCGCGAGTCGGCTGTAGGGCTTTCCGAGCGAGATCGGAATCGGCCCCTTAGCGTTGACTTTTGTAGGTGTCTCCATAGACATTGGTTAAAATGGTAGTAGCAACCCTGGATTGCTGTATGTGGGTAGGATTTAAGTATAGAATTAATCATGGCTTGTTCAAAATCTATAATTATTTTTTGAGGAAAATAATTATTTGTTTCTTGTTTTATTTGGTTTAGAATTTCAAGGTAGGTAGATTGTTGTTTATTGGGGAGTAGGGTATAGATAAATGGAATATTAGTATTTTGAAATATACCATGGACTGTGTACAACTGATAAAATGGTTTGGGACAAATTTTGAAAGTCCCATCCATCATCCAGGTGTCGCATTGTTGTAATTTAAGTAGCAAAAATAATTATTCTTTTATCTTTGCATTTATTATCAAATAGTGTAAATTGTTCATTATCGGTGTTATTCTTAGTTCAGGGGCAATCTCTACCTCTTGAAAGGTTTTAGGGGCACGTGTTGTAGTTGTAGTGGCTTTCTTTTGTCTAGCTATTGTTCTCTTTAATGAATCAATAGAGGGTAATTGGCTAGATGCATGTTGGGGTACTCTTATTAACTGTTGTTTTAGTATTTCTGTGGTGGGTCTATCTGTACTAGTGCTAGCTTCTTTTATTGATTCAAAAGCCTCTCTTACTTCAATCTCAGTTACATTTGGGGGGGGTGGTTATGTTCTTTTACAGATACAACAGTGGTTTCTTGTGTTATAGCTCTTCCATAACATTTGTTCGAATAATTTTTGCTGCATTTCCAAAAGACTTTTAAACTAGTTTGTTTTTCTTGTGTATATACATAACCCATGTAACATAATAACATTTTCCCTTTTTGAGACGTAATAAATTGTGCGCCTTCAGTCATGGTGGTCTTTTTAGTGCTAAGGAAAATATATATAAATATTAATTAAAATAATACAGCATAGTTTTTGAGTAAATAAAGATACATTGCTTTGTATATACTTACAATGTTGCTGTTGATGTACAAAAAAATGCTGTTGCAATTTTTTGAAGCTTGGATTTTCGTTTTGTTGAAGATGTTTCTATTGGGAAGAAAAAATATAATTTTAATATTTTTGTTGTATTGTGTTGTAGGTGGTGGGGACATTGTGAGTAAGTGGGTCTTTGGGTTTGTTTTTTAGGGAGTTGTTTAATATAAAAAATGTATATACTTACTTTCTTAGTAACTTTATTGTTGACGCTGCTGTAGTATTTTTTGGCTGCTTTAAAAGATATCTGTAGAGAAGATATAAGTTTAAGAGAGATATATTAGTGAATTATGTTTTATATATATTTTTTGGTGAAGATTATAAGTAGTGTTATATTCAAAATGCAGTTTTACTTACTTAGTGCAGTTCCAAAGCTTTTTTTTTAATGTAAATCTGCGTTCTGGAAGTAATCCAGCAGAGTCTCCTCTTCTTTTTTCTTGTAGGGTTGAAGTGTAAATTAAATATAAATTTTCGTTGTTTATATAGTGTTGATTTAATTGATAGTTTTATGTTATTCGTGTATTTTATTAGTGTGAGGTTTTCATTCGTTGTTGTTAATTTCTTTTTTTGTTTTGGCAGTTGGTTTCCCTATATGGGAAATGCTAATTAAGAAGTTGTTAGTACTAATTTTTTTTTTAACTGATTTCGTTAGTTAAGTATGTTTAACATTGCTTTTAATGTTGAATGCTGTATGTGTTATATTTAATAATATTGTAATTATTATTTATTAGTGTGTTTTGTTATTATTCTATGCTTTTATATGTTTATATGTTATAATAAGATCGTATTATATTTATAATGTGTGTAGAGAGTGTTTATAGTGTAAAAATATATTTTGGTGTAAAGATATGTTGATTTTATTCATTTTTAAATAGTCGATATTTGTATTAAAACGAAAATTTTGCTGTCTATATTTTTACTTTCGATATTTATGACATTTTGTATATTTTTAAAGAAATGTCGATATTTTCTATTACGATATTTGTGTGTTCGATAATGTTTAAAACAATATTTTTATTGACGATATTATGGTTTCGATATTTGTGTATTTTTTTAAATAAGTATTGCTTGTCGATAATAATGTTATCAATATTTTAGTGCCGATATTTTTGTAAGTCGATATTTTGTCTGTCGATATTATGTCAGTGATCCAGACACCTCATGGAACAGTCACGGGGTATCAGCACTCCACAACGTACGTGTGCCCTCACCCTCTACAACTCCCTGGATGCTTTGTAGTCAGGGAGTGTCAACCAGGACTCATACGACATCAGGCGCCCGCCTCAGGATCACCCAAACTAGGCTGCAACCCAGCGCCCGCCTCCAGAGCCCTCGCCGATGCGCATGGCAGCAGTGCAGGTCACAGTGATTAGTTAGTGCTCAGTGTTCCCAGCAATATGTAAATTCCCCAGGATGGTACAGGCGTCAGCAGCACCTCGCAAATGGCTAGCAAACCTCCATCTCACCACTGTGCTCTCAGAAGTGTCAGGCGCGCCGTGCAGTCGGCAGCTCATGAAGGCCAAAACGGCTGCTTCAATACGTCCCCAGGCATGAACGCATCAGCCGCCCCATCCATATAATTCTTCATGCAGCAGAAGGGGGATGGTACAGTGTAGGGCCACAAAGTGTCCGCGCTCACCGCAATGTATTGATTTTGTAGGGATCAGTTGGTACGTGAGCGCCGGTTCGAGGTATACAATGGCAGCAGACCAGCACATCAGTCGTAGCGGTCGGACAATCTTGTTGAGAGGCACCACAGGGGATTAAACAATGAGTCCCCGCCACTGCGAGATGCTCGTTCTCATGATCCAACAGTTGTACACTTGTAGGGTGCCTTTCTCCACGCCATGCACGGCAGGGGGTGCCTTCACCATTTGCCGAACATGGTCGGCACGCCACATCAGAGCAACGGCCCACAGCAGCTCCTCGGCTCAGACACAGGAAAGGCAGCTTAAAGGATCATGGCAGTCTCATAGCAGGAGCCTTCTCCCAATGTCGTAGAAGTGGCAGGACAGCAGAAGCCAGGGGGGCCGCCAAGAGACTCAGATGCACCAAGCTGCCGTCACAGCCACATCGGCTAGGGTGATGCCATATTTCCTCCGAAGCTGCTCCCGGGTCTGTCAGGCAAATCAATGGCAGATATTCCGCTCCCGGTGAGTCTCATGGGCTTCAACAGTACAGATATGTTGCAGCGTGTCGACCAGTTGATATGCAATTCATTTGTATAGCGGGTGGCTTTTTTGAAGCAAGGTATACGTCGGATTAACATTCCCGGCCGGCAGAGCCACACTAGTACACAGCCATCTTGCCGCAAGCTCTCTAAAGCCCCCTTCTGTTGAAAAAATCTAAAAATCTTGAACAAAAGTCTAGCCAAATTATTGATTTTGAATTGGTTATAATATTTTTAATGACCAATCTGACTTACATACCAAATTCTAGTATATTGTTTCCATTTTTTGCAGGCAATTTTATGTAAAATACTGAAAACTTCTTAGCTGGTATCTTCTGAACATGTAGATGAATACTACAAATAGGGATGGGTGGCAAACTCTGCTCCGCCTGCAGAGTTTGCGGAGTTTTGCCCGCTACGCTTGGATCGCGGAGTTTGGCAAAAACTCTGACTCTGCCACATGGTGGAGTTAATTACTGCCCACCCTTAATATTAGGGAGGATGGGGGGTCCCCGATTTAAGACTATGGGCCATATGTAGGTAATCTGGAAATACCGATTCTTAATTACCGAATTTTACCGAATCGGTATTTATGAATCGGTATTCCCGATGTACGTAAATATTCTGTAAACAATACCGAATCGGTAAAATTCGGTAAATATTTACCGAATCCACAATACCGATCGGTTTTACCGAATCGGTAAATACGACGTAAATACCGAATCGGTAAATACCGAATCGGTAATTCAAAAAACATCAATTGAGGAATCAGCCAATCCTGTGCAACCACCACCCCTCCCAACCAGGAAGTGGCCACACCCAGGCAGGTGCACACAATCAGAACCTTCTGGAGAGGCTGGGAGTGCAGAGGAGAGCAACAGAGCCACTGCCTGAACCTCGCCTGCAAATCGTGCACAATGGACACCCAGGACACAGAAAGAGAAGGAGGGGAAAGGAAGAGGAAACTGAAATTCAGTCAGAGGGAACTGCAGGTCCTTGTGGAGGAGGTGGTGAAGCAAAACGCAAAGCTGTTTGGAAAGCAGTCCCTGCAAGTTGCAGAGTCAGTGAAAAGGAGAATCTGGCTTGAAATCCAGTCACAGGTGAATGCCATTGGAGTGACCCCCGGGACATTGATGTGCTCAAGAAGCGGTGGTATGACATCAGGAGCATCACCAAGAAGAAGATGGCAGATCTCAAGAAACAAGCCAGGCTGACAGGAGGAGGAAGGAACAGGGCACCTGCCCTGACTGAACTCGAGCGGCTCGTGGAGACCACGATAGAGCCAGAAAGTGTCTGTGGGATCGGGGATGCAGACAGCTCTGCCAGGGCTGCATCTAAACGAGGTAAGAAGCATGCACAGCATTGTGCCCCCCTCCCCTATCCCAAATCCCCAATTGGGCTCTGTGAATCCCACTCCAGAACCGATTTTAGTGCAAACCAGCAATGCATTATGGGAGATGTAGTCAGTGAAACCCCTATCATGACAGGAATCGCACTGAACAACAAGGCATGTGACACACATCAGCGATAAGCAGGCAGAAGACAATGAGATAGTGTGGCAGAAATGTATATTTATTCTTGCTATGCAGGGCTGCAGGTACACTGAGCTAATGTACAATTTCTGTCCACAGGCGAGACATCGCGCAGGACTGCTCAGGACAAGGGAGAGAGGGCACCCCGGAAGGACATCACTGAGAAGGCCAGTACGAGTGCAGGGCACACAACACCACCACAGTCAGCCTCACCACCACAGCTAGCCTCGCCACTACTGCCAGCCTCACCACCACAGCTAGCCTCGCCACTACTGCTAGCCTCACCAGCATCAACACCACCTGCAGTGCTGAGACCTAGGAGGCGTGCTGTTGCCAGACTGATGGAGTTTGAGTCCTCCTCAGAAGACTCGAGGGGGGGAAACATCCACTGTGCCAGTGGATGGTAGCAATGCTGGTGTGCTGTCCACCACTGAGGGAGCACACACAGGTGCCAGACGCCGCCGCAGGGCTCGTGTGAGCAGTCCACCTCCACAGGGTGAGAGCCATGGTGTCTTCGGAGGGCTGGAGGCAAGCATGGTGAAGGTGCAGCGCCTACAAGGAAAGGCAATACAGTCAGTCCAGCGACAAATGAGGCGCCTCAATGACAACATGAGCAACATTGACAAGGGCATAGGCACAATGGCTGAGGGCATGAAGGAGATGGCTGCAGGCATGCGGGACATGTCCCAGTCTGTGATGCTGCTGTGCAGCAAAATGGATGAGGACAGAGTTACACGGCGCAGGGAGAGGCAGAAAATGGAGCACCATACAAGGGCAGTGAACCGCCTAGCAACTGCCACTTCTCTGCTCTGCAGGCGCTCCGTGGCCATGCAGGAGGGCCTGGCGCACTGCAGCACTGATGTCACTAGGGGGCTGGTGAAGGTGACCACTGCTCTTGAGGTGCTGCTGACAAGTCAGTCTGCCACTACTGGTGCTGTGGAAGTTGGGGACAGCGAGGACACGACCAGTCGGAGCAGCATTACCCCCCTGTAACAGACACCCGGAGGAGCAGCAGACGGCATGGGGCTGCCACTGGTTCCACAGCCAGTGAGGACAGTCACGTACTGGCATCCAGTACTGTTGTGCGTGGCCGCAGACGCTGATGCAGCCCACACTAACAGGACAGAATTGGGTGAAGTAACCCATGACTTCCTACTATGGATGTCAGAAATTGGAATGCCATGTTTGGCCGTTTGTGTTGTGGCGTAGTGCCCAGAAATTAAAACTACGTCATTACATACAACTACTGGCTGTGTCTCCTTACTTACTTAAAAATAGTTGCATGTGATCTCTGCCCGTCTCTGTCTCCCATCTGTTGCTGGTGGCACTCCTGCTGCGTTGGGCTCTGGCTGTGCTAATTCATCATCATTGTCCTCAAAATCTGTTAATTCCACTTCTGTACCTTTCTTTGTGGCAAGGTTGTGCAGCATTGCACAAGTTGCAATGATTTTGCAGCAGATGATGGGTGTGTACTGACGTGCGCCTCCGCTTTTGTGGAGGCAGCGGAACCTGCTTTTCAATAGTCCAAACGTGCGCTCCACAACGTTGCGTGTTGATTTGTGTGCCACATTGTATCGTCTCTCACTCAGGGTTGATGGGTTTAGGTAGGGAGTGAGGATAAATGACCGCACGGCATATGCACTATCGCCTAGGTGAGGATGAGAGTGCCATTAGTCACATACACCAATACACATTCATCTGCAGTAAGTATGAGTGAGTGTCACAGTGATTTACCTAGCAGGTATCCTTCTCCAAATTCTCCCGCAGCCAGGCGTGTGTAGATCCCACTGTTCTGGAAGATGTATGAGTCGTGGGTGCTCCCAGGAAATTTGGCCACGATGTCAGTGATGATGTTGGCAGCATCGCAGATTACCTGCACATTTATGGAGTGGGTGGACTTTCTGTTCCTGTAGATGTGCTCAGTGGCTGCTGGTGGGCAGATTGGAATGTGTGTGCCATCAATACAGCCTATGACATGCGGGAACTGTGCCATCTGGTAAAAGTCTGTCTTGGTTTTCAGCAGTTCCGCCTGTGTGTTTGGGAAGCTAATGTAGTGGTGCATTCTCTGCATCATGGCATCCAGGAACTTTCTGAAGAAACGGGACAGGCAACTCTGAGACACCCCGCCTACCGCAGCTATCACCCCCTGGTAACTGCCAGATGCGAGTAGATGTAGGCTACAGAGCACCTGCACATGTGGTGGTATGGTGTGCGCCCTTGGTGTTGGGTGCTCCAGGAGTGGGTGCAAGTCCCTTATCAAGTCCAGGATGGTGTGGGGGTGTAGCCTGTACCTTTCATGGATCTCAGCCTCAGTCTGTTGGAAGATTGTGATGCGCTGTCTGTAAATGCGCTCCTCCCTTCTCCAGATCCTCACTCCTGCTGCCTGTAGACGTAGCCGCCTTGCAATCACATAGAAAGCCGCCATAGTGATCACACTGTTGCATTTTGGGATTGCTTATATTCGCTGTAGATGATTACCACCTGCTTTCAGTCAGTGTTAATTACCGACTCTTAAATACCGAATTTCATGTAATTCGGTATTACCGAATTTACCTACATCTCTTTTTTCGTTTTTACCGATTCTTATTTACCGATTCGGTAAATAAGGAATCGGTGATTTCCGAATGGGTAGATTTGAATTCGGTAATGATGAATCGGTATTTACCGATTCATAATTACCGATTCCTTCTTTTTGGCCTCCTACATCTCGATTGCTTAAATACCGGTCGGTAACGGGTGATTTACCGAATTTCGGCCGTTACCGACCGGTATTTAGCTACCTACATATGGCCCTATATTACTGGGCGGCCGCTCTTCAATATATGTGTGTGTTGCTGGGAGGGAAAACAGAAGAGCAGAGGATTCAACTCGGATCAGAGGATGTGTATGAATTACTAAGAGGCGAGGCCGCACAGGGTTGTTTTCTGAATTATAGCGAGCCAAGCTATTACAAAAAAGTTAGGTGCAAAACCCTACATGCAGCTTTTAAGATTTGGGTATCTTTTAAACGCAAATTTGGGCTTGGTTGGCTGAACTACTATACACAACTTTTTAAAAATCCAACTATGCCAGAGATCTTCCGAGATAACATTATGTCTAGATGGGATGAAGCAGGAATTCGCTCAATAGGAGATCTTTTAGATACATCAGGCGTGTTAGCATTTAGGGATGTACAAATCAGTTTCGGGATACATACTAGAGATTTTTTTAAGTATTTGCAAGTCCGGAGCTATCTAACCCAAAAGAAAGGGGGTTCAATGGGTTTTAATAATAATGATATTGTGGACGCTTATTTGCAAGTCCGGAGCTATCTAACCCAAAAGAAAGGGGGTTCAATGGGTTTTAATAATAATGATATTGTGGACGGGGTCCGCTCTGAAGAAGGGTGCACAATTAGTCAGATATATTCAAAGCTGATCACGCTTATCCAGGATGACCTCGAAAAACATGGGTCCAAATGGGAACAGAGGTTGGGTACGGCAAAGAATATATGTTTAGAGTCACTTGAATTGGGGAGGACGGTGCTTTGATCAGCAGGATTACAGGCTCAACACTACAAAACACTGTTTTCATTATATCATACCCCGGCTAGAATTGCTCAATGGGGTGGTCAGGATGGAATCACATGCCCGCGCTGTAGTAGTACTGAAGCCGATTTGACACATATGTTTGCAACATGCCCTATTTTAGGTACCTGGCTAGACGAAATTGAAAAATTTATGAATACATCATTGAAAATAAGATTGAATCTAACGGCCCAACATATATTGCTGGGTATTAGCGATAATGATGCTTTAGAGGACTATCGCCCCTTTCTTTTTATAGCAATGGCTTTGGTAAGAATCTGCATTGCATCAGCCTGGCTGGACCCCCTGGCACCCGGATTCCAACAATGGTTGGGTAGATTATTAGCCACCTACAATTTAGAAAAAGGGGTATATGAAAAAAAGGGCTTAAAAGCCAAAAGAAAAGGGGAAAACATATGGGCCCCTCTCAAAAGATGGAAGGAGGGTAACTAAAATGTATAAAAGAAGCATTAATATGTTATGTGATTGTATGAAAAATAATTGATTCCTTATTGATTTGACCACAAATTGGGTCTTTATGTTTACTTTCCTTTTTTTCTCCCTTTTTCTTTACAATAATGATGAAGTTGTTATCCTGTAGTCAGTTTATATGCTTATTTTGCTGTTTAATATTAATTCTCATGAAATCCTCTTGCATTTAAAGCATTGGAGATGATTCAATAAAAATAAAAAATAAAAATATTAGCTTTATGTGTTACTTGTTTACAGTTGAAGGAGAGGCTTGAAAAGCAATGCGGCAGGGCCCTGACGCAGAGGTTGTGATGCATGCGCTCTGTCTCTCTGGTTGTACGCCATGACTGATGCCCGAGGTCCCTAAAGTCTGCATTAACATGTCTATCTTACGCAAGTCAAACTATTTCCACTGAGGCCGCTGTTTTAGAGTGTGTGACAGACAGGGTATTTACTTCTGGTTAGTTGCTAAGCGAGCTCAAAAGCCACCTTAAAAGTTTCCTTGGTGACCAAAGGCCCTGTAAGTCTGTAGGCGCCTGCAGCGAATGAAGCTCTTACCACTGGTGCAAGTCAGTGCCCGGCCAAGGCCAACATGCAGATACAGGATGGAGAACATATGGCAACTATCTACAGACTGGTAAGGAAAGCACTTCTATCAGTCATTTACCGGAAGTTAGTCTCACACCATGCAGCAGAGGATTACGCCTGGCGAGCCTCCTTACTGCTTAGCTGGTGAAAGAGTGGAGAGTATCCATGGAAGAGAGTGAACGGAATAGAGAAAAGGCAAGGATGTTGTGCTCTGATGCCCAACAGTGGCTCACAGAGGGCACAAGCTTGTTTTACTGCTCTGTATGGAAGTCCGATGCATGCAGGGGCACTGGATGTGCCTCAGGGGAAAAGTTGTTTCCTGCGCCTGCAGGTAGAGAACGGAGAGGCGAAGGTCAATTAGAGACGTAGGGCTTGATCCTGCAAGAACTCTCTCCACTCTCAGGGGCAGAGGTATAGGAGCTTAGCACAGCCAGGACCCATGGAATGAGACACGGGGCACGCTGCACCCCAAGCGGCTGAGGCCCACTGGTTCCGTAAATTGTATGTCCTTAGGGACCGAGGTGCGAACTGTTCGGCTATTTCAGGGGCTCAGAAACATGGTCATGTTACACTAACTAACCCCTCTGTTTATTGGGTGGAGGAGGCAAGGGGTTTCAGTGCTCTGTACGCTTTCAGTGACCGAGGCAGAGGAACACTTGGCAAAGTCAGGAGCTGAGAGACATCAGCCCCGTGCACTCTCCTGGGTTAGGATACATGGACAATGCACTCTCAAGGGCTGGACCATCATGGTTAGTACACTGTCCACACTCAAGGTCTGAAACAGGGAGACTTTACTTTATACACTCCAGGTGAGACATAGGAGCATTCGGCACTCTCAGGGCCTGAGAATGTTCGCTCAGGTCAACTAAGAAATGTATTGCTGCATTCTCAGGGATTGAAACACAGGGGTCAGAAGCATTTAACTTCAACTGAGGAATGAACTCTCTACAACATAAAGAGAGACCCAAGGGTAGGATTTGCCCAAACTTAAAAGTCTGGGCTCGACACAAAATCGTGTCCATTTGCTGGTATGCAGTTTGCACTAGTGAGTTTAATATACCGGCAGCGACTAATCAAAGTGTGTTGTAAAAGGTATGCATTGCAATTACAGGAGCTACAAAGTCGGTCTTTCGATAATCCCCTGCATGAATATATAAACTAGGCATTTTCAACAGTGCAAGTACGCAGTGGTTTCACAAACATTTACAGAGAGGCTGGTAATAATACATGTATTCCTGTTGTGTGGGGGATAGTGTTCCTTGACAAGGTGAGTATTCAAATTGAGGTAACATCAGTTTCTATTCCGCAGCTTTACTGAGGGAAGGTCACAACTCGGACCGCAATCACACCACTCGTGGAACTCAGCGGAATCCCGCTGAGTTTTAAGGTAACTCCACAAACTCCCCCCAGGCCTAATGACAAATAAATTATTCAATCACATTATTCTACTCAAAATGAAGAAAAATTGGCCACACTGCAAAATTATTTTGAAAAAAACTTGATTGACCATCTAAACAAGATGGGGTGCAGAAGGCTTCCATACTACTGAATTGATTGGTGGAATTGCTACTCGACCTGCTTAGAGGGCGGTGCAAAAATTAATAATGAAATAATGGGATGTCACAACTCTTTCTCCTGGGCTATAGGTAAGCCAATCCAGCATTTTATCATTTCCTAAAACGTTTGAGAAAGGATCAATGGGCATCATTAGGATGCTGGACGGTCAGACCGCCGACCGCTATTAGGGCGGTCAGGAGACCGCCGACATGCATGCAGGCAACCCGACTACCAAATTACGATGCGACTGCTGGGTTGGCGGTTGGAAACGCTGTGGGGGCATGCTGTGGCCTTGGAAAAGGGCCGCAGCACATGCCTCCACTGGGCAACACCTTCTGCACGTCTGTGCACTGTGTGTCATGGACATGTGTGGGGGCACTACATGTGCCCGGAGGCCACTTTTCAGTGGCCCTCGACAGACAGGGGCCCAGTTTGGGGCCCCCATATCCGTTTCCAACAACCTTTTCTTCGCAGTGTTCCCGCCATGAAAAGGCTGTTGGTAAGGGATATTGTAATCCCGACAGCAGTGCCTGCCTTGGCACCTCCACCATTGTGGGACGCAGCTCAGACTGCCGCCCCATCAGGATCTGTGATCCTGGTGGAGGCAGCTGTCTTGCATCGTTCAGAAGTGGGTCTGGCCTCCAGCATCGCAATGCGATGGCCTGACCGAAGGGATGTTGGCGGTCGGACCGCCCAACGGCCTATCGGTGACCCGACCGCCCAACATCCAAATCAGGCCCAAAGTTCCTAGGAAATAAGACAAGTGCAATCTTTTTCAAATAATATACAACTCCAAGTTAAAAAAAAAAACATATGAATGAGCAACTCCTCTCAAAACTTCAACAAGTTGGCATGCTTGGGAGAGTTGAATATTTGAAATATATTGTCTACATTCTTCATTATTGACTTCTTTCTAAAAATACTAAAAACATATTCTATTTTCTATTAGCTCTCCTATCTATATCCATAATTTTACATTTGGTTATATAATAAATAACATGTTTTTTAAACCATAGGTACCCTACCTGAAGTCATTTCCTTTTTTCAAAGGTTGGTAATTTATACTGACTCCTGACTTTTCCGACAGAGCCAATACGGGCCTCTCATTACTGGACAATGGGCCGAGAAAAGTCCACGCTGTTTCTTTCGTAAACCACCCACTCTAACTAAGTGGTATATTACAGATATATGTGAGTACCGGATAACTTACTGGAGGTCTATAGTGGACTCTACACTTTCTCCATCCAGGTCTCAAGATCTTAAGAATTGGACTTTTCGTTCACTCCTCTCAAACAGAAGGGAGGTTTTGACGCACAAATCCTTGAATTGAGAAGACTAAACGGGTTTCTCATTACTCTCAAGCCTTGAAAGAGTCGTCAACACAACGAAACATGTGTCGGCTGTGTGCTTCATCTTTCGACCTGCATGTCAACAGTTTTCTGGCTATCAATACTGTTTACTGATGGACTTTTTGTATGAATTTGTACTGTTTTGGAATACTCTAACAAATTAAAATTGGATCTGCAATAGTGACAGATCAAAATTACTTTACTGGTGTAGTGCTCTGGATTGCAAAATGTATTGAGATCCATTTACCAGCCCTTACAAGTAATCCACACTTAAATTTTATTTCTATCATCAAACCCTTTAAAATCCAAAAAGATATTTTAAATTAAAAAAATACCTTGTTCAAAACGAGTAAAGAAGCAAAAAAGGAGGGTGTTTAAGCAGACTGTAAATCCACTGCACCTCCCTTTTCAGTAAACATACCTCTGTCTTCATCAATCCATTGTGTTATATAATTACTTACCACTGGAACTCAGTTGCATTCCTCCGTTATTCTCGACATACTCCAACAGAACGTCAACAATAATGCAGAAACATCATTTATATAAAAAAATAAAAAGACAGCGGGTTAAGAAATAAAATATAGCCAATATTTCCAAAAGATTTAAAAAGGAAATCATGAGAATTTGCTGTAAGGTGCATTTTTTAATGTTTCATTTAAAATAAAATTCTGTAAAATTGTTCCAATGTTTAATATTATGGCAATTATTTTTAAATAATTTAAAAATATTACATTGCTTTTTTTTAAATCAGTGAATATTAACAAATGTATAGTTTTTATGATGCGGTTTGATTGTGATTATTCATGTGATTATTCATGTTTATTTATTTATTTTTATTTATTTCATATTTTTAAAATGTGTAAAAAATTTCTAACACTAATATATTTTAGTAAAATCATGAAAATTAAAAATAATGTCAACTGTGTTTATTATATTAAATGTATATTTAAAAAATATGAATGTAATGTGAAATGTATTTATTAATTTTAATACCAGAGTATTAACACACTCCACACCTATTAACCCTATAACCTCAGATCCTGCTTCTAAAAATATATATTTTAGTTAAAATATTTTCTTAACTAAAATGTAATACTATATTTGTACTCCTAAGTCATATTTAGCCTATAACCCATAGATTGCTTATCTTAATTCTAATTACCTAATAATACGTAGGGGTATAAACCCCCACCACCATCCTTATTTAAAATTTTATTTTGTGACATATATATAAATGTATCTATATCTCTCTATATCTCCGTTCCCAAAGTCCACCAGTAGCTCGCCACACTCAGCATGGGTGTCTCTGTAGCGTGGGGGTGGACCCACAATATATGCACTTGAAACATCCCAAAGGACAGAAACGGAGCACTCATGGGAAACAGTCTCTTAAGATTTAATGCAAGTAAACATGTTTCGGCTTTCGCCTTTCTCAGTACTCGCTCATTAACAAGTCATGCTTTCGCAGCAGTGCTTTTAAATTACATGATCTCATTCCCATTGGCTAATTAGTAATCCAACATGAAAGAGGACTGTTGCAATTCCATGTAAAGTTCACATTCCATGGAGGCCATGTCAGTGCGTGTTACTTATGACCAATTAGCCAATGGGAATGAGATTGTTTAATTTAAAAGCACTGCTGCGAAAGCATGACTTGATAACGGGCGAGTTTCCCGTGAGTGCTCCGTTTCTGCCCTTTGGGATGTTTCAAGTGCATCTATCTTTATCTACATCTAAATCTATATATATATATAGGAGGAGCAAGTAGAACAACAGAAAAAATTGGAACCACGACAAGAAGCATGCGTCAGAAAAAGCCCTTCTAAACCAAATGGAAGAATTGACAGTGGTAAACCTATCCAAGCGAGACATATTGGATTCCGAAATATCACTGCTGAAACGTGGTATAAACTTTTGTCCAACACAACAAATGGACATGGCTCAAACGAGAATAGACATCTATAAGTATGTAAGAAAATAAAATTTGCCAAAATCTTCATGGAGAATAAAGAAATGAGTGACCATGCTAAAAGGACAAGAATCGAAACACCGGAGTCAAGCCTAATAATAACAGACACAGATGCCTTATTAACTTTAATTAATTTGGATGTAGAAATGAACTGGATAACATCACTGTGGAAACGGCATGCCCCCAGATGGGAGCGGGACTGAGTGGTAAGAAACCTAGCTCACGTTTCTATCCGCAATTGATACCAGGGAACAAGATTGATATTTTTCAGGAAGCAGTAATTCAAGATCTCTATAAACTCCAAAAAACAAAATACCGAGACAATTTAACAAAACAGGAAAGAACTGCCTTGACAAACCTGACACAGGATCAAGAAATTGTCATTAAAATGGCCGACAAAGGCGGGAATATCGTCATTTGGAACAAAACGGATTATGAAACAGAAGCCCATCGGCAATTAAAAAACACTGAGTATTAGCAGAGATTGGAAAACAATCCAACAATGACCTTCAAAGATATTTTAGACAAAAAACTGATGGAGTGGCTATCACAAGATCTCATTGATGATGAGGAAAGGAAATACCTTACAGCGGAACATCCGGTCACAGCAACAATTTATTTATTGCCAAAGCTCCATAAAAACCCCATGAAACCACCAGGACGCCCAATTGTTTCGGGAAAGGGATCACTACTTGAGCCCATAGCTAACTATATCGATTTCTTTCTAATGCCATTCGTGTTAAACTTAAATTCTTTCATCAAAGACACAAGCGATCTACTGTGGCACCTCCAGAAAATATCTTGGCAAGAATCCTATATGCTAATTACAATGGACGTAATATCTCTATATACTAACATCGACAACAGTATAGGAATGCAAGCTTGTGGTTTCTTCCTAAAGGAGAGGAACATACAATATAGCCAGCACAACCAAATGCTTCTTGACATGATCAATATGTGCCTGACTCAAAATGTTTTCCTGTTCGGTGAAGAGATCTACAAGCAGGTGAAATGATGCGCAATGGGGTTTTCTTTTAGCCCCAGTTATGCATGTCTGGTAATGGGGTGGTAGGAACAACAGCTAGCCTGGCACCCAAATAATGATGACTATGTAAACAAAACTGCAATGTGGCTGCGGTTCATCGACGACCTTTTAATTGTCTGGGATGGATCAGCAAAAGAGTTTCAGGAATATTTTGAAATTCTAAACTCTACAGATGCAAATTTGAGATTCACCTACACCATCAGTAAAGACAGAGGGGCCGATTCCGATCTCGGCCGGTAGGGCTCCGAATCGGATTCGGCATAACCGGATCCGATTCGGAGCCCTATTTCCCGACCGATTCGTACGCGCGTCCGGACGAGCGAGTACGATGCGAATTCGCCGACCGACTCGTTCGGGCGTCCCAACCGCTCCAACCGACTCGGTCCTGGGTCTAACCGCACCGACCGACTCGCTCGGACACGACTCGCACCGCGCAATGTAGACGTTCCCCGGCCGGGTAAGTATGATGCGCGCTGCGAGCAGTCCGACCGACACGCGCCGTCTGGCTCGAAAGAGCAGTCGGAGCCATACTTTGGGGGTCCATGTCGGACCCCCTGTGCGCATAGCCGCGCGAGTCTCACACAGGGGACCCTGGGTCCCCCTACCTGTGCCTGTACGGCGCGAGTCGCTTTGCCGTGTACCCGCTGTAGGGGCGCCCTTGTTCGCCCTCGCACCCATTGAGGCAATGGGAGCCCGCGTCACGCGTTATGCGACCGGCTCCCATTGACTTCAATGGGAGTCTGACCGACTCGAGTACGATAGCATACGGACGCATCGTACTCGTTCGGTCGGGCTGCACGGAGTCCGATTCGGTCGGAAATCTCTCCGGGTCCGGCTCGGTCGGAGAGATTTCCGGCCCGAATCGGAATCGGCCCCAGAGTTGTCTTCCTGGACACTGAAATATATATAGTGAATAATAAAATCCAAACAACGCTACATCGCAAACAAACAACCATAAATGCCACATTACATGCAGAAAGTTTTCATAAATCATCAGTAATTGAGAATATACCGTACAGAGAATTCCTCAGAATTCGACGGATCTGCTCAGAGGCAACTGAATGGGAAAAACACAGAATGAAAACATCACTGAGATTCAAACAAAGAGGGTACAAGGAAGCAATATAAGAAAGTGCTGGCTAAGATCAAATGAAAAAACGAGGGAAGAAACCTTAAAAGTAAAACCAGCAGCAACCGAAAATACTCTGGAACCAGTAAGACTGATTATGGATTACTCAAGCAAATCCCAAAAAATCACGGAAATACTAAGGAAAAATTGGAAGATACTCCAACTGGACCCCACAGAAGGAAAAATCATGGGAACACACCCCAACGTAACATTCCGCAGGGCAAAAAATCTGAAAGACAAATTACTCCACAGTCACTTCCAACAAAGAAAGAGCACCAAAGGGACTCAATGGTTAAAAACAAAAGGATTCGTAAAATGCCACAACTGTAAAGTCTGCCAAATAGCTAGGAACACCACAGAAGTAAGGATAGCAAACAATAAATTGTGGCAAATAAAGGAACTAATAACATGCAAGAGCAAATATGTTGTCTACGTTATGGAATGTCCATGCTCCCTGAAATATATAGGGAGCACGATATGTGAGCTCAAAAAGAGAATCCTTGAGCATGTCCGTGCAACGATAAACAAGGATCGAGGAAACGCAGTGGCGAAGCATATGGAGTCTAACCACGAGGGGAACTGGAAGTTGCTGAAATTCTATGCACTTGAAACAGTA
This sequence comes from Calotriton arnoldi, assembly GCA_963921515.1. NCBI lineage: Eukaryota > Metazoa > Chordata > Amphibia > Caudata > Salamandridae > Calotriton > Calotriton arnoldi. The sequence continues at coordinate 211,044 of CAWUFW010006950.1, read as the reverse complement.
CTACAAAGTGATCGAGGGGGCAATCGTGAGAAAAAACTACGCCAAAGAGAATCAAGACAAATCTTGAATTTTAGAACTTTTACTCCGTTTGGGTTAAATCAGAGCGAGGAACTGTATATCCACTTATGAATTAAAACTGCACACTTCTCAAATGAAGTCCAGACCTTCATAGAATTTTTTTTTATTGTTTGCACCAAGTATCTCTATGAACACGTTTTAAGGGCACTGAATGCAAAGAAGAGAGTTTGTGGAAATGGAACAGTAATAATTAGTGAAGAAGAGACAAATTCGATCATATGGCAATGTCCACTGGGGGGCAGGAATATGAATATAAATGAAAGATCAACTATTGAAATATAAAAAGGGAACATTGCCAAAAAAGAATACATGAACTAAAGAGACAATGAGGTCTAAAGTGATGAAGCAATCAATTTAGAATCACTAATCGTTTTTTGCACATATTATACAGTACCAATGCCCTTTGTTATTAATTTTTATTAATTTTTGTTTACCTTATTTGTCTTTCCATTTTGTTTCTTTAATTGTCACTTTATCGAAACACGAGGGAAATAACATTGTATAGCACTAAAACACTACAACTCCCACAACACTGTGCGATGGGATCAAGCACAAACAAGCATTTACAATGCAATAGGTCTCGCATTCACGCGAGTTTGAGCTATTAGCATTGTAAAATGATGCCTTTTATTTGTGTTTTGGTTTTTAAAACATAAATAAAAGGCTTTGTCATTTACAATGTTAATAGCTTAAACTCTCACAAATGCGAGACCTATTGCACTGCAAATGCTTGTTATAGTTTGCACCTTGTTAACCAGCTGCTTTCACTTGATGGTAATATGTGACTGGAAAATCCTCTTTTGCAACTATTCACTAATTGCAACTGTTTGGTGCACTGCAGCTGTGAATTTCAATTTTGTAATCGCATTTCGGTAATTGCAATTTCATGCAAATCGCAAAGTAGTCGGTTTGCGCACAAGTTTTTGCAACTACTACATTTTTGGTCTTTTGTACATTGCATTCCTAATATTTAGCGTTCACTAGCCAACTGGCAACTGACTTGCAATTAGCTAAACTTGTGTACTTCGAGCCATTATTGGGGAGGGCTGGTTTGGGTTAATCTCAGAGAAACATGGACACACGCCGCACTCAGGCACACAGACTCATCCACCCACTGATACACGCTCAAACACATAGTATACACTGGGACACACAGATATACGCTGAGGCACGCAAAGAAACACGCAGACATACCCACACGGACATACATACATCCAGGCACCTCATCACACTATCTCGGACACACACATTCGCCCCCCTCCCATGGCCAATTCCGGCCCTGGGGACCCCATCCCCCGGGGCATGGCTACATATATGTATTTATTTAAGGAGGGGGGCTCCGAGGCCCCCCTCCTGAGGCCTCTATTGGCCCTGGGGACCCCATCCCCCGGGGCCGGCCCTATCCGTTGGGGGCTGTGGGGGGAGCCTCAATGCCCCCACGGTCCCGCCGGCTCCCCACCTCCTGCGGGAGCCGGCATTGCTTTTCCACACGGGAAGCTGCTGACATGCAGCTCCCCGTGTGGAAGCACTGCTTTGGATTTTGGAAGAGAGAGCAGGTTTCCCTGCTCTCTCTTCCAAAATCCAGCAGCAAGCTATATGACAGGGCGGGAGCCGCACGGCTCCCGCCCTGTCATAGCAAACAGCAGTATCCTGGGGGTGGGCACCCCGGGACACTGCAGGAGCCGGCCCTGGGGGTGGCGGTCCCCAGGGCCATGGATGGCTCCAGGAGGGGGCCGCGCGGCCTCCCTCCCTATTATTTAAAGCCCCGGGAGGTGGTGGTCCCCGGGGCTCGGGTCCGTAACGGACCCCCAAATTTACATAATTAGTGCCCCGGGAGGTGGCGGTCCCGGGCGTGTGGGGCCTCGAGCCCCCACACAAGTTTATTTATTTTTTAAAAGAGCCCCAGGGGTGGTGGTCCCCGGGGCAGTGAGAGGGCTGTGTGCCCCACGTGAATGATTAAGAAAAGCCCCGGGGGTGGCGGTCCCCAGGGCTTGGGGGGCCTTGGAGGCCCCCACACACATTAAAAAGGAAGCCCTGGGGGGTGGCGGTCCCCAGGGCTGCGGGAGGGCTGAGTGCCCTCCCGCACATTATTTTAAGCAACCCCCGGAGGGTGGCGGTCCCCGGGGCTGTGGGAGGGCCGAGTGCCCTCCCGCACATTATTTAAAGCAAGCCCCGGGGGTGGCAGTCCCCGGGGCTGCGGGAGTGCCCTCCCGCACATTATTTAAAACAAGCCCGGGGGTGGCGGTCCCCGGGGCTGCAAGGGCCCCCGCAGGCCCCCGCATATATTTTTTGGCAATGCCCCCGGGACCTGGCCCACTTGGGGGCCTCAATTAAATGAAGCGCGGGAGCCCGCGCTTTATTTTTGTTTTAAATTTTGGTGGTATTCGCGACCCCAGCGCGAATTTCGCCAAAATTAAAAAAAAAGTGCTTTGTTTGGCTAAGGGGGTCCTTGTGGGACCCCTGAGCAGGCCTGGGGGTCAGGGTGTTTCTACCCTGCCCCTTTTCTTTTTTTCACCTTTGTTTTACTGTTTTCTTGTGACTCGGTTCTACCGAGTCACAAGATGGCTGCCAACACTTCCTGGTTTGGAGTGTTGGCAGCCAATCACAGTGAAGCTCGTGGTCGGGAGGGTTCGCGAACCCTCCTCGGCCATAGATATAGAAACTTTTATTTTTGAATTTCTCAGCAACTACTGAACGGATTTACACCATTTAAAAAAAAGGACGCTTTCTGAACCAAGCACTACCTTTGTGCCAAATTTGGTGTAATTCCGTTCAGCAGTTCGGGTTGTAGCCTTGGCTAAAGTTTCCTATGGGAAATTGATTTTCCGACCTCTATTTTTTGAATTTCTCAGGAACTACTGAACGGATTTACACCATTTATCAAAAAGGACTATTTCTGAACCAAGGGCTACCTTTTTGCAAAATTTGGTGTAATTCCATTCAGCAGTTCGGGCTGTAGCTGTGTCTAAAGTTTCCTACGGAAAATAACATGGAGAAAACACGTTTTGGGACCCCCCTTTTTTCTCAGCCCCCGCTTGATGAATCACCCCGAAACTTTCAAGACAGGAGCTGACCGGAGCGCGCCACTAGTTTTGAAAATTTTGCGATGATTTGTCAAACGACGCCAAAGTTATTGAGAAAACATAAAATGCTTTTCCTATGGAAAATAGGTCCTAACTATAACTACCTACTGGCGACCGCCAGTAGGTAATATAAATATATATATATATATATATATTGCATTAGGCCCGTGGTAGAAAGGAGTGATATTGTCAGCATGTCTCCCCTGTTTTTCATTTATTGCAGCGCGATGCATATTCAGCATTTTATGTAACTATGTGACCAGCGCGATGGTTTAATATACGGCCTCGATTTTCAGTTGTTTTACAGCAACATGAAAGCGTTTTTTATTATGTTGGTGCTCATTTACATTTAACCTGTTGTACTATAGTGGTGTTTGTTGCATTTAAAGCATTCTGACAAACTGTTTGATGCACCATGATGTGCGTTATTATTTTATGATGTAAATAGCCACATTGTACATATCTGCAATGAAATGTATTTTTAGTTAAGTGGTCACCACATTTTTACTGATTGACTAACATTAGTTAATAGTGAACTCTTTTATGTCTATGACTATGTTTGAGTATAAAGGCCACCATCAAAATGGCGCTCATTAGACTGAGAAAGCCTGCTGTGACAGGCGAAACGCGTCTCTCTTTGCTGGGTCGGAGGAGGCATAATTCAATAAAGAAGCCTTTACCTGAATAGCCCTCGAGTGCGTGCTCTTTTTCCTGATGGGGAGTAGAGGTTCTTTGGTTGGTATATATATATATATATGTGTATATTCTGCTGAAGGAATTGAGCTGTGAGCACGTCACTTCTTATATGCGATCCACATATTGGAGAAGGGACTATTGCTGTTATTCGCCATCATAAGAGGCAGGAGAATCAGAGATCGTGGCTGCGGCATATATATATATATATATATACATATTATCTACTGGCGGTCGCCAGTAGATAGTTATAGTTACAACCTATTATCCATAGGAAATCCGCGACATTCTATTTGAAATAACGTTGACGCCGGTTGACGAATCTTCGTGAAAGTTTCCAACTTGTTGGAGGCGCTCCGCTCCGCTCCTACCCTGAAAGTCTCGGGGTGATACGTGAAGCGGGGACGAGAAAAAAGGGGGTCCCAAAACGCGTTTTCCCCATTCATTTTTCCATAGGAACCTTTAGTCGCAGCTACAGCCTGAACTGCTGAACGGAATTACACCAAATTTGGCAAAGAGGTAGTCCTTGGTTCAGACTGGTGCCTTTTGCTTAAATGGTGTAAATCCGTTCAGTAGATCCTGAGAAAATCAAAAGTAAAAGTACATATATATCTATGGGCGCGTCGGATACGCGTACCCTCAGCGCACCCTGCGCGCACCGTCCCGATCACGAGCTGCATGCTAATTGGCTGTCAGCTGGCTGTCAACATTCCGATTCAGGAAGTGTTGGCAGCCATTTTGTCCCTCGGTAGAACCGAGGGACAGAAACAAGTGCGCAAAAATCGGCGGGATGCGCTTAGGGTGCGCGTATCCCGCCGAGAAAAAAAAAAGAAACAAGTGTGCAAAACGCACAAAGGGGGCAGGGTAGAAACACCCTAACCCCCTAGGCCTGCTCAGGGGGTCCCACAAGGACCCCTGGGCAAAAAAGCATTTTTTTAAAAAATCGGCAGGATGCGCTCAGGGTGCGCGAATCCTGCCGAAGAAATCGAGCGCGGTCTCCGCGCTGATTATGTATTTGCCCCGGGTGGCCCAAGTCCCGGGGGCATGGTGGGGTTTAATTTTATGTGTGGGGGCCTCAGAGGGCCCCCAAGCCCCGGGGACCGCCACCCCCGGGGCTTTCTTTGTAAATGGTGCGGGAGGGCTCTGAGCCCTCCGCAGCCCCGGGGACCACCACCTCCCCGGGGCTTTTTTTTTTAAATTAAACAACCTGTGTGGGGGGCTCCAGCCCCCACACGCCCGGGGACCGCCACCTCCCCGGGGCACTAACAAATTAAAATGGGGGTCCGTTTTGGACCCCGAAGCCCCGGGACCACCACCTCCCCGGGCTGTGCTGATGTAGGAGGGGGGCCGCGCGGCCCCCCTCCTGGAGCCCTTGATGGCCCTGGGGACCGCAACCCCCAGGGCCGGCTCCTGCAGTGTCCCGGGTGCCTACCCCGGGACACTGTAGTTTGCTATGGCAGGACGGGAGCCTCGCGGCTCCCGTCCTGCCATAGCAAACTGCTTTGGATATTGGAAGAGAGAGCAGGAAACCTGCTCTCTCTTCCAATATCCAAAGCCGATTGCTTTTCCACATGGGGAGCAGCATGTCAGCTGCTCCCCATGTGGAACAGCAATGCCGGCTCCCAAGGGACGTGGGGAGCCGGTGGGACTGTGGGGGATTGGGGACCCCCACAGTCCCCAACGGAGAGGGCCAGCCCCGGGGGATGGGGTCCCTGGGGCAAGTAGTGGCTCGGGAGGGGGGCCACGCGGCCCCCTCCCCAAAAAGAGCAAAACAAATTTAAAAAAAAAAGGAAAGGCCGGCCCCGGGGATGGGGTCCCCGGGGCCTTAAAATGGCCAGAGGAGGGGGGCCACGCTGCCCCCTCAAAAAAATAAATATAGAGGCCATGCCCCGGGGGATGGGGTCCCCGGGGCCAATACAGGCCAAGGGAAGGGGGCCACGCGGCCCTCTTCCCGTTTTTTTTAAAGGTAATTTAAAAAAGGGGTAAGGCCCTGGGGGATGGGGTCCGCAGGGCCCAAAAAAAGAAAAAAGAAAGGGGGGCCACACAGCCCCCCTTCAGGGGAGAAACAAAAAATTTAAAAAAACGATCGGGCCCGCAGGCCCCGCCCCCTTCCTTCACCACTCTGCAAACGCGCCCCTGGCGCGCTTTGCAGAGGGGAACGAATTCCCCTTGAATACTGGGGGTCCCTGAGGGCCAACTAGCCCACCAGGTACCTCCAGTATGCGCCAGGGGCTGCCTTGCAGAGAGGTGTACAGAGGCCACGCCCTTTTACACCTCTCAGCAACGCAGCTCTGTGGCGCTTTTGGAGGATATGTTGGGCTAGTTGGACTCCGGGATCCTCAGGATTCAAGGGGACTGAATCCCCCAACTTAAAACGCGCCACGGGCGCGTTTGCACAGTGGTGAAGGGAGGGGCGGGGCTTCAGGTGACATGTGTGCAAACAGGCCCCGTGGCGTGTTTTAAGATGGGGAATTAAATCCCCTTCAATCCTGAGGGTCCTGAGGCCAACTAGCCCAACAGGTACATCCAGAAAGCGCACAGAGCTGCGTTGCAGAGAGGTGTAAAGGGGTGTGGCCTCTCTACACGTCTCTGCAACGCAGCCCCTGGCGCATATTGGAGGTTCCTGGTGGGCTAGTTGGCCCCTAGGGACCCTCAGGATTCAAGGGACTTAATCCCCCAACTTAAAACGCGCAACGGGGCGCGTTTGCACAGATGTCACCTGAGGCCCCGCCCCTCCCTTCACCATTGTGCAAATATTCCTCTAAAATCAGCCGAAATACGAATTCCGATTTACTCACCTGTTATCAGGAGAGACCTCAGTGCTGCATCTTTCAGCCCAGTACTGGTCCTGAAAAGTAATTTTAACCGTACTTACACGGTAACTTGAATTTCCTTCATAGGCTAACATTGACTGGTTTCACTTGGAAATTCTTCTAAGTGTGGAGTTTTGGAACTTTAAAATATTCCTCTAAAATCAGCCGAAATACGAATTCCGATTTACTCACCTGTTATCAGGAGAGACCTCAGTGCTGCATCTTTCAGCCCAGTACTGGTCCTGAAAAGTAATTTTAACCGTACTTACCAGTAACTTGAATTTCCTTCCATAGGCTAACATTGACTGGTTTCACTTTGAAATTCTTCTAAGTGTGGAGTTTTGGAACTTTAAAATATTCCTCTAAAATCAGCCGTAAATACGAATTCCGATTTATTCACCTGTTATCAGGAGAGACCTCAGTGCTGCATCTTTCAGCCCAGTACTGGTCCTGAAAAGTAATTTTAACCGTACTTACCGGTAACTTGAATTTCCTTCATATGCTAACATTGACTGGTTTCACTTGGAAATTCTTCTAAGTGTGAAGTTTTGGAACTTTAAAATATTCCTCTAAAATCAGCCGAAATACGAATTCCGATTTACTCACCTGTTATCAGGAGAGACCTCAGTGCTGTATCTTTCAGCCCAGTACTGGTCCTGAAAAGTAATTTTAACCGTACTTACCGGTAACTTGAATTTCCTTCATAGGCTAACATTGACTGGTTTCACTTGGAAATTCTTCTAAGTGTGGAGTTTTGGAACTTTATAATATTCCTCTAAAATCAACCAAAGTACGAATTCCAATTTACTCACCTGTTATCAGGAGAGAACCCAGTGCTGCATCTTTTAGCCCAGCACTGACCCTGAAAAGTAATTTTAACCGTACTTACCAGTAACTTATATTTTCTAACATAGGAATCCATTGTCTGGTTTTCAGCAGAAAACTTTCAAAGTGTCGATTTTCACAAACTACAAATATTCCTTAAAAATCGCCTGTATGACTTAAACGCATTCATTCAACTGTTTACAGGAGATGCACCAGTGCTGGATCCAGGATCCAACACTGAGTAAGAAAAAGTAACGATAACAGTTTTTACCTGCTAAGTGAATTTCCTTCCATAGGATAACATTGGTGATTCTATGAGAAAAAGTTTCTAAGTGTCAACTTTTAAAGTACAATAATATTCCTTAAAAATCACGACTGTAACCAAAACGCTTTTACTCAACTGTTTACAGGAGATGTGCCAGGACTGAATCTAGGATCCAGTCCTGTGGTTAGAAAAGTAATCCATAAAGTAACTAATTGCATTTAACTAGAAATTCACATTGAGCTGAATGTTGCATTGTGTTTGAAAATGTGTTGCACATTGCAACAACTGTAACTACTGTACTTAAAAGTCTATTGCCTATGTGCAAAGTATTTAAACTAAAGTAATTCATTCTGAGAAAGTATTTTTTGTAATGTAATGTATAATGTAATTACAATGTAATTTAAATAATAAAATATGTAAAAACAAATTGTTTCTAAAAATGTAGTAAATCAGTATGAAAAAAATTAATATAACAATTAATACATTTAAAAATTGTCATTTACAAAACCTTTGAAATTCACTGAAAAAACCGTAGGTTTCAGGCACGTTATAGTTAGAAATTAGCATTTAAAAACCTTTGAAATTCACTGAAAAAACCATAGGTTTCAGACACGTTATAGTTACAAATTAGCATTTAAAAACCTTTGAAATTCACTGAAAAAACCATAGGTTTCAGACATGTTATAGTTACAAATTAGCATTTAAAAACCTTTGAAATTCACTGAAAAAACCATAGGTTTTAGGGACAGTTATAGTTACTTGGACATTGCACTCGTACAAAACCCGTGAAATTCCCCGTTATAGTTAGTTCAGCTAACTATAACTCGCGCCCCGTAATGCACTGCTGATGACGCCACATATTACATCACTCATGACATGGTCAGTGACATCACTGATGACATCACTGATGACATCTCAAATGACATCACTGATGACATCATCCACGTGATAATCTGATGCACCTCCTCACACCCTAATATAACCTTTGATACACCCACTCTAAATTACAGACTGCCATTCGCAAAACCATAGACACTCCAACACCAATAACTACATACCCACTCACTGATTCTTAGGTCTACACACACACATCCACTCACTCACCCGTACAGTCACTCATACTTACGGTCACTCAGTACAGGACTATCATATGCACTCTTACTCCTATATAGACACTCAAACAACGCCACTCATCCATAGAGATACTCACACACCTAGTCAGTCATGCAAATAATTAAACACACTGCCATTTACTCACCTATACAGTTATACACACACCAGCTCACTTACTCATACAAATAGTAGCACATTGTTACGCTCTTATACAATCACTGATACAAGCACACAATCATCCATACAGCCACTATCACAATCACTCACTCTTGCTTATAGCTATTTATATACTCCAACACACATATATACTGCCTTTCACATATGTAGTTACTCACACATGTACCACTGGGACATACATTCACTCACTAACACACTCTTACGCACACTTACCCACCCATACAGTCTATCACAGATGCACTCTTGAAACCATCCACCCAGTGAATCACCCACTCACACATCTATGCACAGAGTTGCACACACCCTCCCACACAAACACTCAGGCACCCATACAGATACTCAGACAAGCATTCAATAACTCATATAGACACTCATTTAGCTATTCACAAACACATGCAGCCACTTACACAGCAACAGACAGACGGATACAGACATTCACCCAGTTTAGTCACTAACCCATGCATTCAGTAAGATACGTTAAATCACTCACTTATAGAGTCAGTCACGCACCTACTAAATCATCCATACAGACACTTACACACCCACTCATTCTTCAATACGTCTTTTCCTATATATTTTAAAAATATTTAAACTTTACAGAAACACACAGTCACTGGATGATGTCATCAGTGATGTCATTTGAGATGTCATCAGTGATGTCATCAGTGATGTCACTGACCATGTCATGAGTGATGTAATATGTGATGTCATCAGCAGTGCATTGCGGGGGCGCGAGTTATAGTTAGCTGAACTAACTATAACGGGGGAATTTCACGGGTTTTGTACGAGTGCAATGTCCAAGTAACTATAACTGTCCCTAAAACCTATGGTTTTTTCAGTGAATATATATATATATATACTGCTTACTTCGCCATGAAGACCGCTCAGCCAAAAGAGACGAATGCAGACCCGTTACTGGTGCGTTTTTTTGTTTAATAAATGCACTGCACCACCGCCATGACGCGTTTCGGGCAACACAGTGCCCTTGATCACATGACGCGCTTGTGGAGTGCTTTCACCAATTTAAAGTGACAGTGCTTACACGTGACTAAGTTTCGAATACTTTGTAGCATAGACATAAAAGAAACATTTGTTGTTAAATTACTTAGAAACACTGCAATGACCCAAAATATAAATAGATAAATACATGTGTAAAATATCATATTATATAAATTAAGGGAAACACATGGGGATAAAATATTTATATAATAATAAATATTGAAAACACATCAAGCAAAGCATACTTTAAAAAAAAATTCTTAAAAGGATGCATGATGTCTGAGCTAAAAAACAACACTAAAATTGTGACATGAAATAGGTAAAAACATTAATGTTCAATCCTAAAACCAAGTCAAAAAGTCAGTTAATTAAAGCTCTAATGGTTGTGTGAACAGCCCTTCGTATAAGTACAAAATCAAGCCATATATCATAAATGTGTTCAAAGAGTTCTCATGCAGTTCACTAAGCAAAATCCTGCCCCAGTGGGCCTTGGCTCATAGTTTATGTCAAATACTACATAAAGTGCAAGTGCAAATAGTGCTGGTAGTCACCCTTAGAAATCACATCCGTGACTTACTAAAGTGCTAATGTGTATATTTAAAAAATAAATAAAATAAATGTGAAAGCTAAAGTTTATCATTAGAGATAGCAGTTACATGATATAATGAGAACGTTAAGAAAAACATATAGAACAATCAAAGCCAGGAGTGGAAATCCTCACTTGAATTAAGACCTTGAGGCATTTTACTATCTAGTTCAAGAATATACCTGGTCTCAAGTCTCCTTAATAGTAGTTCACGGTTTCCACCCCATCTGAGGGGAGGGATCGTGTCCACGACAAAGTATCTAAGATCATCCAGTTTACTGCCGTGGCTATCCTTAAAATGTCTGGCAACCGGATAAGTGTCATCTTTATTAGTAATGGCCCTTAGGTGCTGGAGTATCCGTATGTGCACCTGCAGCTTGGTACTACCAACATACTGCAGGCCACACGAACACTCCAGCACGTAAACAGCATAGTCTGTTTTACAATTAAGGCTCTTGGTGATCAATATTGGGTTTAAAGAAAATGGTGTGCAATAAGTGGTTTTGTTGGCCCCGTATTTACATGCCTTGCAACTAGTACATCTTTTAAAACCCCTCCTAGAACTCAACCATGTCTTTGTAGATTTCACCTCTGGGCTGCTTTTTACCAAAGAATTGCTCATAGAGCGTGACTTTCTAAAGGTGATATTGGGAGATCTAGTAATATGTCTACTCAGTACGGGGTCACTCTGCACCAAAACCCAATTTTTGTTGATAATTTTACGTATAGCTTTATGTTGGAGGTTGTATGTTAAGATCAATCTGGTTGGTGCTTCAGACTGATTTTGATGCAAATTTTTATTTCTGTCATCAGTCTTATAAGTGAGTGCTTCCAACCTATTGATACTGATAGTACTGTTTATAGCCCTATTTAACACCTCCTGAGAATAGCCCCTGTCCAAGAACCTTTCCCTGCTTTGCTGTTGGGCCAATGTACAATCAATATCAGAACTGCATATTCTGCGAATACGCAGCATTTCCCCATAGGGAATGCTGTTTATTAAATGCTTGGGGTGATGACTGAGAGCGTGTAATACCGTGTTCCCTGCTGTTGCTTTCCTATGCAGTTTTGTTTGTAGTTTACCTTTCATAAAAAAACTTCAACATCAAGGAAACAAATCAATTCCCTACTCATCTGGGCTGAAAATTGTAGGTTTAGATTGTTGCAATTCAATTGTTTCACAAAATCACATGCACTTTCATTTGTACCCTTCCAAATCAAGAATATATCGTCTATATACCTGTACCAGCACAAGACATGATTAGTTATAATGTCACCATAGGCTGCCATGAGGACCCGTTCCTCCCATAGTCCCATATGCAAACAATCATAACTAGGAGAGAAACAAGCCCCCATGGCCACACCCCTGATCTGATTAAAGACCTGATTGTTGAAAAGAAAATAATTGTTTTCTAAACAAGTTAAAATCATATTGATCAGCATCTTATTGTGCATGTACATATAGATTGGTCTGGTATTCAGGTAATGTTCAACAGCTTTGATACCGTCCTGATGGTGAATACTAGTGTATAAAGATGTGACATCAAGGGAAATTAGTACACAGTCCGCCTCCCAATTGATGTCACTCAATTTTCTTAAAAAATCACCAGTGTCTTGGATGTACGAGGGGAGTTTTTTTACATGACTTTGTAAAAAGTAGTCCACATAACGAGAAGTGTTTTCCAATAGACCACCGCAGGCAGATATAATTGGCCTGCCAGGTGGTTTGGATATGTTTTTGTGGACTTTGGGTATAAAGTATATAGCAGGAATTACAGGATGATCAACCTTTAAGAACCTGAATTCGTCATCACTTAGTAAGTCAGCAGATTTCCACGCCAATAATTTGTTGTAGAATTCGTGGCGCGCAGTTGTTACAGTCTGCATTGAACACCTCCTATAACAATCTGCATCGTTAAGTTGATATAATGCTTCTTCCATGTACATTTCACGTGGCCATAGGACTACGTTGCCCCCTTTATCAGACTGATGAACGATGGTATTATCGTCTGCCTGTAATCTCTTTATCAATTGATGGTAAATATTGTCCTGTTTGGTATACTTTTTAGTGGCATGATTCACTTTTAAATAAAGTTTTTTCAAATCAATTGTTGTTTTGTCATTAAAAAGATCCAGATTATCTCGAATCATGATGGGGCAAAATTTGGAAGCTGACTTGAAATGGGTACGCACTGACCTGCCCAATTCTGGTTCATCTTGACTGGCTGTCAGTGATTCAGTTTCATTCTGTAATTCCTGTAAATTCCTCAATAGTTCCAGAACCCCTGCCGCCAATATTGTTGGATTTGTAGTTTCAATAATTGGTGGATTTATAGATGTTTGTTTAAATACACCTTGTGTTTGATGAAATTTGCGTAGTTTTAATTTGCGAACAAATTTGAATACATCAATTCTTGTATCTGCATAATTAAAGTTCATCTTAGGACTGAAGGATAATATATATATATATGTATATATTATCTACTGGCGGTCGCCAGTAGATAGTTATAGTTAGGACCTATTTTCCATAGGAAATCCGCAACATTCTATTTGAAATAACTTTTGCGCCGGTTGACGAATCTTCGCGAAATTTTCAAAACTCGTGGGGCGCCTCTGGTCCGCTCCTATCCTGAAAGTCTCGGGTGATTTGTCAAGTGGAGGCCGAGAAAAAAGGGGGGTCCCAAAACATGTTTTTCCCATGCAATTTTCCATAGGAACCTTTCATCGCAGCTACAGCCTGAACTGCTGAACGGAATTACACCAACTTTGGCAAAAAGGTAGCCCTTGGTTCAGTGTCATGCCTTTTGGTTAAATGGTGTAAATCCGTTCAGTAGTTCCTGAGAAAATCAAAAGTAAAATCACATATATATCTGGGCGGAGCCTAACCACACATGTCATTGTGAGATCTGATTGGCTGTCAGTACTTCATCCTAGAATTGCTGGCAGCCATCTTGGGACCAATATACATGATAGTACCCCATTGAAATGCATTGTAGTGAATCAAAGATTTTGAGGGTTACCAAAAGGAGAACTATAAAGGGTGATAACAGACTTTAGTTACATTAGAATTCATTTGTTATGTTATGTTATGTTATGTTACTGTGACTTATATAGCGCAAACAGCTGCCCCAGCAAAGGGGCGTTGATGGTACCATACTAATTTCAGGAATTGTGGTGTGTTCTAAGGTGATTTTACCCTGTGGAAAACCTTCTGCTGGGATATCATGAATCATGTTTGAGAGAAAACTATTTTCACATGCTTGTCCCATAGAGTTTTGGAAGGTGCTCCAGAAGCTAAAATGAGAGCATATTTTCTGTAAATTCACATTATCTTTCTCAGTCATGTGAGAATGAAGTCTGACATTCTCAGTAAAACATGTACATCCAACAAGGGCAGAGACTGTCAGTTGATTCCTTTGTGTTCTACTGCAGCTTCCCAGAGTGTTCTAAAGAACAACTAGAGTGCTAGCAGCCTTACTTATGACAAAATTATGGCACACCTGAAGCCATCTTGATTGGAATAAACTGGTAACTCTTAAAACATTTAATTTAAAAAGGAACAAAATGATGGGGTTCATTTTGTCATAGAAAGTATGGTTAGTGCTGTAGAAAGAAAAATTAGGACATGTTTTAAGTGAGATCTCAACTATCTTCCTGTTATATTTCAACAGGAGCAGCCTGCCAGTTGATTCCTTTGTGTTCTACTGCAGCTTCCCAGAGTGTTCCAAAGAACAACTAGAGCGCTAACAGCCTTACTTATGACAAAAGTATGGCACACCTGAAGCCATCTTGATTGGAATAAACTGGTAACACTTAAAACATTTAATTTAAAAAGGAACAAAATGATGGGGTTCATTTTGTCATAGAAAGTATGGTTAGTGCTGTAGAAAGAAAAATTAGGACATGTTTCAAGTGTGATCTCAAATATCTTCCTGTTATATTTCAACAGGAGCAGCCTGTCAGTTGATGCCTTTGTGTTCTACTGCAGCTTCCCAGAGTGTTCTAAAGAACAACTAGAGAGCTAACAGTCTTACTTATGACAAAATTATGGCACACCTGAAGCCATCTTGATTGGAATAAACTGGTAACACTTAAAACATTAAATTTAAAAAGGAACAAAATGAGGGGGTTCATTTTGCCATAGAAATGAACAACATTCCCAGCATGACCCCCTATACTACACAAGCACCACTGCACTACCCTAAACCCTAAAACACTACCCCCAGCACGACCCCCTTCACTACCTAAACACAACTGCACTACCCTAAACCCTAAAACACTACCTCCAGCACGACCCCCTACACTACACAAACACCACTGCACTAACATAAACCCTAAAACACTACCCCCAGCATGACCCCCTACACTACCCAAACACCACTGTACTACCCTAAACCATAAAACACTACCCTCAGCACGACCCCCTACACTACCCAAACACCACTGCCATACCCTAAACCCTAAAACACTACCCCCAGCATGAACCCCTACACTACCCAAACACCACTGCACTACCCTAAACCCTAAAACACTACCCCCAGCACTACACCCTACACTACACAAACACCACTGCACTACCCTAAACCCTAAAACACTACCCCAGCACTACCCCCTACACTACCCAAACACCACTGCACTAACATAAACCCTAAAACACTACCCCAGCACAACCCCCTATACTACACAAACACCACTGCACTACCCTAAACCCTAAAACACTACCCCCAGCACGACTCCCTACACTACCCAAACACCACTGCACTACCCTAAACCCTAAATCTACCCCCAGCACAACCCCCTACACTACCCAAACACCATTGCACTACCCTAAACCATAAAACACTACCCCCAGCATGACGCCCTACACTACACAAACACCACTGCACTACCCTAAATCCTAAAACACTACCACCAGCATGACCCCCTACACTACTCAAACACCACTGCACTACCCTAAACCCTAAAACACTACCCCAGCACGACCCCCTACACCACCCAAACACCACTGCACTACCCTAAACCCAAAAACACTACCCCCAGCACGACCCCCTACACTACAAAAACACCACTGCACGACCCTAAACCCTAAAACACGACCCCCTACACTACACAAACACCACTGCACTACCCTAAACCCTAAAACAACAGAACTCAGCACGACCCCCTACAGTACACCAACACCACTACACTACCCTAAACCCTAAAACACTACCCCCTACACTACTCAAACACCACTGCACTACCCCATACCCTAAAACACTACCCCCAGCACGACCCCCTACACTACACAAACACCACTGCACTACCGTAAACCCAAAACACTACCCCAGCACTACCCCTATACTACCCAAACACCACTGCACTACCCTAAACCCTAAAACACTACCCCCAGCATGACCCTCTACACTACACAAACACCACTGCACTACCCTAAACCCTAAAACACTACCCCCAGCACGACTCCCTACACTACCCAAACACCGCTGCACTACCCTAAACCCTAAAACACTACCCCCAGCATGACTCCCTACACTACACAAACATCACTGGACTACCCTAAACCCTAAAACACTACCCCCAGCATGACTCCCTACACTACCCAAATACCACTGCACTACACTAAACCCTAAATCTACCCCCAGCATGACCTCCCACACTACACAAACACCACTGCACTACCCTAACCCCTAAAACACTACCCCCAGCACGACCCCCTACACTACCCAAACACCACTGCACTGCCCTAAACCCTAAAACACTAACCCCAGCATGACCCCCTACATTACCCAAACACCACTGTACTACCCTATACCCTAAAACACGACCCCCTACACTACACAAACACGACTGCACTACCCTAAACCCTAAAACACTACCCACAGCATGACCCCCTACACTACACAAACACCACTGCACTACCCTAAACCCTAAAACACTACCCCCTACAGTACACAAATACCACTGCACTACCCTAAACCCTAAAACACTACCCCCAGCATGACCCCTACACTACACAAACACCACTGCTCTACCCTAAACCCCCTACACTATACAAACACCACTGCACTACTCTAAACCCTAAAACACTACCCCAGCACGACCCCCTCACAACACAAACACCACTGCACTACCCTAAACCCTAAATCTACCCCCAGCACGACCCCCTACACTACCCAAACACCACTGCCATACCCTAAACCCTAAAACACTACCTCCAGCATGAACCCCTACACTACCCAAACACCACTGCACTACCCTAAACCCTAAAACACTACCCCCAGCACTAACCCCTACAATACACAAACACCACTGCACTACCTAAACCCTAAAACACTACCCCAGCACTACCCCCTACACTACCCAAACACCACTGCACTAACATAAACCCTAAAACACTACCCCAGCACAACCCCCTACACTACACAAACACCACTGCACTACCCTAAAACACTACCCCCAGCACGACACCCTACACTACCCAAACACCACTGCACTACCCTAAACCCTAAATCTACCCCCAGCACGACCCCCTACACTACCCAAACACCACTGCACTACCCTAAACCATAAAACATAAAACAATACCCCCAGCATGACCCCCTACACTACACAAACACCACTGCACTACCCTAAACCCTAAAACACTACCACCAGCATGACCCCCTACACTACTCAAACACCACTGCACTACCCTAAACCCTAAAACACTACCCCAGCACGACCCCTACACTACCCATACACCACTGCACTACCCTAAACCCTAAAACACTACCCCAGCACGACCCCCTACACTACTGCACTACCCTAAACCCTAAAACACTACCCCCAGCACGACCCCCTACTCTACCCAAACACCACTGCACTACCCTAAACCCTAAAACACTACCCCCAGCACGACCCCCTACACCACCCAAACACCACTGCACTACCCTACACCCTAGAAAAGAAACCCCCACCCCATGCCCAATCCCCTTACCTCTCACTCCTCGTGGTTCCTCTCTCCTCGTGGTTCCTGCTTCATGTCGTCTCTGAGGGGCGGTGCACGTCGTTGTGAGGAAACGGAACAGCCTCTGTTTCCTTACAACGACGTGGATCATCTACATGTTTTTAGAATGCATGGTCATTTACCATACATACCTTTACAACAAAATTCGTTGTAAAAGAATGCGTGGTAAATGACCATGCGTTCTAAAAAAATGCGTAGTAATGACTTCGCGATGTACAATACATGCGTGGAAATGCATGCATTGTAATGGTATCGTGAAGTAAAAAAGTCATTGTAACGGCTGCTTACCGATCGAAGCTGGCCCCTGTTCTTCAGTGAGACGTTTATTTGATTAATTAGGAGGAAGGAATGTGGTTTTTTACTGAAAAGTGCATTCCCGGCTGTTGTATTGTGAAAGTGTCCGCGTGGCCTGGTTTCACTTCCGGTGAGAGAGTGAAAGAGTCTGTTTGGATCTAAAGGAGTTCTGTTGTTGGACGGGGCCGGCGCGAAACGTCATCAGAAAACATAGCTAATGGAAAGCGTCCTCCCTGAAGTGTGGAGCAGTGCCATGAGAGGTCAACGAGTGTGCGTCCCACCGCAGTATGACCGTACCGCGTGACCCATGTGCCGCCTCCAGGGTACGGGAGGCAGAAGCGGCATCGCAGGTCCTCTTGAAGACCGTTGTAGCACTAATTCTACATTTTGGTACTAGGGCATTTTAACTTCGTTGTTCCTGCCAGATACAAAGAGAAGATCCTGTGTTATTCAGTGCCCTCGTTACCTTTTTGTGGGTTGTGGTGCTTGTCACTTCACTGCCCCGCTGGTGCACACGACTGGGCACCCCACCTCGTGTGCCATCTGCAGGGCCTCTGCCCTCTGATCACTGGTTTTGGTTTCTGGAGTGGCAACATAAACAGTTGCTCCCAAAGGACTAGCCTGAACACATAGGTGAATATCCCCTGCACCAGCATTCCACGGAAATTCTTTCCTAGCTCTCCCACGTCAACGAGGACGTCATAATAGCACGGCTCCGCTCGCGACACCCTATGACGTCATCGGAGCCATAAGAGGACCTCGTCGGCGTGCTGATGTCAGTTCCACCCATTTTTTCCGTGCCACCGAGGGTAACAGGCGGACCGAGACATTTTCACATGTATACATAGTATAATAAATATATATATATTCACTGAAAAAACCATAGGTTTCAGGCACGTTATAGTTAGAAATTATCATTTAAAAAACCTTAGAAATTCACTGAAAAAACCATAGGTTTCAGGCACGTTATAGTTAGAAATTAGCATTTAAAAAACCTTAGAAATTCACTGAAAAAACCATAGGTTTCAGGGGCATTATAGTTAGTTGGACATTTCACTCGTACAAAACCATAGAAATTCCCCTGTTATAGTTAGTTCAGCTAACTATAACTCGCGCGCCCGCAATGCACTGCTGATGACGTCACATATTACATCACTCATGACATGGTCAGTGACATCACTCATGACATCACTGATGACATCTCAAATGACATCACTGATGACATCACTGATGACATCATCCTTGTGATAGAGTGGCAGACCTCCTCTCACCCTAATATAACCTTTGATACACACACTCAAAAATACAAACTGACATTTTCAAAACAATGGACATACCAATACCAGTTACAACACACCTATTCAGTAATTCCAAGATCTACACACACATCCACTCATTCACCAACAGTCCCTATACAGTCACTCATACATGTACTCACTCATCATATGTACTCATACACCTATACATCCTGTTACACACCGCCACTCATCCTTAGAGTTACTCACACACATAGTCACACATGCAAACAAAGTATCAAACATCCATTTACTTGCATATACAGTTATACACACACTACCACACTTACTTCTACAGAAACTTACACATACTTACTCTCTTAAACAATCACTTATAGAAACACCTACTTATTTGTACAGGAACTCTTCCAATCTCTCACTCTCACATATACTCACTTATATACACCAATACTCACATATACTAGTTTAAAACATATGTTGTTACTCATAAAGACACTATTGAGACAGTCATTCACTCACTAACGCACCCATACACACACTCATCCACCTATACAGTCCTGCACACATGCTGTCTTCAACACATACAAACAGTGAGTCACTCATTCATGCATCTATGCACTAAGTAATACCCCCACCGAACCATACAGACACTCAGACACTCATACTGATACTCAAAAACCAACTAATAACCCATATAGACACTCATGTAGCTACTCACCAACCCATGCAGCCACTTATACACAAAGTGAGAGACTGATACAGATATTTTCATATTTAAACATTACTCACTAACCCATGTATTCACTAAGATACACTTAATCAGTCAGTTATACAATCAATTTTACAAAAAAAATCATCCATTTAGACACTTATATACCCATTTATTCTTCCATCTACCTTGAGATATACATATATAAAACATATTTAATTTTCAGAAAAACACACATTCACTGGATGATGTCATCAGTGATGTCATCAGTGATGTCATTTGAGATGTCATCAGTGATGTCATCAGTGATGTCACTGACCATGTCATGAGTGATGTAATATGTGACGTCATCAGCAGTGCATTGCGAGCAGCGCGAGTTATAGTTAGCTGAACTAACTATAACGGGGGAATTTCTATGGTTTTGTACGAGTGAAATGTCCAACTAACTATAACGCCCCTGAAACCTATGGTTTTTTCAGTGAATTTCTAAGGTTTTTTAAATGCTAATTTCTAACTATAACGTGCCTGAAACCTATGTTTTTTTCAGTGAATATATATATATATATATATATATATATATATATATATATATATATATATATATATATATATATATATATATATATATATATATATATCATACTGGCGGTCGCCAGTAGATAGTTATAGTTAGGACCTATTATCCATAGGAAATCCGTGACATTCTATTTGCAATAACGTTGGCGCCGGTTGACGAATCTTCGCGAAAGCTTCCAACTTGTTGGGGCGCTCCGGTCCGCTCCTACCCTGAAAGTCTCGGGGTGATACGTCAAGCGGGGGCTGAGAAAAAAGGGGAGTCCCAAAACGCGTTTTCCCCATTCATTTTTCCATAGGAACCTTTAGTCGCAGCTACAGCCCGAACTGCTGAACGGAATTACCCCAAATTTGGCAAAGAGGTAGCCCTTGGTTCAGACTGGTGCCTTTTGCTAAAATGGTGTAAATCCGTTCAGTAGTTCCTGAGAAATTCACAATTAAAATCACATATATATCTATGGGCGCGTCGGATCCGCGTACCCTCCCGATCACGAGCTGCATGCTAATTGGCTGTCAACACTCCAAATCAGGAAGTGTTGGCAGCCATTTTGTCCCTCGGTAGAACCGAGGGACAGAAACAAGTGCGCAAGCGCAAAAGGGGGCAGGGTAGAAACACCCTGACCCCTAGGTCTGCTCAGGGGGTCCCACAAGGACCCCCTGGGCAGAAAAAGCATTTTTTTAAAAAATCGGCGGGATGCGCTTAGGGTGCGCGGATCCGCCGAGAAAAAAAAAGAAACAAGTGCGCAAACGCACAAAGGGGGCAGGGTAGAAACACCCTAACCCCTAGGCCTGCTCAGGGGGTCCCACAAGGACCCTCTGGGCAAAAAAAGCATTTAAAAAAAAAAAATCGGCAGGATGCGCTCAGGGAGCGCGGATCCTGCCGGAGAAGACATCGAAGCGCGGTCTCCCGCGCTTCGATGATAATTTGCCCCGGGTGGGCCAAGTCCCGGGGGCATGCTGGGGGGGTTTATTTTATGTATGGGGGCCTCCAAGGGCCCCGCAAGCCCCGGGGACCGCCACCCCCGGGGCTTTATCATTAATGGTGCAGGAGGGCTCTGAGCCCTCCCGCAGCCCCGGGGACCGCCACCTCCCCGGGGCTTTTTTATTTATTTTTAAAACCTGTGTGGGGGCTCCAGCCCCCACACGCCCCGGGACCACCACCTCCCCGGGGCACTAAGAACATTGAAAATGGGGTCCGTTTTGGACCCCCAAGCCCCGGGGACCACCACCTCCCCGGGGCTTTCAAAATGTAGGGAGGGGGACGCGCGGCCCCCTCCTGGAGCCCTTGATGGCCCTGGGGACCGCCACCCCCAGGGCCGGCTCCTGCAGTGTCCCGGGGTGCCTACCCCCGGGACACTGTAGTTTGCTATGACAGGACGGGAGCCTCGCGGCTCCCGTCCTGTCATAGCAAGCTGGTTTGCATTTTGAAAGAGAGAGCAGGAAACCTGCTCTCTCTTTCAAAATGCAAACTAATTGCTTTTCCACACGGGGAGCAGCATGTTAGCTGCTCCCCATGTGGAAAGGAATGCCGGCTCCCGTAGGACACGGGGAGCCGGCGGGACTGTGGGGGTTTGGGGACCCCCCACAGTCCCCAACCAGAGGCCAGGCCCCGGGGATGGGGTCCCCGGGGCCATAAGTGGCCCGGGAGGGGGCCACGCAGCCCCCTCCCCAAATAAAAAAATAAAAAAAATAAGGGCAAGGCCGGCCCCGGGGGATGGGGTCCCCGGGGCCTTAAATGGCCTGAGGAGGGGGCCACGCAGCCCCCCCATATTTTTTATTTAAAAAGAGGGCATGCCCCAGGGGATGGGGTCCCCGGGCCAATAGAGGCCCAGGGAAGGGGGGCCACGCGGCCCCTTTCCCGTTTTTTTTTTTTTAATAAAACAAAAAAAATGCCCAGGCCCCGGGGATGGGGTCCCCGGGGCCAAAAGTGGCCGAGGGAAGGGGGCCACCCAGCCCCCTCCCATAAAAAAACAACAACAAAAACGGCATCGTGCCGGAGGCCCCGCCCCCTCCCTGCAGTACTCTGCAAACGCGCCCCCTGGCGCGTTTAAGAAGGGGAAGTAATTCCCCTTGAATAGTGGGGTCCCTGGGGTCCAACTAGCCCACCAGGAACCTCCAGTATGCGCCAGGGGCTGCCTTGCAGAGAGGTGTACAGAGGCCACGCCCCTTTTACACCTCTCTGCAACGCAGCTCTGTGGCGCTTAATGGAGGTAGCTGGTGGGCTAGTTGCACCCCAGGGACCCTCAGGATTCAAGGAGTTAATCCCGACTTAAAACGCGCCACGGGGCGCGTTTCACAGTGGTGAAGGGAGGGCGGGGCCTGAGGTGACATGTGTGCAAACAGGCCCCATGGCGCGTTTTAAGATGGGGAATTAAATCCCCTTCAATCCTGAGGGTCCCTGGGGCCAACTAGCCCAACAGGTACATCCAGAAAGCGCCACAGAGCTGCGTTGCAGAGAGGTGTAAAAGGGGTGTGGCCTCTCTACACGTCTCTGCACCGCAGCCCCTGGCGCATACTGGAGGTTCCTGGTGGGCTAGTTGGCCCCTAGGGACCCTCATGATTCAAGGGGACTTAATCCCCCAACTTAAAACGCGCCACAGGGCGCGTTTGCACAGATGTCACCTCAGGCCCCGCCCCTCCCTTCACCATTGTGCAAATATTCCTCTAAAATCTGCCGAACTACGAATTCTGATTTACTCACCTGTTATCAGGAGAGACCTCAGTGCTGCATCTTTCAGCCCAGTACTAATCCTGAAAAGTAATTTTAACCGTACTTACCAGTAACTTGAATTTCCTTCCATAGGATATCATTGCCTGCTTTTTGCTGAAAAAGTTTCTAAGTGTTGATTTTTGAAACATACAAATATTCCTCTAAAATCAGCCGAAATACGAATTCCGATTTACTCACCTGTTATCAGGAGAGACCTCAGTGCTGTATCTTTCAGCCCAGTACTGGTCCTGAAAAGTAATTTTAACCGTACTTACCAGTAACTTGAATTTCCTTCCATAGGCTAACATTGACTGGTTTCACTTGGAAATTCTTCTAAGTGTGGAGTTTTGGAACTTTAAAATATTCCTCTAAAATCAGCCGAAATACGAATTCCGATTTACTCACCTGTTATCAGGAGAGACCTCAGTGCTGCATCTTTCAGCCCAGTACTGATCCTCAAAAGTAATTTTAACCGTACTTACCAGTAACTTGAATTTCCTTCATAGGCTAACATTGACTGGTTTCACTTGGAAATTCTTCTAAGTGTGGAGTTTTGGAACTTTAAAATATTCCTCTAAAATCAGCCGAAATACGAATTCCGATTTACTCACCTGTTATCAGGAGAGACCTCAGTGCTGCATCTTTCAGCCCAGTACTGATCCTCAAAAGTAATTTTAACCGTACTTACCAGTAACTTGAATTTCCTTCATAGGCTAACATTGACTGGTTTCACTTGGAAATTCTTCTAAGTGTGGAGTTTTGGAACTTTATAATATTCCTCTAAAATCAACCAAAATACGAATTCCAATTTACTCACCTGTTATCAGGAGAGAACCCAGTGCTGCATCTTTTAGCCCAGCACTGACCCTGAAAAGTCATTCTAACCGTACTTACCAGTAACTTGTATTTCCTTACATAGGAATCCATTGTCTGGTTTTCAGCAGAAAAGTTTCAAAGTGTCGATTTTCACAAACTACAAATAGTCCTTAAAAATCGCCTGTATGACTTAAACGCATTCTTTCAACTGTTTACAGGAGATGCACCATTGCTGGATCCAGGATCCAACACTGAGTAAGAAAAAGTAACGATAACAGTTTTTACCTGCTAAGTGAATTTCCTTCCTTAGGATAACATTGGTGATTCTATGAGAAAAAGTTTCTAAGTGTCAACTTTTAAAATACAATAATATTCCTTAAAAATCACTACTGTAACCAAAACGCTTTTACTCAACTGTTTACAGGAGATGTCCCAGGACTGAATCTAGGATCCAGTCCTGTGGTTAGAAAAGTAATCCATAAAGTAACTAATTGCATTTAGCTAGAAATTCACATTGAGTTCAATGTTGCATTGTGTTTGAAATTGTGTTGCCCATTGCAACAACTGTAACTACTGTACTTAAAAGTCTATTGCCTATTTGCAAAGTATTTAAACTAAAGTAATTCATTCTGAGAAAGTATTTTTGTAATGTATAATGTAATTACAATGTAATTTAAAAAATAAAATATGTAAAAAAAATTGTTTCTAAAAATGTAGTAAATCAGTATGAAAAAATAAATATAACAATTAATACATTTAAAAATTGTCATTTACAAAACCTTTGAAATTCACTGAAAAAACTGTAGGTTTCAGACATGTTATAGTTAGGAATTAGCATTTAAAAAACCTTTGAAATTCACTGAAAAAACCATAGGTTTCAGACACGTTATAGTTAGAAATTAGCATTTAAAAAACCTTTGAAATTCACTGAAAAAACCATAGGTTTCAGGCACGTTATAGTTAGAAATTAGCATTTAAAAAACCTTAGAAATTCACTGAAAAAACCATAAGGTTTTAGGGACAGTTATAGTTAGTTGGACATTGCACTCGTACAAAACCCGTGAAATTCCCCGTTATAGTTAGTTCAGGTAACTATAACTCGCGCCCCGCAATGCACTGCTGATGACGTCACATATTACATCACTCATGACATGGTCAGTGACATCACTGATGACATCACTGATGACATCTCAAATGACATCACTGATGACATCACTGATGACATCATCCATGTGAGAATTTAATGCATCTTCTCACATCCTAATATACGTTTTGATACACCCACTCTACATTACAGACTGCCATTCTCAAAACCATACACACTCCAATACCAATAAGTACATACCCACTCACTGATTCTTAGGTCTACACACACACATCTACTCACTCACCCGTACAGTCACTCATACTTACAGTCACTCAGTACAGGACTATCATATGCACTCATACACCTATATAAACACTCACACAACGCAACTCATCCATAGAGGTACTCACACACCTAGTCAGTCATGCAAATAATTAATCACACTCCAATTTACTCACCTATACAGTTATACACACCAGCTCACTTACTCATAAAAATACTAGCACATTCTTACGCTCCTATGCAATCACTGATGCAAGTACACACTCATCCATATAGCCACTCTCACAATCACACACTCTCACTTATAGCCATTTATATACTCCAACACACATATATACTGCCTTTCACATATGTAGTTACTCACACATGTACCACTGAGATATACATTCAATCACTAACACACCCATACACACACTCACCCACCCATACAGTCCATCACAGACGCACTCTTGAAACCATGCACCCAGTGAATCACCCACTCACACATCTATGCACAGAGTCACACACACCCCACCCACACAAACACTGAGGCACCCATACAGATACTCAGAGAACCAATCCATAACCCATATAGACACTCATTTAGCTAGTCAGAAACCCATGCAGTTGCTTACACAACAACAGACAGACGGATACAGACATTCACACAGTTTAGTCACTCACCCATGCATCCAGTAAGATACGTTTAATCACTCACTTATAGACTCAGTCACGCACCTACTAAATCATCCATTCAGACGCTTATACACCCACTCATTCTTCAATACGCCTTTCCTATATATATTAAACATATTTAAACTTTACACAAACACACAGTCACTGGATGATGTCATCAGTGATGTCATCAGTGATGTCATTTGAGATGTCATCAGTGATGTCATCAGTGATGTCACTGACCATGTCATGAGTGATGTAATATGTGACGTCATCAGTAGTGCATTATGGGGGCGCGAGTTATAGTTACCTGAACTAACTATAACGGGGGAATTTCACGGGTTTTGTACGAGTGCAATGTCCAACTAACTATAACTGTCCCTAAAACCTTATGGTTTTTCAGTGAATTTCTAAGGTTTTTAAATGCTAATTTCTAACTATAACGTGCCTGAAACCTATGGTTTTTCAGTGAATATATATATATATAAATATTCATTGAAAAAAACCAGAGGTTACGGGGACGTTATAGTTAGAAAATAGAACAAAAAATACCTTAGAAATTCACTGAAAAAACCCAAAAGATACTGGAACGTTATAGTTCGGCTCAGATTTCCCTCGTACAAATGAGTGAAATTAAGCCCTGGGGACCCCATCCCCCGGGTCCCCACAATTCTTTTTTTTGCTGTTTCTAAATATTTCCCTGGGCCATTTTAGGCCCCCGGCCTTTTCCATTTTTTAAATTTTATATTTAAAGGGATGGGGGTCATTTTTGGCCCTGGGGATGGTGTCCCTTTTTTTTTTTAAAGAGGCAGGGGGCCGCGCAGGCCCCGTCCCTGACCAATTTCAGACCCCATCCCCCAGGGCCCGGCCTGTAGTGTGGGTACCCTGGTTCCACCCAGGGCACCAACTTTTGGAACTTTGGGGACCACAGGGGGAGCCTCAAGGCCCCCGCTGTCCCGGCTTGCTCCCCGCCTCCTGCAGGAGCTGGCAATGCTTTGAGACTCAGTGAGCTGCTAACATGCAGCTCTCTGGATCGCAAAGCAATGTCTGTTTCCCTGCTCGCTTGGCACCGGGCAGAGAAACAGACTTGCTCTGCTTTCAGCAAGCAAGAGCATTTTTGCTCTCACTTGGTGGGAGCCAGCCATAGCAAACTGCAGGAGCTGGCCCTGGTGGTAGCGGTCCCCAGGGTCATCTAGGGCTCCTGGAGGGTGGTCATGCGGCCCCCCTCTCATATTCCATTTTGCCCGGGGGGTGGTGGTCCCCAGGGCAGGGGGGGTCCACGCTGCCCCCGCCATCAGTTTGTCAAAAGTCCTAGGGAGGTGGCGGTCCCCAGGGCTGCGGGTGTGCATGCGCTCACCCACATTAATTGATTTAAAGCCCCAGGGAGGTGGCTGTCCCCGGGGCTGCAGGGGGTCCGTGGGCCCCCCACACTTTAAAAAAAGCCCCAACTGATAAAAGTTAAAGCCCCGGAGAGGTGTCATCCCCCAGGCCTGCGGGGGTTACATGCAGCCCCCCTGAATTGTTATCTGCAAATTCCCGGGGAGATGGTGGTCCCCAGGGCTAGGAGGGGGTCCAAGAGGCCCCCTCCATTAATTAAAAAAACAAGGACCTGGGAGGTAGTGGTCCCTGGGGTGGGGGGGAAGCCACGCGGGCACCCCTGCCTAAATGATAAAATAAACCCCGGGAGGTGGTGGTCCCCAGGGTTTAATTTACCCCTAAGAGGGGGGCCGTGCACCCCCTCCTTTATTTTTACCATGCCCCGGGGATTTAGCCCACCCGGGGGCTTTAGAAAAAAGACATGCGGGAGTCCGCACATCTTTTTTTTTAAATGTTGCAGCGGATTCCCGGATTCACCCACGAGTCAGAGGCAAAACTAAAATAAAAAGCTTTTAAACGCCGGCGCGGTCCCTGTGGGACCCCCCATGATATCTGGAGGTCAGGGTATTCCTACCTTGCCCCCTTTCTTTTTTTTCTGGGACTCGGCTTCAGCTGAGTCCCAAGATGGCTGCCAACACTTCCTGGTTGAAGTGTTGGCAGCTCATCAAATTTTAGTAGGATCCGCAAGTCCATTGCAAGGACTCGCATCCCCAAATATCTATATTTTTTAAACTAAATTTCTCCGAAACTACTGAATGGATCTTCACCAAATCACAAAAAGCACGCTTTCTGGACCAACATCTAGCTGTCTGCCAAATTTGGTGTAATTCCGTTGAGTAGTTCGGGCTGTAGTTGTGTTCAAAAAATGAAAAATCCCCATAGACATAACATGGGGAAAACACATTTTGGGACCCCCCTTTTTTCTCGGACGGATCACCCTGAAACTTTAAATACAGCCTCTGAACCAAAAAGAGGAAGTTTTGTGAAAGTTTCTTGGAGATTCATCAAGCAGCGCCAAAGTTACTGGCAAAACAAAAAATGCTTTTCCTATTGAAAATGTTGTCCTAACTATAACTACTTACTGGTGATCGCCAGTAGGTAATATATATATAAGATGCAGAGTAAAGGTTATTCAGCTAAAATCTCCAGAGTAAACATAACATACATTGTGGCACATCCAAATATAGATTGCAGCCATCAATTAACTAAAGGTAAGAAGTGCAACAGCCATAATACTCTCTATTCTGTATGTACACACTGACTAACCACAAACCTACACATACACACCCACATATGCTAGACTACAGAAACACACCCTACATCAAAATCTGTGTTGAACTCACCAAGTACTACATGATTTAGGCCACACCCAACTGAACAACTGTGTCAGCTTCACAACCCATCAGACACCTCCGATCAGCAAACCTCCTGTTAACCTCTGTCCCTCACATCCAAAGAGCCGCAGCCAGTGGCCGCGCCTTCTCTTAACCTCCTCCTAAAGCCTGAAATGTACTCCCCCTTCACATTAGGGCTGCCAGTTCTGTCCTAAAATTGCAGGAAGAAACTGAAAACTTAGCTCTCACACAAGACTGAGACAGGGCAGCAAACAAACCTTCTGTTTATCAGCGCTAGTAAAGGTGGGACACTTGGTGAACATTGTCATAGTGAGGGGATGTGGCTGGGCATTAGGACCCTGCACACACTGGACACTGCCCTGGACACCGGACAATGCTTCTGGTCAGGGAGGGGCGAGGAAGGAACTGGACACTTGGGGTTGGGTCACGGACATGGAGGGACGGGGCCAACTGTTGTCTACTGCTTCAGAATAAAGAACTCCTTCCACATACCTGCCCGTCTCAGCATGCTGCTTCCTGGGCCTACAAATGAGGACATGACATCTGGCGATGAATAAGGTGGGGCAGGTATGACCCACGTGCTGTCTAGCAGTGCGGCGGCGACAAGGTACAGGCCCGTTTCTTTTACCACTCGCGCCCCCATGCTAGCAGCCAGCAAATACAGAAATGTTGGTGGCAGGTGACAGGACAAGCCTGAGTGCAGCGGAGCCAGCCGGTGACAGGACAAGCCCGAGTGCAGCTGATCCAGAGTGACAATTTTCAAGTGCAAGCAACCGTGCCCCAGCAGCCACTGCGGTCGCCACAGAGGACCACGAGGCATGCGATTCTCGCAAGACCTTGGGTGCCATCTTAAAGTCAGGTAAGGCCCCATTCAACTGCATGAGAACAACCATCTTGCAGTCAGGCCAGTCGAAGACTTCACAAGAACAAACAGGACCGCCATTTTCAAGTCAGGCCAGTCTCATTCAAGCCTATGAGAGCCACCATTTCAAGGTTAGGCTACACTACAAAAGAGGGGCAAAACAAAGACTAACAGACAAAAACTGTGCAAAAGCACGCAAGGCTCAACAAATCAGGTCTGAACAGACCACTTGCCATGACTGATGACACCCCTAGCTCCGTCTTTCAATGCCCTCTGCCCTTTGACTTCTCAGACTCTCAAATGAAGGGGCGCTTGGTGGGAGAAATGGATACAATGGTTCGAACACTACTTGCAAGTCCCTTGCAAAGGATGAGCAGGCCAGAAATCTGTTCCTTAATCTTGTAGGTGATGATGTGGAAGACTTGCTTGTAACTTTCCTGCCTGAATAAATTACCACCTACAAAGGTCTTGTCAAATGTCTCGCGGATAGTTTTGACCCCCAGCGGAACACTGACTATGAACGGTAGACATTCAACACAGCGTGCCAAAGAGAAGACAAATCACTCAATGATTTTGTAACCCGACTGCGAAAACTCTGGACTTATTGCAAGTTTGACAAATTCCACAACAAGGAAGCCATTCAGCTGCACTTCATTAAAGAGTCATTCAACTGGGTTTCAAGGCTGAAGAAGATACTAGCCGTGGCACGGTCAGAGGCTACGGCCACGACGCACTCTATCAACAGGGAAAGTGTGAAAACGTGAATGCTGTAACGAGTTCACCGCATGGCCGAGGGAAACACAAGACATGACAAGCAAACACCAACACCAACCAAACGCGAGAGAACATGCTATCGCTGCAGACTGGAGTACCACCACATTGGCACCTGCCCAGCTCTGGGACAGAAATGCCGCAAGTGCAATAGGGACAATCATTTTGTGAATGTCTGCAGAGGAGGGCACATCAAGTCAGATTGAATTTGGCCCAACAGGCCGAGAACACCTTCGAGTCGTCATGCAAGGCACATATACGCATGCAATCGCAGTCAGCCCACTGACTCCGATTCTACTTCAGTTCAAGGGTCCGGTGAATGCCTATACTCCTTGATAGACATGGTTTCATATGGACACTCAGAGCATATCCAGCTAGTTGTTAAATAAAAGAAATAAAGAAGACGGCCACAGTGGATCTCAGGGTAGGCAGTCACGCATCATGTGTTGTGCTTGACAGCGGAGCCACGTGTAACATTATGTGTGCATTGGAGTACAACAAGTTGAAAAGCAAGCTCAGTTATTGCCTCCCACTGTTGATGCCTTCACGTGGGGCGCAAAACACCTGGTAACTAACCTAGGGAAATTTACGGAGACGCTCACGTACAAGGAAACGTCCATGCACGAAGAGGTGCACGTTCTATGAGGAGACATCCCTGCACCATGTTTGCTCAGCATTGTCACTGCACAACTCATGGGCCTTCTGGACATGACATATCCTTTGTCTGAACATCACAGCATTCTGAAGTAGTGCCCAGCACTCTTCAGAGGGCTTGTAAAGCTAAAAGACACGCAAGTCACCCTTCATATCAATGAAGCGATAAAACCTGTGGCTCAGAATCACCATCGAGTTCCAGTGCACCTCTAACTGCAAGTGGAGGAAGAACGCAGGTTCCTACTAGCACAAGACATCATTGAACCAGCTAAGGGCCCACTCCATGGGTATCCACCATCGTTGCTGTACCAAAGAAAAATACACAATGATACACATCTGTGTAGACATGCGTCTGCTGAATATGGCCATACAGCTAAAATGGAGCTTGTGTGTGCCTGTGAGCATTACCACATATTCATTTTTGGGAACCCATTCACAATTGTGGCAGATCACCAGGCACTGGTTATGAAATACGGCAGCCCAAATGCAAAACTTCCACCATGAATCGAGAGGTGGGGGATATGTTTGATGGACTATGACTTCAAAATTGTCCACAAACTAGAGAAGGAACACAATCCTGCTGATTACCTGTCATGACACCGTCTGCTGAGCACAACACAGACACGTTCCATGGCTGAGGAATGACTAAACTTTGTGCTGCGTCAAAACACTCCAACTCAGAATACGGAGAAGGAACTGATACAAGAAACAATGAATGATGTCATGCTGGAAGCAGTGAAAGAGATCACAAGGCAACAGAGGTGTAGGCATGAGGACTGTACTACGACTAACATCTGGGACATGTCACATAGCAGAGGAACAGGTAGCACTGCACCCCGTCATAACCATGTGACCAATGTGCACACGGACATGAATTACAGACTCATAGCCCACATGAGCCATGTCAAATACACTAACACGTAAGGAGTCACGTCTGCATGCACAAGTCTCACTGGAGTACTGACCCACATGGCGTGCACTGTGCCAGTCATCACACACATCAGCAACACCAACGAAGTCTTGTCCATGTAGTCGTGTCTGCATGTTCCCTTGACATTGTACAACATCACCCATGTAAGTCCATCTAGTCTCAATGTAACAGAGTGGGACCCCAGTAATGTCACATACACCACTGGACCCATGAACCACACAGCTACACAATGCACATTCAAAATCTCATCCATCTCATCCCTAAGCCCCAGTGTCATGTAAGGTATATCATCTAAACAGTTGTCCCACATACAGTAGGACAGCAAAGATCCCTGCCGATGACCAAACATGTGTCTGCAGTGTCTGAAGCGTACGTCACACTGTGATTTACAACATACCTAAAATAGTCTACACACCAAGAGCACTGCATTGCCGTACATGGCTGAGGGTAGCACGCACAACAAGGAATTGTCCCATCTGCAATACGTTGTGTGTCACACAACCATCACCCACACCACAATGCTTGCAGTGTAATGTCCCCAAATGATAACAGTGAGCAGATATGCCGGGTATGTCAGACATACACACAGCTTTGTCCCTGCAGTGTCGTGTGGCCAAAACACGTTTCCTTCTGCACCCATATGTCACAGTTTGTACCCCAAAAACATATTGCATCCCAAAAGCGTTCATGGGGCTGTACCCCTTTTGCCATCTGCGTTTCTAAGCGTTTCATTTGAACCCCAAAAACATATATCAGCTCAAAAGCGTTCATGGGGCTGTACCCCTTTTGCCATCTGCGTTTCTAAGCGTTTCATTTGAACCCCAAAAACATATATCAGCTCAAAAGCGTTCATGGGGCTGTACCCCTTTTCCACCAAAGCCACGAAATGTAGGGGTACTGCAACACACACCCATTGGCATTTCAAATCCGTCCCATGCCATATGCACCCATCTCACTATTCCATTGCCTTGATCATGCACACACATCGCAGAGCCATACCCACGCATCTGGGAAATCAGTGCACAACTGTGCACAAACTCTGAATGACAGACATCTAACACAAACCTTGCAAGGTGCAACACAATAACCTTTCGTCTCCGCCCCACAGGTGACGAACAGCATGATGCCGGAGAGGGAGACAGCAGCCATCACAGCCAGTCCCCAAGCCCTCCACACGGACTCACGGATGTGGAAGACCTGGACACCTCTTCGGACGACGACACCCGACCAGGCACATCTGGTGTGGCAGGGCGCAACCGCTCCCCAGGACCCCTCCTACCGACCAACACATCTCCCAGGGCTGGTGACCAGTCCCAGGCCCCTGCTGCCACGGTCATTGCGGCCACCACCACCGCCGCAACCACCACCACCACCACCAGGGCCTCCCTGACCACTAACCCTGCGCAAGGTGTTGTACGCACGTCGACATCGACCCTGGGAGCGACAACGAGGCCCCGGGTGACCACTGTGGCGAGTGGGCAGGTCGGTGGCAGCAGTACAGGTGGGAGGAGCAGGGTCAGGACAACGCCATCCGAGCCTGGGAGCCAAGCCCTGCCGCAAATCACCAGAGTCCTTGGGGCCTATGAAGAGGCCCAGGGACAATGGGCCCGCACATCGGCCGATACGCGGGAAGTCCTTGGGGTGTTGAGGTCCATGGACACCCATATGGGCCAATTCGTGAGCCGTATGGGCCAACTAGTCGGCCTCATGGGCCAGCTAGTGTTGGCGGTGAGGGCCCAATCAAGGCCAACCACTCCACCTCCGCCACCACCTGCTGGGGTGCAGGGTCGTGCAACATCCAGTTCCCCTGCATCCACAGCGAGTGGGCAATCCTCAGCCACCACCAGCAGCCCACACCAACACCCCCCCCTCCCAAATGTGGAAGGGGTCGTCCGAAGAGGAAACAGGTGTCCAGAGAAGACTTTGCATGCTCCAAACGCCAGTGAGTCAGCCAGCCACGGTGGCCATCTACTGCATTCACTTGGACTACCATCCCACCCCACACTGCCATGTGAATGGCATGTGTCTGTCGGACTGGGAACCCAGTACAACATGGGGACACCTTGACCATCACGCGGCCATGTCCGTCAACTCATTGTTCCAGCATGCACCACTTGTGGGATCACCTTGCCCACAATCACATGTCACTGCTTCAAATAAATACACCTGGATCACATTGTGTCTTATCTGCTCTGTGTTTAATCAATGATGTGCAACCGTCCCCATGATCTGAAATGCATCTGTAGTGTGGTATGTCGATAGGCCAGGAGAGGCTGCAGGGACCTAGGGAGGAAAACAGAGCAAGAGTCCATTGAATGTGGGGGGGCGTGGCTTAGCCAGCAATGGAGTCGGACGTGCTGCGGTAGAGCTCCGTCCGTGGCTCCTACTTCTGGCTATAATTATCCGTCTGTGACTGAGTAGCGGAGGCAGCGAGTCGCTGACAATACCCAGGAGGTGACCTCGGAGCCCCGACCTGGGGGCGGAACACCACTACTCCTGTGCTACGGTGACGGCCGCTCCCCCAGACACCTTGGCCGCCGGAGGCTCCAGGACGCCGGGAGCATTGCTGAGCGCAAGGCCGGGGACTGGCCCCGCCCATCCGGCCTCATTATCCAGCGGAAAGCTATATTTCCGACCGATTGGCCAGTAATCCAGAAGCGGGCTGCATTGGCCCTGGCTGATCGGGCACGGAGGTTGGGGACTGGCGCAGCTGTGCACGCCGACACACATCCACCGAGAACGCGGCGGGTGGCTGAGCGGCTACACCGCTGCCCGTGAAGTGGCGAGCGCTGCCGGAGTACGGCCCTGCCCTTCCGGCCCGAGCGGGTGCCCAGACGGACTGCGGAGGCGGCCCTCGGCGGGGGACCACGGAGCCCACAGCGGAGAATTGCCCAGACAGGAGCTGGCGCGGAGGTACTACGCACGGAATGTAGCGCAGGTCGGGGCCTGCTCTTAGAGAGAATCTATTTCATGCGGGCTGGGGCCTGGTCTGCGGCCCGCCACCTGTGCTGCCCTACTTAAATGCCATGACCCACTGTGGGGCGGACGTGCGGAGCGCTAGGCTGTGACCATTGAGACCCGCTCTACCCAGGCGGACCTGTGCATCCACACTCCCGGCACTCCTCTGTGTTCTGTGCGCTGTGCTCTGGTGCCTGTTGGCCGGTGGGATACGACCCGGAGGAGGACGGAACTCTGGGGAGCGTCACGCTAGTTGCGCCTGGCCTCTTAAATCTGTGCGGTTACACTGGGAGCCTGTGGGCCTGGACCGACTGCCCCGGCGTCTGCCGAGCTGTGATCTGGGGGTGAAACGGACGGGTGTGCTACGCCCGCCCGGCCTGGTTTGTGCTGAGCCTGAATTGATTCTGTTGGCGGGGAGGCCCCTGATAGTACTCTCGGGGTTGTCCACAAGGAGTGGCAGCAGGCCCGGTCCTTGCTGCCTGACGCCCCATGTCGCGGGAAGGCCGTGCAAAGACTGGCACTGGAGGAGCGGCGGCCCCCACCCTCAAACACGAGCGCAGGCGGACAAGATGGCGTCCTTAGAAGTGATGGATCCCATGTCGCGCAAGCTGGATGCAGTACTGGCGGCAGTGGAGAAACTGGGAGAGACAATGAATCAGATACGTACCTCCCTGGAAGGTAAAATAGACAAAGTGGCGTTGGATCTCACGCTGCTACACGCTGACCACCGAAAGCTTACGGACCGCACCACAGCAACAGAAGGGAAAGTTGCGGAGATCCCGCCACGGGTGTCCTTGGCTGAGACGCATATCCAAGACCTGCTGAACAGAGTGGAATTCCTAGAAGATAGAGCGGAAGATGCGGAAGGCAGGGCCCGACGCAACAACCTACGTGTCGTGGGCCTTCCGGAGGGAATTGAGGGAAGAAGTGCGGTACATTATGCAGAAGACTGGCTCCGCACGCTGCTCCCGGGGAGGCCCTGTCCCCGCACTTTGTTGTCGAGAGGGCGCACAGGGTGCCGGCTAGGCCCCCGCCCCGGGGTCAAACCCGAGGCCACTGCTAATTCGGCTGTTGAACTACAGGGATAGAGACGCTGTGCTCCAGGAAACCCGGAAATGACACGACATACAGGTGGAAAACCATAAAGTGATGATTTTCCCGGACTACACCCTTCAAGTACAGAAACAGCGGCACTCCTACCTTGCGGTGAAGCAGCGACTGCGACAGAGTGACCTAAAATACTCGCTGTTGTTCCCTGCGAAGCTGAGGGTTATCGCAAATGGCAAAACACACTTCTTCACAACTATGATGTGGCAACATGTGCATGCAATAACACACCAGGACTTATCTATGAAGGCCCGAAATAGTGTGTGCATCTGTAAACAGGATAGATGTGATAACACCATCTCATTGCTATTGTCCGCTGCATTATTGTAACCCATATGGACACTATAACCTTACGATGTACAATTGATAATGTTATATACAATTACGATGTCAGTTATGATAAAATCTAAAAAAAATACCAATAAAGATATTTAAACAAAAAAAGAGTCCATTGAATGTGTGTCACACACTCATCACACAGTACTTGTCATCAAGTGCAAGCAATGTACACAAATCTCACAGAGCAACAGGGCACAATGCTACAGCCACTGTCAGTGGCATACTACCCTGGACAGGGACCATTGCCACACAGCACTCAGTGAACAATATGCCGCAGTGACAATGGACACATACACCTACACAACTACAGCAACGTCAGCCATCGTACATGGTCACTCAACGTCAAGGGAAGTAGCGGGTGATGAGCTGCTGACGCTCATTCACTGCTTCATCCTCTCCACTGTCCTCGTCACTGGACACGGCCTGGTCTGCAGGCGGGGGCCCTGGCTGATCACTGTCATCCACTATCAGGGGGATCTGCCTGCGAATCGTGAGATTGTGCAGCATGCCACAACTATCTGGCACACCTTCTGTGGGGAGTATGCCAGTGCACCCCCGGTGCGGTCCAGGCATCTGAATCTGGACTTCAGGAGTCCAAATGTCCGCTCCACCACATGTCTGGTCCTCCCATGTGCCTCATTGTACCTGACATCAGCTGGTGTCCCAGGATTACGGAGTGGGCTCAGCAGCCAAGCCCCGTTAGGATATGCAGAGTCACCTGGGTGTGAGAAACACAGAGAATCGTTGCAATTCCAACAGGATACAAGACAGCATGTCACACACAGCACGCTACATGAGTATGCATACCCACCAACAATCCATGCACGGTCCGGTTGAACATTGGCCATCAATCGTGGGAGGATGCTGTGGCGCATGATGTGCGAGTCATGGGTGGATCCGGGAAACTTCGCACACACGTGTGTGATGATCATGTCCGCCAGGCACACCACTTGCACATTCAGGGAGTGGAAGTGCTTACGATTTCTATATATGTGCTCCAGGGCCTGTGGCACCACAAGGCCAACATCGGTGCAATCAATAGCACCAACAACGTGGGGGATGCGTCCAAGGGCATAGAAAGCACCCTTCACTGCCGCCAAATCACGAGCCCTGGGGAATCTGATGTACCGGTTCCTGTAGAGCATCATAGCTGACAGGACACCATGCTGAACATGGGCTGGGACATCCCACCTCCACTGCCCACCGTGTGTTGAAAGGATCCGGTAGCGAAAAAATGCAGTGCAGCCATCACCTTAGCCGTGGGGGTGAATGCTGTCGGATACACCCTGCGTGGACGAAGGTGGGGTTCCAACATTGCACATAGGCGATGCAGGGTGGGTCGGTCCAGACGGAATTTCCTGATTACCTCCACATCCTCCATGTCGGACAGCAATTGGTAGGAGCGATGTATGTTTGGTCTCCTCCTAGGACAGATGGAAGTGGACACATGTCAATGCGACACACCACATGGCATTTTCACATACACAAAACCAGAATCAATGACAAAACTATGTAGCGTGCACTGCATCGCATTTGGCTATGCAGCGCTCACAACGAAATCCCTTTAATTCATTTTAAGTTTACTTACCTGTATTCGGCCTTATTCCGTAGTATGCTACCCCCCACCCTGCCCCTCCCCACGTCACCGCCCGACCGGCGCTCCTACCACCGACCGCGCCTCCACACACCAACAACACGATGTACACAGGCTGAGCGGACCAAACAAGTGGGTCCAGTTGCACAATGGGATATGAGACAGTCAATGATGTCCCTAGTCCACCCAATGTACAGCACTGTACGCATCACACCTCCAACACACATTGACAGGTGTACACATTGACAACTCCATGACAACACAGCTGTGTGAATGCAAACACACATCACAAGTGACACGTAACGTAGCACGTGCCAAGTGGGAGATGTACATTGAGAAATATGGCATGTGTGTGCATATGCACATAACATGCTACCATGCTAATGTGTACATGATGTTGTGCCAACAGACATGTGGAGGCTGAGCACTGTCAGTCAATGCCTATGCACACAGCATGAAGTGGCCCTGCCTAGCGTGGACATGCACCCACACACAAATCATGGCCAGACCTGCAAAGGCGTGGCGCACATTGAACTGTGGATTTCACATGGCACCAGCGGACTGTACCCGCCATGGAGCATGCCCTTGTGGCCCACTCCAATAGCCCTCGTGGTTACATCCTGCCTGTACGACTATGGTGGTAGGCGTAGCGGGACAGCTTGGAGCAGGCCATTGTGTGCAATTGAAGTAGGCAGACATGGTACACCAATCGCAGCAGCTTGGACCCACTGAGACAGCCCCAGGGGGCTACATGAGTGTGGGAGGGTGACCGGCAGTACCACAGCTTACAGGGACTCCTGCCTGGCGTCCCTCAACAACACCTGCTGCTACCTGTCCACCTTCATGTCGACGACTCTGAAGATATGTCCTGCTCCACTCAACAGCGAGGAGCTGGAGATCCTGGATTCCGAGCTACACGCCCACTGCCCAAGGCTTTGTCTTGCACAAGGTGTGTGTGGAAGGCAACTTCAGTGTGTGTGGCAGTGCATGTGGGGGACACACATGTCGCTGATCCGCAGCACAATGAGTCAGAGCCTGTGGGGTTCCAAAATGCACTGCTAACCATGCTTGCTACAGGTGGAAGGGGTATGTAGGCTCCCTGGCGCTTTCCCATGCATGTCCCTCCCGAGTGGTGGTACATGGCATTTACATGTCAGACATCCAGTGATGCTGCCACTTGGCAATGCAGGACTCAGTGCAGTCATTGCTTGTGTGAATGGCTGGCTGGGGCCCTGCTGGCCTTCTCAGTCTCAGGCTGCACATTGACCGCCCAATACCAGACGGAAACAACACTGACTGTACAGTGGGTTACATGTGTCTTCAGTTCACAACGCTCCGGAAATGCGCATCCTCAGCCCTGTCGATTCTACACCCCAGGCCTTGTGATAGGGATATGTGTGAGAGATAGTGGCACTGAATGTGACCTCCATTGCGGGGTGAGCCATTCACAGGGCAAGTACGTTGAGGGCTGCGCAGTTTTGGACACAGTGAGTCCACCCACTAAGATGTGTAGCCTTGTGTACTATATGTTGTCTTACCTGACAATGGACAGTAGATGTGGGCAGACTACACATTGCTCGATGTGCTGGCATCCTGCATGTGAATGGGATAGACAGGTACTGTGTACACACTCCCGCCAGCATGCATTAACGTGTGCTGTACACATGCTGTAATGACATGTCCGAGTACTTCTTGGCGCTGTTACACAACCCTGAGTATATTGGCTGGGTTAGCATCATGCCACTGTGATTGCTGGATGTGGGTGTTGCGGAGAAGTGTATGAGTGATATACCAACCCTCCTGTGTACCATCCCTGCAGTTGGGAGTCCTCCAGCCCAAGGCCTTGTGATGAGCCATTGCATCCAAGTTGATGCCTCTGTGTATGTGTAACCGACAGTGCAGCCAACTCCACAAAGGGTGTGACGTATGCTGCCGGATGAGCGACTACGAGGCAGAGACGAATCAGGGGATGCCCCCTCATATTGTCAGGTTAGCACGGCGATGCATGTCACCACTGGTGGTCTGCATCTTGACAGTCACACAGCCTGTGCCGGATGCACGTGTGGAGGGGCAGCAGCAGCAAGCAAGTGTACAGCATAGTGGGATGGTGTCTTTTGGTGTGAGAGGCAGCATGTGTCCACAGCCTACCCATAATCTGGGAATGTAATGTCTGCTGTGTGATGCAGTGGGTTGAAAGTGTACTCTGTGCTGGGTGCATCTGACATGCATATGCGATTCCTGAGGTCCAAGATGTAATTAGAGCACTCTGCAATGTCAATGCATCCAGAGTCGTAGCCCTCGGCAACGACCTGTAGTAGGCTGGAGTGGCAATTGTATGTTTGAGGCATTGTGCCTACTCTGATTGCGTCCGGACATATGTGTGCGATGCCTCAGCTCATATTCCTGGTACTTACACATCCGGAACACTGTGCAACAGTAGTTGTGCTCGTGCGAACGACAGGTGGAAGGCATGGGCACATGACCATTGTGGACTATCATGTAGCAGTCTGTGTGAGTGGTGTCCCATTCCGCTCCATGCAGGTATGTCCTTGGCCTAATTACGCAGTGGTCATCCTTTCCACCATCAGGACAGTGAGTGTGCACACATGGATTAGTGGCTATGGTCGCAGGGTGACACAGTCCGGGTGTAGTGCTCTGTGCACCACACATGTGCCGCTCACAAATACAAGTGGGGTGACGCTGACGTCACGACAGTGAGTGACATCCCGAAAGGTGGCATGCACCGTCAGTCTCATTGCCCCCCCTCGCACAGCCAATATAT
This sequence comes from Calotriton arnoldi, assembly GCA_963921515.1. Classification (NCBI taxonomy): domain Eukaryota; kingdom Metazoa; phylum Chordata; class Amphibia; order Caudata; family Salamandridae; genus Calotriton; species Calotriton arnoldi. The sequence continues at coordinate 170,295 of CAWUFW010006950.1, read as the reverse complement.
GCTAATGCGTCAGAGAAGCCAGCGCGTGCACCAGCGGCTCCGATCTCGCCCCAGAGAGGCCAAAGAGTGGATGTGTGGCTTGATTTGCTCGTCATCTTGCATCGCGGTAGGATGAGTGGTGGGACGCCGTCCACCCGCGTGGTACCCCGACTCTGGCCATGGACAACAGTGACAATGCATGACAGTCTCCGGAGTTCGGATACACCACATGCAACACACAGTAGCCGTAGCGAATGGCGGGACAGGCTGCAAACACCATCCCAGACGATAGGTAGGCCCACCCCTGCGCGCATAGTCATTACATCCGCTGCCATTGACAAGGGACCCAGAGAGTGAGATATGTGCCGCAGGGTGACGGGCCTCCGAGCCCTACCCCGCCAACGAGTGTCATGCAACTCACACATTTCGCTAGTCCAATGGGACACTTCGCCTGCACAGTCCAGGGCTTGAGTCGGGCTACCACGTGGGTGGATGGCGTCCCCACACTTGTTTTACCGTGAGCTCGTTTACTGGAGCAAGTGGAGCCACACATTCACTCTTTGGACTGTCTGGGGCGAGTTTGGAGCTGCTGCTCACGCGCTGGCGTCTCTGATGCAATCACATGTGAGGGGTGAGCGAGGGGCGGCAATGAGTCTGATGGCGCAAGCCACATTTCGTGACATCACTTCCTGTCGTGACGTCAGCGTCCCCCCACTTCTCATTTCGGACCTGTGCCCTGCTTCACACTGCGAATGTGTTGCCTGCGAGATGTGACCAGGAGAAGGGCACCATGACCTCCCACCCACCAAGCTCCACTGCCCTCCCGTGCCCTGGGTAGCCTGTGCAGGTGGACAATGTGGGGGATACACCTGGAGGACAGGGGATGTAAGTGCCTTGGCAAGGGCCGGACAGATGCACAGCAGTATCCAGCATGTCCCCAGAGGGAGGGCTAATGCCTACACCTGATGCAGCTTGACACACTCTCATCCACTCTCATTCGTACTTGTCTTCTGAGAATAATTCCACAGAGTCACATATTAGCTTCGAGGCATGTATTTGGACTTACTTCCTCTGTGATGCAGTATAGTGGACACTACTGGCAGCAAAATGCATGTGGAGGATATACTTAGCATGATTACACATACGGAAGGGGGTACAGGTAGATGTAATTAGTTGTTGACTGTGGAATGGAGGCTTCAGGGTTACAACTGCCTTGCCCTTGCTATGCTAAAGTACATTTGCTAGTAACTGATGGTCTCTGGGCTTTGACACAGACAGTATTAATTTGGCCTACCAGACAGCTTGACATCATGGAGACAGTTCATCTCAGTTCCATGGTACCGGTTTAGTACAAAAGTGACTCCGACACACCTGCGTCAGGGGTGACATCAGGGCATGTGCCTACCTGCATGCAGCAGCGTCTCACCAGTTGTTGCAATATGGTGGCTACTGAACATGACACTGTTACTAGGGCCATGTTGTAAGGGGTTGCATTAGTTGTCCATGCAAAAGTCCTGGCACGGAAGTACAGACAAAGGTGAGGTGACAGTTCGCACGCACTACAGCAGACAGATAAGTGTGCACTGACAGGTGCATGTGTCCAGGTGCGCAGAATACATATAATGGCATAGTTGTTCGTGCTGTATTGGCCATGTGGTTACTGTACACAAGTCCCATACCTCTGCCTCCCCCTTTTCATGCAGAGACACAGGATATGGTGGGGAACAGGGTGCATGTCCCGGAAATGTCAGATGTCATGGCAGTGGAGTTGATGGTAAGGTATTAGTCGCAGATTATATGGTGTAGTTCTTGTACAGCTAACTGCCCACTCCGTGCGAATGCCAAGCATGGGTACGGTGTTGTACATCAATGTTCAGTTGGGGGTATTGAGTCGGGGTCCCATGAATTGGCAAGTTGACGTGTATGCGACACCTTCCATCAGGGCATCCATCCCATTGATGGTAAACATGGATGTCATCCAATGAAGCGGATTGTGGGTTGCAACGTGTTCTTCGTAGGTTGTCCCTTGTAGGATCCTGATGGGACATGTTGGATGACATTCGATGAAACTGTATGCCAGGAGACGTCATGTGGATGCACACTGGTCCCATTGCAGTGTTTCCCCGATTGCAGCCACATACGCCATGCCCCCATTCACTGAACAGATCCTGTCGTGGTGGTCCAGGGGTGCAAACAGGTGTACCAGGTCCGCCTTTGGACATGCCGGGTTGGAGAGACATAAATCCACAGGCCAGTAGTATGGACACCTCCGACAGTAGAAGACGGGGATGACGCAGCTGAACAATGCAATGCGGTAAGTTACTCTGTAACTTACATTCAGCATTGCCAGATTTGTACAGCCCACTATCTGCAGCAAGCTGTCACTGTACAACTTGATCTGTCCGGCGTAGTTGGGGCTCACTGGTGCAACAGCCATATTGCTACGGGGTGATGTGATGGCGTGCTCCAGATGCCTGAGCAGTCAGCAGAGTGCAGCCTCCGACGATGCTGTGAATTCTGGTATGGATGTACGGCGGCAGGACTTGGAGTATGGCTTGGGCGAAGGACACAGTCCCTCATCCCACATGCTTCTATGAATAGTCAAGGCCAGTGGTGTCTGACTCTTTCCGGATTACTTGCATTTGGTCCACATGTAGGAGTGGTATTGTTGTATTTTGTGGTGTTATCTGTCTTTCATGTTGTGCGCTATCTGCCAGTGGACGTTTTACTCTGCATGGCTATGTTTTGCATCTTGTTAGTACACTGGCTCCATTGTCCGGCATAATTTTTTTCACTGTTATTTCGGAGTAGGAATGGAAGGCCATTCAGTGCTATCTGCTCTCCCGTGTGTGGGAGGGACACTCCGTTGGCGCTGTACGTTTTGGCTTCTGTGTGGGTGTGGTATTGAGCACACCTGTTCTCAGGCTGCAGGATTTCCTATTTTGCACATTGCATGTGTTGTTGTTGCGAGCAGGATGGGATAGGTATTTCTTGTTGTGACTGGCGTGCCTTTTCCGGACAATGTCAAGATTGTGCGCTGTTATGTAGCAGCCGCCGTGTGCTTCTCCATGTTTTCCACACAGGGGTGTGTCCTATTTTGCCATCACATTACTCCCCTGTTCGGGACACTTGTGTGACGTCACGTTGGCAACTGTGAGTTGTCGGTTGGGGTCATGGGTGATGCAGGAAGGCCACGCGACATGTGCCTTCAGGGTGGTGCTGGTGTGTGGGGTGTGTAGTTGTGACTCTGTGGTGTTTGTATGCAGCCCATGCGTGGCGCTGTCGTTGGCCTCTGCATTGTGCGCATGTGTACCTGCGTCATCGCCGCTACGCTGCTGTGCCGTGACGGGGACGTCTCTTCCTGGTCCCGGGTAGTGGGTGCCCAGGATGTTGCGAGTTGTGTTGTTTTGACAAGTGGGACATGTGTGGATACAGTGGTGGGTGTGTCCTGTCCACACAGGGGTGCCTGGGGGGGCCACGTACATTTTTTCTGCCCTTGCATTGTGTGCAGTGTTTGCGTGCCCTTGTTGTGTGTCTGTCTACCTGCGTCGTCGTGGCGCGTTCAGTCCTAGGTGGTGCATCAGGTAGAGCATGGGGATGGCCTGGAGTGCAGGGTTCATGTCTGGGTGGGCCGCCTTTTCGTTCCCCGTCCTGCACAGTCGGTTTTCCGCCTTGGTTTCTCGTGCGGTGTCTCTTTGCCGATGAGGCTGTTTGGTTCTGACATCCTAATTTGTAGGCCGGGCGGTACGTCATTTCGTCGGACGGTGTGTCTCCATTGGCTTGCGCCGCTACGTGGACGGGCGCACATTGATGCCGGGCGGCATCGCGGGCTTGCGGGCGTTGTTTGCCTGGTTTTTCACATCCTAATTTGGCGGACGTGTGACCCGTTGATGGCGGACGGTAGGTGGCGGTTTTTGCATCCGCCAGCACGGCGGTGCTGCTTCCACCCGACATCGTAATGGGCCCCTAAGTGCAACAGTAGGGAAAGTGTTGGATAGTGGAGGGTACAAAATTACTATTCCCACTCCAGCGAGTGCAACAGTAGGGAAAGTGTTGGATAGTGGAGGGGAATAAATTACTATTCCCGCTCCAGCGAGTGCAACAGTAGGGAAAGTGTTGGATAGTGGAGGGGAATAATTTACTATTCCCACTCCAGCGATTGCAACAGCAGGGAAAGTGTTGGATAGTGGAGGGGAATAATTTACTATTCCCACTCTAATGAGTGCAACAGTAGGGAAAGTGTTGGATAGCAGAGGGTAAAAAATTACTATTCCCACTCCAGCGAGTGCAACAGTAGGGAAAGTGTTGGATAGCGGAGGGGAATAATTTACTATTCCCACTCCAGCAAGTGCAACAGTAGGGAAAGTGTTGGATAGCGGAGAGGAATAATTTACTATTCCCACTCCAATTAGTGCAACAGTAGGGAAAGTGTTGGATAGCGGAGGGATAGAAATTACTATTCCCACTCCAGCAAGTGCAACAGTAGGGAAAGTGTTGGATAGCATAGGGGCAAAAATTACTATTCCCACTCCAGTGATTGCAACAGTAGGGAAAGTGTTGGATAGCGGAGGGAAATAATTTACTATTCCCACTCCAGTAAGTGCAACAGTAGGGAAAGTGTTGGATAGCGGAGGGATAAAAATTACTATTCCCCCTCCAGCAAGTGCAACAGTAGGGAAAGTGTTGGATAGCATAGGGGTAAAAATTACTATTCCCACTCCAGTGAGTGCAACAATAGAGAAAGTGTTGGATAGCGGAGGGAAATAATTTACTATTCCCACTCCAGCAAGTGAAACAGTAGGGAAAGTGTTGGATAGCGGAGTGATAAAAATAATATTCCCACTCCAGCAAGTGCAACAGTAGGGAAAGTGTTGGATAGCGGAGGGGTAAAAATTACTATTCCCACTCCAGCGAGTGCAACAGTAGGGAAAGTGTTGGATAGAGGAGGGGAATAATTTACTATTCACACTCCAATGAGTGCAACAGTACGGAAAGTGTTGGATAGTGAAGGGGAATAATTTACTATTCCCACTCCAATGAGTACAACAGTAAGGAAAGTGTTGGATAGCAAATGGGATAAAATTACTATTACCACTCCAGGGAGTGCAACAGTAGGGAAAGTGTTGGATAGCGGAGGGTATTAATTTACTATTCCCACTCCAATGAGTGCAACAGTAGGGAAAGTGTTGGATAGCGGAGGGTATTAATTTACTATTCCCACTCCAGCAAGTGCAACAGTAGGGAAAGTGTTGGATAGCGGAGGGTATTAATTTACTATTCCCACTCCAATGAGTGCAACAGTAGGGAAAGTGTTGGATAGCGGAGGGTATTAATTTACTATTCCCACTCCAGCAAGTGCAACAGTAGGGAAAGTGTTGGATGGCGGAGGGGAGAAAAATACTATTCCCACTCCTGCAAGTGCAACAGTAGGGAAAGTGTTGGATAGCGGAGGGGTAAAATTTACTATTCCCACTCCAGCAAGTGCAACAGTAGGGAAAGTGTTGGATAGCGTAGGGGTATAAATTACAATTCCCACAGAACAAAATTCAAATTTAAAACCAAACAAAATATCAACTACAATACAAAATATAATAAAAAACCCAAAAACAAAACATATATAAAAATATAAAAATTAACAAAATATATAAAAATATTTTATTGTAGCAAAAATATAAAATTGACATAAAAATATTAATTTTTTAATTTAACAATTTACTAACAAATAAATATTTTGTAATAGAAATGTATCTTAATCAAAAAATAAAAAATTACATAAATGTAATATTTATTTTCCTACCCTATAACACCACACAATTTACAACACACATCTAAATTAAACAAAAAAGTGTACCTCTATAATTAACACAATTAATTATCAATTTAACAAATATTAATAATTATAAAACACATTTAAAAATGTAAAAATTAATGTACAAACCAAACGTTACAGCTATTGAACCTAAATCCCCAAACAAAATAAAAATAAACAATTACCAAAAATATTTATCAATTAATAAATGAATATTAATGATCAAGTAATGATTAATTAATTTAAACTAAATTACTTTCCACCCTCTACCAAAAGAAACACCAAATCACACACCTAAAAATATTTACACAATTTCCATAACTAATTTTACATTAATCAATTAATATCAATTAACAACAAATCATTAATTAATTTTTTTTAAATTACTTCCCACCATTTACCACTATAAACCCCACAACTCACTACTCAAAATTATTACACAATTGGCATATTTAAAATTTAATTAATTAATTAGCATTAATTAACAAATAATTAATTAATTATAAATAAATTACCTCCCACCATATTCCCCTATAAATACCCGCACCCATTTCAGTAAAACATGACACAATTAACATAATTAATTAACAATTAATTAATTAATTAATAACAATTAACAAGCAAAATATAAATAATTATTAATAAATTAATTCACACAATTAACACTATAAAATAAAATAAATTAAATATATTAAAAATATTAATAAATGTATTAAAATTAAATTACGTCCCACCCTACTCCCCTATCAACCCACAACCCGCTCCTAAAAAATAACACAATTAACATAATTGCCAATTAATTAATAATAACTAACAACCAATTAATAAATACTTAATAATAAATTAATTCCCACAATTAACAATATAAAATATAAAATAATTAAATATTAATTAATAAAAAATATTAATAAATAAATTATAATTAAATTACTTCCCACCCTATTCCCCTATAAACCCACAACTCGCTCCTAAAGAAATGGCACAATTAACATATTTACCAATTAATTAATCAATAAAAATTAACAGCCAGTTATTAGTTAATTAATTATAAATTGATTCCCACAATTAACACTATAAAATCAAAAATAAATAAATACGAATAAATAAAAATTAATATTCAATTTATTATAATTAAATTACTTCCCACCCTATTCCCTATGAACCTATAACCCGCTACGGAACTAAAACGCACAATTTTATTAAAATAAAATTAATAACTTCTAAAAATTTAACACATATATTAAAAAACAAATGCAATACTTAGACAAAAAAATAGAGCACATACATTTAAAATACATACTAAAATACATAACACTAACTAAAAAAGATATTTTTACAACTATATTTTTGCAAACGATATTAAGATTAATTATTTCAATATTTTAGAAAACGATATTTCTTACCTGAAACTCGATATTCTTGACCACGATATTCTTGCAGTCGATATTTATGTATCTCGATATTTTACACTCGATATTAATACAAGTCGACATTTCCTACTCGATATTCTGACTCTTTACCGGGGAAACATACAACACACATTAAAAGAAAATACGAAGAATGTACCTGCCGCCCAACGCTCATTTCCGTGTCCTCGCTGCCGCAGGCTCTGGATGTGGTCTCCTTCCTCCTGGCTCTCCTAGGCTGACTCTGGAGGAAACGGAAGGACTGGCTGGAGCAGGCTAACCAAGCACTCATTTTGAGGCTGGGGGCCTGCGGCTGCAATCCCTCAGCTGTTTCTCAGCCTTGGGATTGCAGGCTCTGAAGTGTAGGCAGCCAGCCAATCTGACCTGCGCACTGGCAGAGGGCTGCATTTCTAGTGCAATCGCACTGATCAGCCCGCCCCCTGCCATCACGCTATAACAGCGCGAGCCTTAAACACATTAATAAAATTATATTTAATACCATTTTATTAATGTGTGTGGCTGCTGCGCTGGTAGCAGGCAGGGCAACGCTCCTCCGCAATAATGGAGGAGCCGCCGCTGGGGGCAACTGTTGTCTTCTGCTGCAGAATAAAGAACTCCTTTCACATACCTGCCCGTCTCCATGTGCTGCTTCCTGGGCCTATGAATGGGGACACAACAAACATGGAAGGAATATGCCTCCTTTCGACGCATGCTTTTTACTGGCAGGAAATTACAACACGGTCATTACAACAACCGCGTTGTAACAACGCATACCATTACCCCGCAAGTCGTAACAACGACTTGCTCTAGGGGGGGCCACTGGATGTTGTAAAGTATAATTTACTATTCCAACTCCAGTATGTGCAACAGTAGGGAAGGTGTTGGATTTTAAATCAAAAACCTTCTTACCCCTCCGCAAGTCATTGTTCGGACTTGCGGAGTAATGGTATGCGTTGTTACAACGCGGTTGTTGTAATGACCGCGTTGCAATTTCCTGCGGGGAAAAAGTTTCGTGGTAAACAATGTTTACCACATGGAAGAATCAGAAGAGGGGACACACCCACCACACTGAAAGTCAGCGTGCCAGAAGGAAGTGTTGGGGGTGTATAAATCTGGTATTTGTAAAGCGCGAACTACTCACCCCTAAGGGTCTCAAGGCACTAGGGGCCGTCGGGGAGATTAAGTGAGCTATTGCCCAGAGTCACATGGTGCTGAGCTGTCTCCGGTGCGGGGGATCGAACCGTGAGCCCTGCGCTCCGGAGTCAGCCGCCCTGGCCGCTGCACCACACCTCTCCCTCATGTGTATTAGGGCAGATAATTCCAACCAAGTCAAATCAAAATTCTTTCTACAATCTCGTAAAAAACAGATCATAAAAGATACATCACAATACAAGTTAAAGTTCGTAAATAGTTAAAACCAGAACAATAGATATAATAAGTAAAATATAAACACACAGACACATAGTACCATCTGACAGCATAAGGTTGAAAAAGCTGTAAAACCTCTTCATTAAAATATCATAGAGTGACGCAATTGCAGTGCACATTTTAAATGGAGCCTAATGCATGGCAAACAATGGGACAGTCTAATTGTTGCAAGAAAATGAGTGCCACTCTACATTTACTGAACTTAAATTTCCAAGGCGCAGGAACTAAGAACCTTTTAGTGAGGAGGAGATAACATTTGCAAAATAAAACTAAATGCAACAAGGTCTGGGGAGATGTCGCGTCACACAGCCATATAGATATATCAGAGGGAGTGAACTGTCCTTGGGGAAAGAATAGCAACCACCTAATAGAACCTAGCCTAACTCGGGTCAACAACATCCGTTACCAAGTGTCCGAGACCAGGTGCAGATAGGGAGCCGTCCCCTGTGTAGTCTGTAAAAGACTGTATTCTCTAACAGTAGGTTTCATAAATTCCCTACCCTCCCTCGATGCCATTCCTGTGGACAAGAAACAATCCCTAATCCAGCCCTTGTCCTTCTTGCAGATAGCCGATGGTCTCTCAAAAAACTGTAGACAACCTAGAGCACATATTGTCTCCCTAATATATCTAAGCCAGAGGATTCTAGAACCATATGAGGAGGAAAGTCAGTCAGAAATGATGGCATGGTTTAAACCAGCCTCCTCGTTCTGCCAGATCAAACACAACAGCAACAGGGGGGTGAGTTCAATCAGATCTTCAACATTCTCCAAACCCAGTTCCTGGTGAGGAGCAAACTGAGATGTGGAAAAAGGGACCCCTAGTACACACCAACACACTCTATTTTCCTCAGTTTGGATAGTGTCCACATCCCTGTAGCCCCATATGCCCGAGCCATAAGTCAAAATGGGGACACACTTCTTCCTATAGATCTCTACTGTGGGGGCTATGCACATTTTCCCTATTGATGAGACAAGAGCAAAAATTGAGCCAACAGCTTGCAGAAAATGATTTTTCATGTTCCCAACACAAGGTGCCCAGGTGCAAGCCCTGTCAAACAATAGCCTAAGGTACAAGAATTGGTTCCCTTCCTCAATTACTCTTCCCCAATACTCATACAACAGGTTTTGTGTTTTTTGGGACACAAACCATGACAAACGTTTTTGAAAAATGTGTTTCCAGATCTAACTTTTTCATAAATACAACAAAAGTCAAAATTAGTGTCTTTAAACTATTGGCCGTCCTTGCAAGTAACACTACATCGTCTACGTATAAGAGTGCTGGTATACGTTTTTTATTAACCAGTAGAACATCCGCTCCCACATTCACTGACTCAGTTTCAAGGTGGTTTATGTACAACAAAAATAAGATAGGTGCCTGCACACACCCCTGTCGAACTCCCCGATTCACTGTGAAAGAAGATGAGCACTCTTCACCATCCCCTTACCTAGCCGATGCGGATAGATCCTAGTGAAGATCTCCCAAAAGGGCACACCAAGTCCTCCTCAAGTGCCAGGAAGATTAAAATATCCCAGAGCTCGGACCAACTTACGCAGTCAAAGGCACCGGTTAAATCCATGAATGCCAACTGAAGGGAGCTACTCTTGGTGAACTTATATTTGGACACAAGAAGGTGAAGGTTTAAACATTGCTATATCGTGCCATCATTCTCCCTATTATCTTGGTAGCAGACTCAAGTAATGAGATTTGGCGATAACATTTGGGGTCATGTGCAGTGCCCTTTTTAAACACTGGCACAATTTGTGCCAGGAAGTTGGGACACCAACCTTACAGGTGGAGTTTATAACATTAGTGAGCAGGGGCGACCAGAACCCTGGGTTCTCTTTAAAGATGTAGATAAGGATACCATCAGACCCAGGTGTCTTTTTAGAAGGACTATTAAGAATGGCCTTGAGGACCTCATCTGGCGAGAATTGGATGTTCAATGGTAACATAGAATCTGCTATTCCACTTTCCTGACTAGGGGCCAGGTGTATCAATATTGGGAATAGCGATTACCTAATTCCAATTCTCTGTGAATCGCTATTAGGAAATTGCTATTCCTAATGTGTGAAACTCATAGAGTTTCATTTAGAGATTCCTAGTGGGTCGCACATTGACCTAGCTCATGAATACTAATAAGGCAGGTCGCAATTTGCAACCCATTAGGAATCGCTAAAATAACATCTGGGGACGGCAGACCACCATGTCTGTGATTTCTTTTAAATAAAGCAATCATTTTTTTTAAATGCATCCCGTTTTCCTTAAAGATAAATGGGATGAGTTTAAAAAAGAAAAATGAAAAGTGCATGCTCATGCATATGTATATAGCTAAATTGGATGAGCATGTATCTACCCAAGCAATGTATATGGTGAATTGGGTTTATGTTTAATAAATCTAATAAAAATAATTTTTTTTAAATGAAAACTTTTCTTTTCATTTTTTAAAAGTAGTCAGTGGTTCGTGGGACAACTGCCTGCTCTTAAAAATTTTTTTTACAAACATTCACAAAGGGAAAGGGGTCGTTTGGGGACCCCTTCCCGTTTGTGAATGGGTTACCACCTACTTGAAATAGGTGGTAAAATACAAATGTTTAGCAACCGCATTTTGGTTGCTAAATATTATTACATACCAATAAGATTCAGTATTAGGAAGGGATGCCCTAAACACCCACCTTCCTAATACCGAATTGGTATGTATTCGCAATTCCAAACTGCGATCCGGTAACGTTACCAAATGGCAGTTTGGGAATGATACATACACAAATGCATTTTTCCGGTTGCAAACGGTCTGATTCTGCGAATTGGGCCATTTGCGAGTGGAAAACTGCTTAATACATGTGGCCCTAGGTGTGTTGGAAGTGTAAACTCTATTAAAATGGTCTAACCACCTATCAGGACCAATATGAGTACTCACTTTGTCAGGCAACAAACCTGGAGCAAGGCCAACACGTACTGCCTTCCAGAAAGCCTGAGGGTCCTTGGCCTGACAGGCTGATACCAGGGTTTCCCACTTTTCGCCCTTCAAGTCGGCCTTTCTTTTCTTTAGTGCCAAGGAGTATTCTTTCCTACAGATCCTAATTGCTTCCTGGTTCCAAGGTGACTGCTACAATTCCCTCCTAAGTCCATTATTTGGGACTCTGCAAGCCTTATCAAACCAGGATTTATTATGTTTCTTGCTATTACCTATGGGCCTCATAAGCATATCTCTTACACAACAGATTAGTTCAGCAAAGTTTCTCAAGGTTGCATTAGGTGCAAATTCCTCTGATGTACAGGAGTGAATCAACCCTCCACACCCTTCTGTAATTTTACCTATTATGGACTTCATACTTACCGAATGCCAGAATAGTCTTCGCCCAGCATCTTTTGTAGCTAATGGCTGCTTAAACCTGACGTTACACTTGGAACTGTTTGTGGAAATATTGATGGAAATCGTTAGCGGGTTATGATCGCTATATATAGTGGTTAAAACTTCCCCTTCCAAGACAAGAGAATGTGTACTTCTGTAAAGAAAGATGTAATCGATTACAGAGCTTAGCCCCCTTCCCACAAATGTTAGGATGGTAGATGTCTCACGATTATTGGCGGTTCTCTAGGTCATAGGTTACCAGGTAGCTGTATAGCGCACATCCTCTGATATCCATACTATCTTCCCAATTGAATTCAGTTGAATCTGGGGGGAAAGTTGAGATTATAAAGTAGGCACAGTACCCAAATTTGCATTCAAATGTCCTGTTAATATTAAATTCAATGGTGCACCAAGGTAAACATTCCTATCTGGTAATTTTTCTACAAGAGCGTCTGGCCCGTGTAGGTTCTGGTTATTCATGGCAGAAAAATCAATACTGTATAAGTTAATCAGGACTATAATAAAAATAGAGCCCTAACTCAAGTCAAAGACCTGCATATTTTCTCCCTCCACTGTATCTTCATTATTTTGTAGCCAATAACAACTGTAAACCAAGTTGCTAACCCCCTTTAGCCCATCCTGAAGGTGATGGACAAGCTGGAGTATTGAAACATGTATGCCCATCAATAAACACTTCCTCCAGCACCCAAGTTTCCTGCAAGAGAATAATATCATATCTGTTAATAAGAGCATACCAGTACTCAATCAATAGTTTGGATGCCAACACAGCAATATTCCAGCATAACAATCTAAACTTTACATTGGAGAGATGAGGGTGTTTTATTATCTCTTCCATACTGGAGGCCGCAGAGGCAGAACATATACTAACAGGGGCTGGTTTTCCCCTTCTGTTAGACTTAATACAGAGGTATGGTGGCCAGCCTACCTGTTCAAGTTTTCATGTCCGGTGAGCGGGCCTAGACTGCCCAATGTTTCGAAAGACCCTCACCTTTCCGAGCACTGCCTGTTGTGTTTTTTGCACCCTCGTCACGTCCTGAGGGTTGTTGAGAGTTTGCATTGGATCTATGTCGGATTAGAGACATTTTTTGCTCAGTTGTCCCATTTTGTTGGGGTACTTGAGTTCAGGTAAATGTTTTTACCCACATTTCTGTATGAAGTAGATGCATCAGGAGTATGAAGTGAATTTTGAATAAAATTCTTCCAGCTCTATTCCGTTTTTCTTGGTATGTTCCTTTGGCTGGTGAAGGAGAGTATAAGCAAGAGTATACCTCATCAAGAAAGGAACGGGATGAGGAAGGAGAAGAGAAGGTACTGTTCGGATTACTTACTAGTAATCTTCATTACTCCGATTCTTCCCTACTCGTCCCAGTACATCCAACCCTCGTTTCCACCCTGTTTTTCCTTCATAAACTGTTTTTTTTTGCTAGGCGCTGGTAGAGAACAGGCAGTGCTGATAAAAGGGAGGGGATTTATAGATAAATCACTGTACTGGGGATAGAAAGTGAAAACAGTTTGGGAAATGGTGAATGGGCACCTTAACTCATTAAGTAATTACTGGGACGAGAAAGGAAGAATCGAAGCAATAAAGATTACCAGTGAGCAATGGAACAATTTAAATGTCTGCAGTATCCACTCCATGCACCAAGCCACTAGGCTGCAACTCAAAGGCTAACTGTCCAGCTAAGGATGGAACAAGGGGTCAACCCAGGGATATCACTGAGGCCAAAGGGTGCGTGAGATCACTTCAGCTACACCTGGCAGTTGCATGAATCCACGTCCATTACTCCTTTTGCATCCTCCCCTGTATGGCGGAATGCCATTCAATCCTGTTGAATCCAGCTCCTTCAAGCGGGTGACATCATCTTTTGAGTCAGACAGGCCTGAACTCCCATCGTGCCGAGACAGCCACAGCAAGGGGGAGGCAAGGCACGCTCAAGTGCATCATGGGTAAATGTAAAACGTTGCACGTCAAGCCTGGGGAAGGGTTATTAGTGTCACTGTGACTCACCCACGACATCAGTCATCGTCGTATGTTGTGTGAGCGCGTGCGCTCGTATAGCGCGCGTGCGGCCAGAGTGGCGTAGCTGTGTCCGCCATCTCGAGACCTCTGGGAGGCAGGCGTGCTCGGGGTCTGAGATTCGTACACCTCTGCAGGAGCTTCGGCTCATCCCTCGGCATCGATCGACCGTGATGGGAACCGGTTCAGGAGGAGAATCTGCTGCCATTGATTTTTCATTTCTCGTGTTTCTCACAGAGAAGCCGCCGCGTTGCGTCAGGACGGATTCCATATCTGGCACCTAATGGAATTCCTCCTCGGCGAGAAACCTATGGATTTTCTGCCAGGCTACCGAGCGCGAGGAGGAGCTGGGTGGAAGCATCAAATGGGGGAGGAGGCCCAGAAACAGCTACGTGTGCCCAGACCTCGATTGCAATTACAAGCAAACAGCTTAGCACAGAATGCATTTGCCTCATCCTGAGATCAGTAGACTACAAGTGACCCCCCTTAGCCCTGTGCAGTCGCATATGGCTCAGTGGGTGTGCTACAGAACTCTAGTTGTCATCTGCAGGAAGTTTCATTCCTCGCTTGATCAATTCGCTATTTTTATTGTTCCTTGGCCAATAAAACCATTATCCATTATTTGGGATTATTATTTAACCGTTTTATGGTGTCTCCCAAGTGGAGCTGGAATAAGGGGTGTGGTGGGTGATGCAGCACCCCCAGGTCACTTGAAGTGGATTCAGCAGACCAGAGGGAATTAATGAGTCCTTTTAAATTGTTTATTTTTGCAGCATCTAATATTCTTTTAAAGACCATCCCAAGTCAGCAGAGTTTAGGAAACAGTTTCACCCTGCAAACTACTTACTGTTTTACTTTGATCTGCAGATCTATGTTTACATTTGTCGGCAAAAAGGAGGGTCTTGTGTATCTTAAAATTAACGACAATCTTTCTGTGGCCAGGAAGAGGGTGAAGGGATGATGCTATGTCAACAGCTATTGCAAAAACATATGCAAGCACACACATGCATTCACACAAACACACATGCACACCACATCCTCTTACACACACACACACACACACGTAAAAATAATTTGTTACTATTACCCAATTTAATTGTGCTTATTTTATCAACCCTCAGAAGGATGAAAGGCTGAATTGGCCTTGTTGGGGTATGAACGTATTAGCTACTAGTTAAGGTATGATTCAGGTGTGAAAGTGTAACCCATTGAGCCATCCAGAAACTAAAATAAATTAACTGTACTTTGTGTACACAAAGCTGAAACTACTATATACTAGTGCTCTTCTTTTTTTTAAAAATAGCTCATTGTTTCTGTTAAACATGATACAAATGCAGGATCCCGTAAATTGGCAGTCCAAATTTATGATTGGCTATTGTCTCCCCTCTCAGATGGCTGTATATTTTTTACATGTCATTTTGGAATGCCACACTTGTACCAAAAAAAAGAGGGCGGACGAGAGGACTAAGGTAGTCAGTGGATACTGCCCCGAAGCCTAACAATATACCACAAAGATATGCTCAGGCCGATGATCTGTAGACCTGAATGGAGTGTTAGTGGCCTAACCCGCAGTTCTTGTTTGCAAGAAGACCCTCTTCCACTCTATTGGAGGCAGACGTCATCATCAGGTCTCATCCAGGTACCCTAGAAGCCAGGATAGTCTCCAGCTCAAGGGAGGGAGCACTTGGATATTTTCTTTTTTTTGGGGTAATCATCTCTGATATATTCCCCTCTGTTTAAGGTATTGAGGGGCTTGCACAGCAGGCACTCACTGGACTAGTGCACAATTAAAGGCTAATCAATCATTGTTCAGGATCACATGCCTGCCACCATCCTTATCATCTAACTAACTGCTTACTTTTATGTAGCATTCACCACCAAAACAGACCTGTTTGCCTAGTTTAGATGGGAGGAGCAAGGAGGTAGGAATTGTATTGGGTTCACAGTATAAGTTATTTCATCTAGAGTACAGTGAGTATTGAGTTATGTCCCAGGCCGCAACAATGACCTCAAATGTAGCTACATACAGCCACCAGAATGAGAATCACTGCCCTCAAAGCAGCTGCATGCATGGATTTGTGAGAGTCTGGTTACAAATTATGACTAGCACTAAAGGACAGGGCACAGGCCCTGAGGGTGGCTGTATACAGCTGCTTGGAGGAAGAACATAGGTGCACCAGAGACTGAGTTCGTACACAAATATAGCTGGGAACAAGCTTTATTGACGTTTATGATCCACACATGGATTCGCCAACACCATGAGGATGGCCTGCAGAAGCCTGGGTCATCCATGTGCGTCAATGGGTGATCTTGCATCCTAGAGATGATTGCACTCTCTTCTCTTTCTACCCTTCTCTTTCTGCCTTAGAAAATAAGCCTGAATCCAGGCAGTGGCTGCAAACAGATGCTTGTGGTAGAAGTGTTTATATATGTGCATCAAAGGTGAGCCAGCTTCCTGGTGCTGGCAAAACACAAACACTTAGGCAGAGTTTGGTAAAACATGTACACACAGGGCCTGTAGTACTGTAGGGTGAGAAAACAAAAGACATACAAGCGATGGACAGAATGCAGAACAAATCAAAACATTCACCCCCAGTCAAGAGATCTGGGTTAAATCCATCATTCTTTTCTTCACCATGCCACCCCAGTTTAGACCTGGCCATATGCAAATCAGTCTTGACCCTGTGCCTCATGGGAACAGTCCAGCCCGAACTGCCAACCCTGGTCCTCCCTGGACCGGAAACAAGCATCCTAGGACCAGTTTCGGGGTTTCACCCCTCATCAGCCAGGATAGCTTGAATCCAGTGGCACAGTGAGCCCGGGACCCACGTCTGGGCATACCCTGCGCACTTAGGGCGAGAAAACAAAAGATATACAAGTGATGGACGGAATGCAGAACAAATCAAAACATTCACCCCCAGTCAAGAGATCTGGGTTAAATCCATCATCCTTTTCTTCACCATGCCACCCCAGTTTAGACCTGGCCATATGCAAATCAGTCTTGACCCTGTGCCTCATGGGAACAGTCCAGCCCGAACTGCCAAGCCAGGTCCTCCCTGGACCGGAAACAAGCATCCTAGGACTGGTTTCGGGGTATCACCCCTCATCAGCCAGGATAGCTTGAATCCAGTGGCACAGTGAGCCCGGGACCCACGTCTGGGCATACCCGGCGCACTTAGGGCGAGAAAACAAAAGACATACAAGTGATGTACGGAATGCAGAACAAATCAAAACATTCACCCCCAGTCAAGAGATCTGGGTTAAATCCATCATTCCTTTGCTCACCATGACACCCCAGTTTACTGTACTGTGGCAAAATGTTTACTAAAGGGTGAACCTGTAGTGTGGGATGACTACACATGCCTGGCTGCATATGGCATTTCTTAATACATGTAGCAGTAGCTGAGCCTTTACAGTTGTTGAGATGTTGTCATAAAAATGTATAAGAGGATTAGCCTGCCCATTGAAGCTGGGTGCACATTGATGATAACGTGGGACAGATGACAGTGCAGTCTTATTTACTTTTTTCATGCTCTTTATTGAATTTAGGGCTATCAGCATGAAACCTGTTATGACAGTCATAGCTACTGGTGTCTACGGCAACTCACTGATGAACCCAATAAACTGGTACAACATGGGCCGTTGACGGGACTATATTTGTCTAGAGTAGACTATGAAAAAAGGTATCTTTACAAATCTTGGTTGGTATAAGTGGATCTTTGGAAATATCAAACATTACACACTTTTAGGACTTAGAAAATACTAAAACAAATGAATGCCCATGCTCTAATATTTAGTTTGGGTAAATTACAGAAAACATTTGTTTAGAAGTACTTTTTAACAAGCTTGGATTCTCAGCAAGAATTTGGTAACCACAAGTAACCTGCGTTATTATAAAGAATACATAACACAAGCTTAGGAGTAGGGGTTCACAGCATTTAAAATTCATTATCCCAACTCAATAAAATTTGATATTGTAGGGTGAGTAGGGAAGTTGGGAGGGCTTCATGGACTTGTGAGGAGCACACAGGCTCCTACTTGTATTCCCAAGGCAGTTTGACTTGCCATTACTCTATATGCTTACCGTGGCAGACACAAGTATCAAACCTGCATAGTGGACAGTATAAACAGCAGAGTTCTGGATGCATCTTGGTATCAGTGCCAGAGTGTTCCATGAGCCATGGTATTCTATGAAGAAACACAGTGAATGGGTAAAGGTATTTGAGAGATCTCTCATGCTTGAGTGATCATGGATGTCTATTCCCCAAAATGCCTGGGGAGGCAGAAATGAAATCTCACACCTTCCAATGACATCACAAGACTGACCCATTCTTCCTCCATTGGCCCTAAAGTAGCCTCCTATTTACTGCTGAGGGACCACAGGAAGGAAAAGGAGTGAACAATGGATTTAAACATGGCCCTTCGAGTTCTGTTTACTCTGTCATCCTGCCCATACCTATCAATCAAGGGCACTGTCAGAGGTATCAAATGGTTAGCCTGGGTTAGTAGCAGGTACCACTCAGTGATCCTAATTGACTTCTATGTGAGTGGGTTTGTGTTTTATAACAATAAAACAATTGTAGAATATTAAAAAAAGAAAATGCACACATTACGCTAGTGCAGATCACTGTAGATTCTAAAGGCCATATTATCAAGAACGGCGATAACATTATCGCCACTTTAGCGGCAGGAAACGGCCGCTAAAGCAGCGATAAGGGGCTTGATAATATGCCCTATAGAATTCCAATAGAAGCCCAGGTTCACACCAGAACATGGGCTTCTATTGGAATTCTATAGGGCATATTATCAAGCCCCTTATCGCCGCTTTAGCGGCAATTTCCTGCCGCTAAAGCGGCGATAATGTTATCGCCGTTCTTGATAATATGGCCCTAAATATTTCATCAGAGCCTACTTAAATAGCAGTACCAACATAAATGGGTGAATCTTAAAAAAAGAAGCCCTGCTTAAAATTTTCCTGAAAATGAAAGTGTTCGGTATTACTCAAATACATTCACATAAAAAGTATGTCCAGCTGAAATGAATGTTGCAGGTACTGCCATAAAGCTATCAGATATACATGATGAGGATTGGGCAGTACCTCACAATATTTCAAAGTCCTTAAATGTGGGCCAGTAATTTGTGGGTATGCTCTGCGACCAATACGTTGAGGAGCATTGTTATATGGCGCATTATTTTAGGAAATAGGTAACATGTCAGTCGCAGTACTAATATGGGGCATTATAATGGAGATTATTTCTAATGGTTGCACAGTAACTACAAGCATTGTCAAAGTCAACAGGTCTGGCTTGCATTTTGCGTCTTGAAAACAGCATTAAATGTGGGCTGCACAAAACGCGGTTTCATTCTCTGCATCTATGAAAAACAGAATTTAACATGTGATGTTTCAGTGTACTTTTGGGATGTAAAATAGCCTCTAATGAATATAAATGCGCCATAGAAGGTGGAATGATATACCAAATAACATATAGCAGGAGGAGTGAAGGAATACTCTGCTGGACAGAGCCGAAGCCCATTACATGTACATTTTAAAGAATTGTTAACACCAGAAATCAGAAAGCTAAGCTGTCAAGCCAGACCTAACAATAGTAGTATTTTTCACATCAGAGTACCTTGTGCCATTTTACCAGAATACCTTATTTCTGATGGCCATTAACCAAAATATGAGGAACAAGGTCCCCATGTTATGCCCCGCTTTTACATAAATGGCTTGTGCAGATCTCCTTTATCACCACTCTACTGCTGAAGTCCTGTGGCACATTGGCTTTTTCAATCTCATGAGGAATTTTCAAAGCCCTGAAATTTTGTGAAGTAACACTATTCACCAGCAATTCTTCTAGCTCAGTTCGAATTTTCTCAAGGCATTTAAATACGGAGTGGCTTTGCAACAATTTAAATGGTACTTAGTGCACTCACTTTGGAATGATGATTTGTTGAATCTGCCGTGCAGACCTTCAAGAGAGTGATCTGCAGGTTACTCAAAGATCATTACAGCAATCTAATAGATTCTGTGTCTTATAATACCTAAACCTAAGCGGGAAGAGATGATGCAATTTGTGATGGGCCCGATCCACATGCTCAATGTTATGATTGTTTAATAGCATGTATATGGTACTTACTAACCCACATCAGAAACTAAAAGCTTACCCAGATGGATTGCAAACTACATTGTGTGTGTGGGGGGGAGGGGGTTGATTGGAAGTATGTTGTACTTGAATAGGTCCAAGCCCAGCTAAAATATGGCATGTAACAGAATAGGCCACACTCCTACTTACCTTCCAGTGGTGCTGGCCTGAAATGTGACTGGTTCTGCCTCCTCACCAAAGGCCTTTGCCTGGAATATGATTTAGGGCCTTAATATGAGTTTGGCTCCCGCACCGCCAAACCCATGTTTGAACCGCTCGCCAGATTAGGCGTTTTCTCCTGTCTGGCGGGCTGTATTTTGGCATTTTTACACAAATAATCCTCGGGTCTGAAGGGCTGAAGGAACAGCAAACAGAGACTAAAGAAAAGACGTCTTGTTGTTAAAGGGGGAGTCCTTTAATTAGGACGAAATCCCATCACCCACCGAAGTGGCATGCTTCATCATCTGGGATTCTCCCCTCTTGGCGGAGACACCTAGCCCCGCCAAGGGCTACAACCCCCTCACTGTGAGTGAGGAGCTCAGGGGTGTTTTCAGAGTCCTACTCTTGTAAAGGATATCCTAAAATCCTTATGATGTGAAACAGGACATGTCGGGTGATGGATGGACGCAGTGTAGGAAAAGAAAAACTCAAGATGTGAGTAACGTGAAGTTAAAACTAACTACTATGAATGTAAGAAAAACTTTATTAGATCATTCCTAGTGTTAGGATTAAAAAACAGCGCACTAGCAGTATAGAACAAATTTTTACTGTTTGTGACTGTCAGGGACTGTCCGGGACTATGCCGGGAACACAGTCAGGGACTTGGGCAAGGACTGGGAACTGGGTAGAAAACGTACACAGAAAGAGTAGTACAGCGCTGCCCAGGATCACACAGGAAGTCAGAGGAGAAAAAGGGATCCAAAGGGGAAGCCTGTCCAAGTGAACAAGATGGGTGAGACTCAGAAAGGACAGACACTCATGAGGCGGCTCAGCATTCAGAATCACTACACCCAGGACGGATGTGCATTACACTTATATATAAAACAACATTAACAATAAGGGGATGTGGGGTAAAGCACTTGGGAGCTCCACACGGTAAGACTGAAGCTTAGTAAGTTACTCACCCACAATTGCTGTTACAGATACTGACTGCAAATACCCACATATAGGATATGTATGCAAAGGCAGGGTCTGTGGAGCTTATACCTATGGTGATGTTATAACAGTAACTCAAAGACAATACTCACAGTGAAGAAGAAACACCACCTAGGTAGTCAGCTGCGCCCACGGATCCTGGCGATCAAACAGGAACACGCAAGGCAGTAACAGCAAGGGGGTAGAACTAAACACAAGCACGATAGACAAGGAGCTAGCAAGGAGGAGTGCTTAACAGGAAAGGAAAGAAATCACAGGGCACACTTGGCATAAAGCAGGTAACAAACATACAAGGTAACATAAGCAAGACAGCAGAAATAGAAAGACAGCAAACTAGAACTGGAACCAAGGAAATGGGAAGAAAGGCAGGGACTGGGAAAGGATATACAGAAGGGGAGGCTACAAGGGTATACTAGAATAGTGCAGGTTCAGGAATCAGGAAAACAAAGTAGCAATGAAGGCTGTGCTGGCGCAGGAACTAGAATTGAGCAAAAGCTCAGGAGTCAAAGTAGCACTGCAGGCAGTGCTAGTTCAGGAGAAGGGAAACTGCTGCAGGTCAGGAACAAGGAATGCTAAGGCTCAGGAGTCATGGTAGCACTGCAGGCAGTGCTAGTTCAGGAACAAGGGAAACTGCTGCAGTTTCAGGAACAAGGAATGCTAAGGCTCAGGAGTCAAGGTAGCACTGCAGGCAGTGCTAGTTCAGGTACAAGGGAAACTGCTGCAGTTCAGGAACAAGGAATGCTAAGGCTCAGGAGTCAAGGTAGCACTGCAGGCAGTGCTAATTCAGGAACAAGGAAACAGCAGCAGATCAGGAAATACCGGAAACAAAGATGTCAACAGCTCAGGAAACACTGGAAACAAGGGTATCAAAAGCTCAGGAAACACTGGAAACAAGGATCGGTCTCACTGGTATACAGCTACAATCACCAACACTGAACTGAAGGGAGCTGGGGCCTAAAAGAGCTCACAGTAATCACATGCATCAGGTGTGAGCAGGCTAGCAGCAGCCAGCCACAGGTGAGCTGAATTCCTCTACCCATCCTTGGCCTGCAGGGGTGGAGACGAAGCAGTGAGCAGGGAATTCTAGGTAGTGGAGTTTCCGGCATGAGCAGGCTGGCTTCCACAAAACCCGGCATGGATTGGGAATTGATGGCCATTTCCAAGTAGAGTCCAAATGGCTGGAAGTCAGTATGTACATGAAGGGGAGGGTCTGGAAGTGTATTAGAACACTGGAGAGTTCCACAGATCAGCCACCTGGTGGTGGACACGAGAACGCAGGGAGCAAGTCGTGACAGTGACGGGTGGATCAGGTCTACATGTTTTGGCCACTTGACCCAAAAAGGTGTCACGGCCTTCTTCAGGACCTATTAACACATGTGCTACTGCGTGTGAACAGTGAAAAAGAATAATAAATGAAAAAGATACAAAACCAGTAATCCAATAATGGTGAATGCGATTTACTGGTGTAACCTGTTGGGGAAAATAAGAGAGGAAACAACAAGAACAATCAAATCAATAAACCTCAGAACAATAGTGTGAGTAAAAATATCTTCATCACTACAATTGCCAGAAAAAGTGCATAAACACCAAACAAAGTAAGGTAATAATCTTACCAGTTATTTACGGATAAAATACCTCACCTCAACCTGGCAACAGCTCAGGGGTGAGGCACAGCTCTGAGAAAAGGAATTATTGATAAGGTGTAAGACCAATAGCACAATATTCAGTCAAAAAACTATTCCAGGAGTATTCATTTAAAAATCTTTATAGCATATATCAGGGTAGTCAAAGGTCAGTAATAGTTACTCTTGGCAGATTAAGAGTGGGAAAATAATCTCCTTGGTAAAGGGATCAAAATTACAGCCAAAGCTCGGTCTCACCATGAAACACTGTTCGTATATTCAAACTAGCCCGCAGAATCATTCTCAACAAAGTGCCCTGAAAGCGATTGTCATACCAATCTCCTTGCAGACAAAAGCTGTGGGATACACTATTCTTCTAATGCCGAAATGTAAAGCAGCTAAGAACAACTTAACTGGACTGTGATAAAGGCAATGTCCGGGTAGTCAATAGGACACCGCTGTTAAATTGGCACCAGAAATACAAATATCTTGAAGACGGTTGTCTTAGAATGGCAGTAAAAGCAACGCCATTGTGTGTTGAAATGAGCATGGCTGACGTGCTTACTATCGCGTAACTTAAGGGAGTTTAATATCATTGCATTAATCCCATCGATGTCCGTTCTTAGCTATTTGTGACATCAAGTAATATAATAATAGAGTAGCCCAAAAGTGCCTATTAAGTATAATGCGGGGGCTCTGTGTGGTAAAGCGATAAAGATTAGCCAGATCTAAGCCCCAGAAACCGCAAACACAATAAACAGCGCCCAGTATATGGCGCGTATTACAAGAAAGAAAAAGAAAACCTCGGTTACAAAATCCTAAAACAAATGGCAAGGATATTGCTCATAGGGAGGTATGAAGCCTCCTACCTGTCTGTCGGTACCCCGGGCGGTACAGAAGCTGCAGCCAGAGGTACCGGGCAGGCATCAGGTCTAAGATTAAATGGATTCTTCAGAGGGGAGAGAAACCGGAAGCAATGCGTGCGTAATCGACGCACAAACGTCATGGCAGGGTTGATGGGCGATGTAGTCTATCCACATAAGGTGATAGAAAACCTCCCATTAATCTGTATATTTAAAAGGATCTGATTTTCTTTCAAGTGTAAGGCACTAAGCACATCAGAGTTAGATTAACTCTTGATGTGAGACAGTCCCACGGGGTGTGTAAGCTCTAAATGTAACACCAACTGTGGCGATGTGCTATCTTCTGGGTAATGCTGGAAAACAATCCAGTAAAAAATAACTCAGTATGTGATGGTAAACTGAAAGGGGGAGATGTAAAATGAAATACGAATTTAAATTAAACTCCAACATGGCCAAATGTAATGGATGGACTATAGGGAGACCACTTTTACTTTGAAGTGTACGGCACTGAACACATCAAAGTCAGAATAATTCTTGATGCGAGACAGTACCCTGAGTGTGAATATATGATGTATCACTAGAGACACTGTTAGCAACTCTATGACACTCAGATGATGCTTTTTTAGAGAATCTGTGAAAACACCAAACCACGCTATATTGATTAACAATACATAGTGTAACAAGGACAACCTGTTACTTTACAGAGAGGTCCAGGGTATGTCATCATTCAAACCCTTCCTATCGCTACACAGTTTGTGCACCCATTTCTGTTCTTTAATAAATAGGAATCTTGTTATATCTGTGATAATAGCAGGAATGTAAGGTTGTTCCAGGACTGTCCAATTAAGTTCCTCTGCTGTGTGGTTGTGTTCTAAAAAATGATTGGTAAGTTTATTGCCTTGTTTTTTGCACCAAAAGGTGCTTTTGTGTTCAAGAATCCTCAGTTTCACTTTACGGGTTGTCATCCCCACGTAACGAAGTCCACATGGGCAGGTGACCAAGTAGATTAGTCTCTCACTATTACAGTTAGTGTGGCAGACAAGAGACCAGGGTCTGTCCGTGCCTATATCTATAGAGATAGTATGTTTCGTCTGCGGACATGCTGCACAAGTGCCGCAAGGAAAATGTCCTTTCACCGCTGGTAATCCCCACAGCGTGTCCTGAATGGGTTTTTTTTTTACCTGGGTCTAGTGTGGACTAGCCTGTCTCTCAGACTTGTGCTCCTGGGAAATGCAAATAAAGGGTCTGGTATTGGCTCATTGCCTATCTTCAGAATCTTCCAATTTTTTCGCACGCTCTTCTGGATACCATTCGAGAGAGTGCTGAATGTGTTGGCACAGGTGATCCTTGATATTGTTTCTCTGGCAGCAGGTGGCTCAATCAGGGCTTCTCTGTTATTATTTGCTGCCCTCTTGAGAGACCGTCGAATAAGTCTCGCTGGATAGTGTCTCTTCTTAAGTTGCATGGACAGTGTCCTTGCATGTTCCTTAAATTTCTCATTTGTAGAACAGTTCCTTCTAATCCGAAGGAATTGGCCAAACGGCAAGTTGTCCCAAAGTGACTTAGGGTGGTAACTCTCATATGAGAGCAGAGAGTTCCGTGCCATAGGTTTTCTGTAGAGTTCAGTACCTAGACCATCATCAGTAGGAAAGATCAAGAGGTCTAAAAAAGGCAGACTTGTCTTGCTGTACTCAAACTTGAATTTAAGGTAGTCATTCCTCGTGTTCAGCCATTGATGAAAGTTGGTAATGGTATCAGGTTCACCTCTCCAGACGACAAACACGTCTTCAATATGACGTTTCCAAATGATAATATGGTTCCTGTAGGGATTATCATCTTTCAGTATATGTTCTTGTTCAAATAAATGAACATAGAGATTGGCTAGGCTGGGCGCGAAAACGCTGCCCATTGAAGTTCCTGACGTCCGTAGGTATAATGTATTCTCAAACTGAAAGAAGTTCTCCTTCATGGCTATCCGAGCACACTCCATAATGAAGTGCACTGGTGAGGTGGTGTCAAGGTCCCTATTATTAAGTAGTGTCCGTACTGCATCTAGTGTCTCATCTTGAGGGATGCATATATACAGCGACTCAACGTCGAAAGAGACAAGATAGTCTTGTGTGACGTCGAAGTGAGTATCTGATAGCAGTCTCAAGATATCTTTAGTATCTTGGAGATACGTCGGCATCTCACGCACCATGGGGCGGAGAAAGTAGTCAACGAAGGTCGAGAGTGGTTCGAGTAAGGAACCAATGCCCGAGATGATGGGGCATCCAGGCGGTGGTCTTTGTGCCTTTTGTATTTTTGGCAAAATGTAAAAATACGGCTCACACAGGATGGGAGGTGGTGAGATAACTCTCCTCTTGAGAAGTAATCCATCCTTCATCTTTTGCCTCTTCTGTAAGGAGAGCAACCTCTCGGATCAATCTGTTGGTAGGATCTATAGTCAGCAGTTGGTAAAAGCGTCTGTCTTCCAGTTGGCGTAAACATTCTGTGCGATATGCTGAGGTGCTCATAATAACCGTAGCACCCCCTTTATCAGCCGGTTTTATGGTGATAGAATCAACTTCGGCTAACGCTTTCTGTTCTTTTCTCGGGAGATTTTGGAAATGTCGTCCTTTAGAATCACTTAAGGCAGACACCTCAGCAGTTACTGCTTTCTCGAAAGTCAAGACCTGATGAGGAACCAAGTGAGAGGGTGGGTTGAACGTTGAACGGTTTCTCAAACCGGTGTTGTTAGGTGCAGTTTCTATCGATTCGCTGGTTTTCTCTCTAAAGAAAAAGTGTAACCGGATTTTCCGGAAGAATTGTGCTTACATCTGATGAACAAGCCGCACTGAACAGAGGTTTAGGTTTTGTTCCAACTTATGAGGGCGATTCCTTTCAAGTACAACGTGAATTGGCACTAATCTACCTGGTCACCTGCCCATGTGGACTTCGTTACATGGGGATGACAACCCGGAAAGTGAAACTGAGGATTCTTGAACACAAAAGCACCATTTGGTGCAAAAAACAAGCCACTAAACTCACCAATCATTTTTTAGAACGCAACCACACAGCAGAGGAACTTAGTTGGACAGTCCTGGAACAACCTTACATTCCTGCTAATATCACAGATATAACAAGATTCCTATTTATTAAAGAACAGAAATTGGTGCACAAACTGTGTAGCGATAGGAAGGGTTTGAATGATGACATACCCTGGACCTCTCTGTAAATTTACAGGATGTCCTTGTTACACTATGTATTGTTAATCAATATAGCGTGGTTTGGTGTTTTCACAGATTCTCTAAAAAAGCATCATCTGTGTGTCATAGAGTTGCTAACAGTGTCTCTAGTGATACATCATATATTCACACGCAGGGTACTGTCTCGCATCAAGAGTTAATCTGACTTTGATGTGTTCGGTGCCATACACTTCGAAGTAAAATTGGTCTCCCTGAGGATTCTTGAACACAAAAGCACCATTTGGTGCAAAAAACAAGCCACTAAACTCACCAATCATTTTTTAGAACGCAACCACACAGCAGAGGAACTTAGTTGGACAGTCCTGGAACAACCTTACATTCCTGCTAATATCACAGATATAACAAGATTCCTATTTATTAAAGAACAGAAATTGGTGCACAAACTGTGTAGCGATAGGAAGGGTTTGAATGATGACATACCCTGGACCTCTCTGTAAATTTACAGGATGTCCTTGTTACACTATGTATTGTTAATCAATATAGCGTGGTTTGGTGTTTTCACAGATTCTCTAAAAAGCATCATCTGTGTGTCATAGAGTTGCTAACAGTGTCTCTAGTGATACATCATATATTCACACGCAGGGTACTGTCTCGCATCAAGAGTTAATCTGACTTTGATGTGTTCGGTGCCATACACTTCGAAGTAAAATTGGTCTCCCTATAGTCCATCCATTACATTTCGCCATGTTGGAGTTTAATTTAAATTCGTATTTCATTTTACATCTCCCCTTTCAGTTTACCATCACATAGTGAGTTATTTTTTACTGGATTGTTTTTCAGCATTACCCAGAAGATAGCACATCGCCACAGTTGGTGTTACATTTAGAGCTTACACACCCCGTGGGACTGTCTCACATCAAGAGTTAATCTAACTTTGATGTGCTTAGTGCTTACACTTGATATACAGATTAATGGGAGGTTTTCGATCACCTTATGTGGATAGACTACATCTCCCATCAACACTGCCATGACGTTTGTGCGTCGATTACGAACGCATTGCTTCCGGTTTCTCTCCCCTCTGAAGAATCCATTTAATCTTAGACCTGATGCCTGCCCGGTGCCTCCGGCCGCAGCTTCTGTACCGCCCGGGGTACCGATAGAGAGGTAGGAGGCTTCATACTTCCCTATGAGCAATATCCTTGCCATTTGTTTTAGGATTTTGTAACCAAGGTTTTCTTTTTCTTTCTTGTATTACGCGCCATATACTGGGTGCTGTTTATTGTGTTTGCGGTTTCTGGGGCTTAGATCTGGCTAATCTTTATCGCTTTACCACACAGAGACCCCGCATTATACTTAATAGGCACTTTTGGGCTACTCTATTATTATATTACTTGATGTCACAAATAGCTAAGAACGGACATCGATGGGATTATTGCAATGATATTTAACTCCCTTAAGTTACGCGATAGTAAGCACGTCAGCCATGCTCATTTAAACACACAATGGTGGTGCTTTTACTGCCATTCTAAGACAACCGTCTTCAAGATATTTGTATTTCTGGTGCCAATTTAACAGCGGTGTCCTATTGACTACCCGGACATTGCCTTTATCACAGTCCAGTTAAGTTGTTCTTAGCTGCTTTACATTTCGGCATTAGAAGAATAGTGTATCCCACAGCTTTTGTCTGCAAGGAGATTGGTATAACAGTTGCTTTCAGGACACTTTGTTGAGAATGATTCTGCGGGCTAGTTTGAATATACGAACAGTGTTTCATGGTGAGACCGAGCTTTGGCTGTAATTTTGATCCCTTTACCAAGCAGATTATTTTCCCACTCTTAATCTGCCAAGAGTAACTATTACTGACCTTTGACTACCCTGATATATGCTACAAAGATTTTTAAATGAATACTCCTGGAATAGTGTTTTGACTGAATATTGTGCTATTGGTCTTACACCTTATCAATAATTCCTTTTTTCAGAGCGGTGCCTCACCCCTGAGCTGTTGCCAGGGTGAGGTGAGGTCTTTTATCCGTAAATAACGGGTAAGATTATTACCTTACTTTATTTGGTGTTTATGCACTTTTTCTGGCAATTGTAGTGATGAAGATATTTTTACTCACACTATTGTTCTGAGATTTATTGATTTGATTGTTCTTCTTGTTTTCTCTCTTCTGTTCCCCAACAGGTTACACCAGTAAATCACATTCACCATTATTGGATTACTGGTTGTGTATCTTTTTCATTTATTATTCTTTTTCACTGTTCACACGCAGTAGCACATGTGTTAATAGGTCCTGAAGAAGGCTGTGACACCTTTTTGGGTCAACTGGCCGAAACATGTAGACCCGATCCACCCGTCACAAGTAGTAAAAATTTGTTCTATACGTCTATTGCACTGTTTTTTAATCATAACACTAGGAATGATGTAATAAAGTTTTTCTTACATTCATAGTAGTTAGTTTTAACTTCTTGAGTTTTTCTTTTCCTGCACTGCGTCCATCACCTGATCTGTCCTGTTTCACATCATAAGGATTTTAGGATATCATTTACAAGAGTAGGACTCTGAAAACATCCCTGAGCTCCTCCCTCACAGTGACGGGGTTGTAGCCCTTGACGGGGCTAGGTGTCTCCGCCAAGAGGAGAATCCCAGATGATGAAGCATGCCACTTCGGTGAGTGATGGGATTTCGTCCTAATTAAAGGACTCCCCCTTTAACAACAAGACGTCTTTTCTTTAGTCTCTGTTCGCTGTTCCTTCAGCCCTTCAGACCCGAGGATTATTTGTGTAAAATTGTACTTTTTTTGTGGGAATTGATCCTCGCTGGTCTCTAAATTTTCCCTCGGACCCCCCTTCCTCTGTGTGTTTCTACTGTATTTTGGCATTTCCACAGCAATGCCTATGAAATAGGCACTGCAATGGAAACGTCAAAATCAGTACCTGCATGGCATGGACCGTTACAGTCCATGCCGTGCAGGTAATGGTGTGCATGCGCACAGGGGGGCACATGTTGTGCCCCACTGTGTGCATCCACATGGCGTGAGGCACCAGGGGACCCTGTAGGGCCCCCTTTACTTCCTCACCGCCACACTTTTCATGGCGGTCACACCGCCAAGAAAAGTGTGGTGGTGAGAAAACTTATAATATACTTGGCGGAGCCGCAGCGGCCCGCCAAGCATATTGCGGCCTCAAGACCGCCACGCCACCAGCCGGGATCTCAGATCTCTGGTGGTGGCAGTGGTCCTAAGGTGGCCTAACCGCCCTAGTCATAATAGGGCAGTCAGACGACCGCCACTGCCGGGCCCCAGCGAGTCTGGCGGTCCGTGGACTGCCAGACTCGCAATAAGGCCCATAGTCTTCCTCCTCACCATGGAGCATCCAAGCTCAACGGGCACTTAATGTTGGCACTTATTGTTACATCCTCTCTCTTTTAAATTCTCAAGTCAATCTGACTTTTCTGCCATGAAACTCGGAGATCTGACTTTGAAAACTGCAATTCGCTCATTTCTGATATTAATTTGTGCAATTCTATCAGGTCAGGCTTGAAGACTGCTTTACAGATCATCAAGAGGAAATAAGTAAGCAACCTAGGTTTGTCTATGATCTCCCTAAGTGGCCAGGGTATGCCCAGACATGGGCCCCTTGCTTGCTGTGCCACTGGATTCAAGCTAGCCTAGCTGATGAGGGGTGATACCCCAAAACCGGTCCCAGGATGCTTGTTTCCAGTCCAGGGAGGACCTGCCATGGCAGTTAGGGCTGCACTGTTCTCATGTGGAGCAGGGTCAAGACTGATTTGCATATTGCTGGGTCCAAACGGGGGTGGCATCGTGAACAAAAGAACGATGGATTTAACGCAGATCTATGACTGGGGGTAAGTGTTTTAAAAAATGTTAGCTCTCCGTCCACCCTCTTGTTGTATTGCTATGTTCTGCAGCAAGGCCAGGGTAGGTAGCAGCCCAATATGTTGGACCCATTAAACTTCAAAGAGGGTACTGAAGTTTCCCAGTTCCATGCTTGAGTAAGTCATGAAGTTCAAATTGTTTTTCTTTGCATTCTGGAATTTGCAGTAAAGTTGATCTCATTATAAATTCATGACTACAAATACCAGAATGCAGCTAAAATAATGCACTTTATAAGGTACCCCTGATCGGCCTGGGAAATTCGAGAGCTCTGTTCAAATACGGGCCCTCAACTAAAGTAGAGGGTCACAAAAGGTCAATAAACCCTGGGAGGCAAAAATCCTTGCAACAGCCTTATCAACTACAGTGACAGACTATCTCATACTAGGGTATAATCACTCAGCAAATTTAAGGCAACCATTTATCTCTCTGGGAATGTGGATGTCTATACATCAACAGAAAAGGAAATCCAAATGGTTTTGGTTTCATGCAAATATTTAAGGAACACAAAAAGATCTAGATCCAATTCGTGTCAGATGTCAAACATTTTGTCCATACATTCATCATCAATGGTAAGATTATTACAATTTGCAGCAATAAACGAAAAACAGACTTCAAGTGGAACACAGGTTTTCTATTAGACATATATAAATGTTACCATGTCAAACAACGGCTTAGTATTCAACCTATTTGTTTCAAAGGCATAGATAACAAACTACGTGCAAGTGCCAATTATCAGTGTGAAAGAAGAGTTAAGTGACTCTCAGGGGCATATTTACAAGGAAAGTGGCGAAGCGTGTCGTTATGCCAAGAAGGCTAACAACACGCTCCATCACTTTAGAAACGCAGGGCTGAACCATATTTACAAGAATATGGTGCAGCACTGTGTTCCCCCCTGAGCTGGTGCTAAATTTAGCTGCCTAGCTCCAACGCAGGCACCCTTGTACCATAGTGCAAGGGTGCCTGCATTGAAGAGTGATTGTTTATGTGCAGGAAAGTGTCCATTCCTGCACATAAACAATCTAAATGGCGATTTGAAACTTCCATATGTGCTGCTGAATGCAGCACACATAAAAGTTGCAAAGCGTCATTTTTTAAAATGATTGTTTAGGTGCAGGAAGGGATACTTTCCTTCACATAAACAGTCAAAGGCGTTTGCTGTTTCCATGTGTGCTGCACAACGTAGCACACATGGAAATAGAAAAAACGAGGAGAAATTAAACATTTCTCTTCGTTTCACCAGGGTAAGGCCAGGTTTTCCCTGGTCTTAATTTTGGCGCTTCCCCATATTTACGCCACCCTTGTAAATATGGGGCAAAGTCAAAATCAATGGGTGTTGCGGTGGTACTCCCAAAGCAACATCCATCGCCCTCCCCTTTCACGCTAAGTATAGCGTGAAAGGAGGCCTTATTTACAAGGCAGCAATTAAGCCACTTTAAGTGGCTTAACGCTGCCTTGTAAATAAGGCAAAGCCCGTATCGCCACCACAGCATCTTTAAAAGTGACATTTTGGTGGCAATAGGGGCTTGTAATTATGCCCCTCAGTGTCAAAATCCTGAATATATCATAGCTACCTCCTTGTACTAATTGAGTGAGAACAACTGATACTTTACACTCTTTATTCAATAAGTTACACATTTGACCAGAGAAAGGTCCACTGGCTATTTTGGAAATTTAGGGCCTCATTACGATGTAGGTCGGAGTTGCCTCTGACCAACACCGTCTCGGTCTCGGGACCGACCGACCTCCGGTCGCATATTCCGACCGCATGATTTTGATGCGACTGAACACTGTTCGGTCGCATACTCCCTTTTCACTATGGGAGTTTGTGTTACGGCCATACACCGGCCGTAACACAGGCTCCCATAGAGAAGGGTGTCTGTGGAAAACCCTGCTTCCTGTGGCAGGCACCCCATGTTGCCTGCCACACGGTTAAGGGATTTACAGGGGGGCACCCTGGGTACCCCCTCGGCTAACAAATATAGGCCGCCGAGGCAAGGGGGCCCTGCTAGGGGCCCCCAAATTGCTTTCTGACAGCCTTTCTGTGTCAGAAAGACCGGCACGGAAAGGCTGTCCAAAACCAACATCGTAATCCCGATGGCAGAAACGCCGTCCATAGGGGATTACAGCGCGGTTCCGACCGGCCAGAAGACTCTGAGAGCCAGTCGGAATAACCGGCTGGTTTACGCTCCGATCGCCAACATCGTAATTCGGCGGTCGGAATGCAAACCGACTGTGTCGGTTTGAAAGCCTCTGACTGCGGTGGCAAAGCTTCTGACCAGCGGGTGAGGCTTTCGGACTGACATCGTAATCAGCCCCTTAGTGTTCGGAAATATGTCAAACAGGTCAAAACCCTTTGACACTAGATACTGACTGGGTCTAAAATCATTAAATATTTTCATGTTATACTATTAGGAGATATTTTTGTTACTTTCTGTATGTCAATTTTCTCTGAGGGATAGGGAATTGCGCTATCTATGTTGTCAGACTGAAGGCAATGGATTGGTTGCAAAGGTTAATTATTTAACAAAAGTCCTTTACTTAATGTGAAGTTTGTTTTCTGTTTTTAACTGATACTGATATGTTATTGCAAGGTTCATGGCCTCTGCATTCTAGCTGCTTTCTTTCCATACACATTAATTTATTTCTTATTGGTTGTCATGTCTGTATCTGAAACTTCCTATGCATGAAAGCAATTTTTGACAAAACAGTGGTGGGTGTGCTAGTAAAGTTCCATGCATGAAATGTCCCTTTAAATTCATTCTGACATCCCTCCAAGCACACAACAAGCCCACAAGTCAATAAAATGACTTATTGTCCCCACAACCTCCATGATCATTCAGTCAGCTTGTTGCCCTCACTAGTACAGTCGTGGTTAACCTAGGAAGAGATTTTAGGACCTTAAATCACCCGAAAATGTGTCTGATTCGAGTTCAAGAAGATTCAGGC
The DNA here is from genome assembly GCA_963921515.1 of Calotriton arnoldi. Classification (NCBI taxonomy): domain Eukaryota; kingdom Metazoa; phylum Chordata; class Amphibia; order Caudata; family Salamandridae; genus Calotriton; species Calotriton arnoldi. Next base: position 136,469 of record CAWUFW010006950.1, on the reverse strand, counting down.
GGCCCAGGACAAATCACGCACACAGGTCTCACCAGAAAAGGCTATTCCTTTACAACTTTATTTGATGCAACCACAGAACCCCGAAACACCCACTCGAACATAAAGCAGTGCACAACAACTGCCAAACCATGGTACACAGCACAACACACTCAAGAATGATGCAACACGGTGTATCCCAGACATCTGATACAAAAGTCACAACCATCAAGCAAATTGCGGTACGGCATGTATCCTGCACAGCCCTACTCATTCCAAGAGAGCATTCACCAGGGCCAGTGACCAAAAGCACAGACTACGAAAAACAGCTCCACAATCCTGTAGTCAATGTCTCTCTCTCTCTCTCTCTCTCTCTCTCTCTCTCTCTCTCTCTCAATGGACATAATACACCACAGCAAGCAAATATGAGCCAGACGCAGCTTCTCTGCATTGCCACAGTTTGACATAACAAGCACAGATCCCCAATAACCATAAATAAACAGAACAAAATGTCCACTAAAAACGTGCCCAGCCATAGAAACCTCCTGCAACACTCTTTTCGAAAGAGCTCCAAGGGTCCTGCTATTGGAGGCGCGCGTCTCTATGGATGCAATGAATGGCTCTGGCCGCAGCTGCATCTTCATATAGTAGGGCCTCCGTCACAGGCTTGAACATTTGTGGTCATTATGAGAGCGGAGACAGGTATCCTCGCAGACACTGAGAGCCGAAGCGAGGAACTCTCATACTGGCCCATCATAGGTTTGAGCAATAACGATTAACAATATTAATATTAACAAGACTAATGACAATCAAAATAATCTTAATAAGAATTATAATTGACTATTATTGTTATTATTATTAATATTATTATTAGTATTATTATCAATATTGTTGTATTTTATCATTTTTATTCAAGGAAATGCTAAAAATAATGACATCTATTATTGTCATTATTATTATTATTATTATTATTATTATTATTATTATTATTAATAATGATGCTGTTATTATTGTTGTTGTTATTGAATTATTATTGTTGTTATTATTATTCAAGAAAATAATACAAAGCAATACTTATTAGTATTATCATCATGCTTATTGTTATTGTTATTATTATTGTTGTTATTATTAATATTATTACCCATTACCAAAAACAATGTAATCAAATAAGGAGACTATTGAATCAATTGAGGGAGTCAGGGTTTAAGCTTCGGTTGCACAGTTCCAGTCTTTGCAGTTTAGCAACTAATTCCTGTATCCTCCTAAACGACCAAACCAGAGATTTTTCAGTGGCAACCCTCAATTTTCCATGTTTAATGCACAATTTAGTGGCCAATCTGGAAAATTGCAGAACAGTCACTACAATGGGTGAAAAAGTTCGTTGGCTTCCCAATTCATATCCAAGTGCTGTAAAATGCACAGAAATTCCAAATGGGTTAAGCTCATATTAATCGGACATGAGTGGATTCTTTATTTATCCATGCATGTCTTCTATTGTTTAGTGTGTTTATAAATGCTGCCTTGTTTGGTGGGCACAAGGCAATTTTCAAATAGCCAATCAGATATAAACAGAAAAACACAAGTTATTGTTAAAAAGAATACCAAACATTTTGATATGACATGTTATGTTAAAATTCATTTTTAGAGCGCACGTTCACCAAACGGTTTCTTGGCGCTATGGACAGAACGGTAGCAATTCCAGACAGTAAATGAGTGTCAATTGTAAGCGTGGGAGAAAAGCCAGGTTTTGAGTGATTTCCTAAATTGAGTGTAGGAGTCCGCCATACGCAGATAGAGAGGGAGGGCATTCCAAAATTGAGGGGCCAAGGACGAATATCTAAGGCCACCATGTTTCTTCCGTTTAAAAGAGTGGGAGACCAGCAAGTTCTTATTGGAGGAGCGTAAATCGCGAGAGGGGAGATACCGCTGAATGTTTAAAGCAATAAAGGCGGGCCCACGTCCTGACAGGGCTTTGTGGATGGTACAGCCCAACTTAAACAGACAGCGTGGGGTATGGGAAGCCAATGGAGGCTTTTCAGCAGTGGTTTCACATGGGAGTGCTTTGGCTGTCCAAGAATGAGTCTGGCTGCCTGGTTCTGGACCCGTTGCAGGCGATGGACTTGGTACGCAGGTATACCAACGTACAAGGAATTAGCGTAATCAATACGCGAAATAACCAGGGCGAGAACCACTTGGGTCAGGGCTTCGGTGGAGAGGAATCTGCTGATTTTTCGGATTCTGCAAAGGTGGAAAAAGCATGCTGAGACCACTGAGCTGACCTGTGCCTTCATGGTAAGATCATTGCTGATCATAATTCCCAAACGTTTTACTGACGAGACCGGGGCTGGAGGGCTCCCTAGAGATAGTGGCCAGAAGTTGGAATTCCATGGGTTAACCAAGCCACCAGTAAGAATCAACTCTGTTTTATCTGGGTTTAGTTTAAGTGATTAGCTTTCATCCAATCCCTGATGAAGTTCATTATGGATTGAAAGTTTGTGATAGATGAGGCTGATGAATCGATGTTAAAGATCAGCTGGAGGTCATCAGCATAGTTATACACAACGACCTTTCTCTTACGCAAGGCTAAGATCAAAGGGAGAATATACAGGTTAAAGAGTAGAGGTGAAAGGGAGGAGCCCTGCGGGACCCCACAGGTCAGATTCATTTGTTCTGCCCTGAAGCCAGCAAGGCAGACAGATTGGGAGCGATTACTCAGAAAGGAGGCAATCCATTTCAGTGGCAGACCCTGGAGCCCTGCGCTGCCGGCACGGTCGACCAAGAGCTGGTGGTCGACCGTGTCAAAAGCAGCCGACAAGTCAAGGAGCACCAGGGCCTAGGTGGTGCCCTGGTCCGCCCCCTTTCTTAACTCGTCCAGGACTGCTAAGACAACAGTTTCGGTAGAGTGTTCAGGTCGAAACCCTGCTTGGTGAGGGTCCAGATGGTGAGTCTGTTCTATGAAGGAGCTGAGACTATTGGCAACATGGGCTTCCATGACCTTGCTCAAGTAAGGTAGCAAAGAGATGGGGCGGTAGTTGCCAGGCACCTGCGGATCCAAGCTAGGTTTTTTGAGGATAGGAACGACTTCAGCCATCTTAAATAGATCTGGAACAATCCCTTGAGCAAGGGAGTTGTTAATGAGCGATAAAGGAGGATCCGGACAGCGTAGGAAAACATCCTAGAGAATATGAGGGGGACAGCTATCGAGAGGGGAACCAGAGCTGACTTTCTTAAGTAGGCCAAAAAAAGCTTCCCTAGTAACAAGGGGAAAGTGATCCAAAGAAGCGGTGTTTGTGTCACAACATAAATAAGGCAGAGGGTCAATAAGTTTAGGAATACTAGCCTTAATGGTAACAATTTTCTCAATAAAAAAGTGATTGAGTGAGTCACACAGAGATTGAGAAGGAGTGGGTTTTGCAGTCACTCGGTCTAGTTTAGAAAGTTCGTCCACTATCGAAAAAATTTCCTTGGCTTTATTAGCTGAGTTTAGTATTTTGGACGAGAAGTACTCGGCCTTGGTCTGAAGAATCGATATTTTATAATCTTTAAAAAGAGACATAAAAATGACTTTAAGATTAGGGCAGTAATTGCGTCGCCACTTGCGTTCCGCTTGCCTCAAGGTTAGTTTCTTTGCCTTTAACTCTGTTGAGAACCAGCGTTGTGCATCATGGGGCCTCTTTATTTTCACTTTCTTCAAAGGTGCCATGCTATCTCTGGCCCTGTCCAACCAGGTGTTAATATTCGTCGCTTGAAAATGAGGGGACTCCTCCAAGACAGAAGGGGCCGAGGTAATTAGCGAGGAACAAAAGTCCTCCATATCCACTCTGCTCCAGTTTCTGGCTAAAAAATTGCCTAACGGGGGAGTGGTATCGGGATGGACAGAGGGAATGGAAAAGGTGACCAGATGGTGGTCCGACCATGTACACGGGGCCACTTGTAGGTGGAAAATGTCCAAATTGGCGGTCCAGACCTGGTCTAAAGTATGCCCTTTGACATGAGTGGTGACCTTTATGTGTTGAATACAATTCATTCCCATTAAAAGTTCTGTAAATTCAAGAGAGCAGGGGCTTTCATGTACATCATTGGGCCAGTAGTTGATGTCCCCCACGATTAAAATTCGAGAGTTATTGACCACTAATTCAGCTATCCTGTCAGCCACCAACTGGGGAAATGTGGGCATATGAGATGGGGGTCTATAGAGTAAAAGACAGATGAATGAGAGGTTATGAGATTCAAATTTTAATAAGAGGCTATCGACTAGAGGGATGCCTAAAGGGGCCACGGAGGTAAATTTGTGTTTCTGGTTGATTATGGCTGCCACTCCTCCTCCAGCCTTCCCTGCAGGTCGATCTGCCTGAAGAATATGATAGTTATTGGGGAGTGCCGCAAGAATGTCAGGACCCGATTCCTCAGTTAGCCATGTTTCAGAGAGAAGGAGGATGTCTGGCTTGACAGTATCCAGCAGATAAAATATCTTGTGCTGGTGTTTTGCCATAGAGCGTGTATTCAAGTAGCATACTAGCAGACCTTTTTGCCCCTGATGTACAGTGCTAAATGGAGCTGTTGAACCTTTGTAATTTAAGGGAGACTTTTGGTCAATAGCTTTCAAAGGGTTAACAGGAGAGGGGTTCCCCTGAGAGTAAATCCCAAGTGATTTTAATTTGTCCTTAGTACAAGGACTAATGACCGCAGCTCCTTGCAGTAGCTTTAGTTCTGATGAGGAGTACGTTAAAAAACGGGCATAATGTATAGCCCCTGGCCCCGGACGGGCTCGGATGGGCGCAGACGGGCTTGCCTTCGGCGCGCCCGCTGCGTGCATCCGCTGCGCGGGAGGGAGAGCATTGATTTAAATGCAAGTGCGGGACTCCGCCCTCTCCGGTCTCCAGCCCGGAAGAGGGGAATTAAAATGAGGTCGTAGCTGGTACTCCCTCCACACAACCGGGATAAGGACCCGTGGTGGACCGGGGAGCAGTGCGGGTCAGGGTACAGGTAAGTCACAGTGGTAGTGCAAATATTCCAATTTTAAAAATGATTATAGCAAAGTTATTAAAAAAACACAGTTCACCCCCAGCAACCAAGTCAAAGCACCCACTCAGCTGACTGATGCTGCGCGCGTCCGCTGTGCGGGAAGGAGAGCAGTGATTTAAATGCAAGTGCGGGACTCCGCCCTCTCCGGTCTCCAGCCCGGAATAGGGGAATTAAAATGAGGTCGTAGCCGGTACTCCCTCCACACAACCGGGATAAGGACCCGTGGTGGACCGGGGAGCAGTGCGGGTCAGGGTACAGGTAAGTCACAGTGGTAGTGCAAATATTCCAATTTTAAAAATGATTATAGCGAAGTTATAAAAAAAACACAGTTCACCCCCAGCAACCAAGTCAAAGCACCCACTCAGCTGACTGATGCTGCGCGCGTCTGCTGCGCGGGAGGGAGAGCAGTGATTTAAATGCAAGTGCGGGACTCCGCCCTCTCCGGTCTCCAGCCCGGAAGAGGGGAATTAAAATGAGGTCGTAGCCGGTACTCCCTCCACACAACCGGGATAAGGACCCGTGGTGGACCGGGGAGCAGTGCGGGTCAGGGTACAGGTAAGTCACAGTGGTAGTGCAAATATTCCAATTTTAAAAATGATTATAGCAAAGTTATAAAAAAAAACACAGTTCACCCCCAGCAACCAAGTCAAAGCACCCACTCAGCTGACTGATGCTGCATCTGGAGGTTTAACAGATACATTAGGGAGCGCATTGCTGAATGAGAAATCTCTCAGGCACATCAGGAGGGCCATGGTCCAGCGCTTCGGCAGGGATGGAAAATATCCTTCATGGTTCTGTAAAGCTGTCCCACCTTGCCGTCTGTTGTTTCCCTATAGGTTTCTCTCATTTTTGTCATTTTTGTTCCTAATGAACCCTACACTCATGCCAGCTCCTTAAGTAAAATGTATTGAACCCCCATAGCTGGGACTAGCAGTAGTCAGAGCATGATCTATCATGAAGGAATAGGCATTTTTCCTTGTACCCTTTCAGGGAGATGATTTCGTACCTTCTCCGTTTAATGATTCAGCCAGAGTCCCATACCTGGTGCTTTTTGCATCCATATATTTTGGATATGTATGAAAGGTACATGTGCACATCTGTGGTGGTGAGAGTAGAGTATGATGTCTGTGTGGGATCCATTTGACTGAGTGTGGCAACTTGTAATGCCCCAGGATTTTGTGTGAGGCTGCTTTTGTTACCTGGAGGCTTTCTACTATGTGTTCCCTTTTCTCTCCCCTGTAAACGATACAGTGTTCTTGTTGGTATGGGTGTCAAGCTTTCATCCTTTGTTGTTTGAAGCAGTGTCTCTGCTAGAGTGATCCCAGCTCCCCCGCTTTTTCCTGCCATGCTTGAATTCTCCGTGAGATGTGGCCTGCCGTTTGGGACTCAATACACACCAGACCGGGCTGGTTAGAGACTACTGTTGTCTCCGGCCCTAGAATGAAATGATCATGCAACGCTCACGCCTTTTGTGATTGGGGAGCACTCTAAGAATTTGAACATGGCAGGAGAACTTATTGGCTAGCTTTGGCCATGAATACTGCCATCTGGACCAGGAAGGTATTTCCAATGCAAAACTGAACACCAAGTTCCAAGTGGTGACTGCCTTCATTTTCAATTTGGAAATAACCTTGGACCAAAGAAACTCAAGAGGAATGCTGCTGTGCCTGTCTTGTGTGAGGGGGCCACTACCTGTGAGAAGACAACACTAGACTGCACCTTTGCAGGTACTCTGCCACCCTTGGAGCACGTGGTCTCCTAAGACAGCTGTTGAGGATACCACCAAACGCCATCTGTCTGAAACATCTGGGGCCCAGGGAAGATCCATTGCCATCTGCTGATGATAAGCATAAGCCTTCCTCTTTCCTGGCTCTGTCAGAGCTGCAGGGAAACCTGTGCACATCTTCCATTTGCCTCCTGAAGACTCAAGGATCCCCTCACCCCTGCTCCAACCTCTAGCCTGGAGATTCAGAGAGGTTGCTGGGACAGGCCACGCAATGTCCTGAAGAGTTGACCATATTGAAATCTGTCAAGCAGTTCTGGAGATAATTGTGGGAGCAAAAGGGTACCCCAAAGTTGAGACACCCCAGAATTTACCTAGACCCTTTTTTACCACATTTACTTGATCGGAGACAGTGTTAAAAATAAATTCCATGAGGCAATGCGTCCCTGTCTTAAGAAACCTCCCAAACATCAAAAATCAAAAATACAAATCAATAAATAATTAAGATTAATGAAAGGGACCCAATCATTAATTGAGTTGTAGATCAATGAGAAGGTTAAAGGGGTTTTATTACACAATTAAAAAATAAGTGATACTGAGTCAGTGCCATGAAGGCTCTGAAATGCAGAGTTATATAGAACAGGTAAAAATCAAGAAACATTAAAAGTCTCAATAGGCATCAAATTCAGGAAAGAATTGAACAGCATCCCTAGCAGAAAAGGAACGTTTTATGGCTCACCCCGCAAAATCAAGGACATTTATAGACACTTCTTGCATAGAAGATGAGAACGTTTGAAGAATCTTAAGCAAATCAGAGCACAATAAAAGTAAACCCCATTACCTTAACACTTACGCACTAACTCACTATAAGAATGATTATTCAGCGCCCTCTATGCTAATCTAATCCGGAGATGCTCGAATAGCACAAGATACATTAACAATAACACATTATGTGAAGGAATAGGTCTCAATGAATATGAGGAAGACATGGCATGTTGCAAGTTACATCCGAGCTAGAGAAAGTTTATACTGAACAGAACAGCAATGCAAGTGGAAATATCCTAATATAATTCAGATTGACTGTGTGCTGTGGAAGTGGTGTGGAGAGTGAGTGCATGTGTGTGGGAGGGCCGGATGGATAAACAGACGCAGAGGCTGGATATATTTCTTAATGGTGGTATTTTATTTGGTCTCTCCAATTTCACAGCCAGGTTAGAAGGGACTTCTCTGTGTATCTCGGGTCTTCCTCTTCCTTCCAGTATCCTTGTTCCTTCTTCTCACCGTCTCCTGGTTGGATGCTTTTCCCGGAGGCTTGGAAATGAGGAAAACAAAGGAGCAGTCAGTAAATGGGAAAAAAAGGGAGAGACGCAATCCCTTCACCTCACCCGTTCGGTGCATCAAGGAAAGAAGGGGGGGAGTTAACAAAAAACAATAGAAAGAACAAATAATTGTGGAATGCTTCTTCCACGGTTTTCTCCAACGTAGTTTGCAAGTTCTCTTCACAGTTCAGGGTGAACACCAACTACATTTAATAGCTTATCGGCGGTTTCGTCCAATGCCCCATCTTTAATTGCCCACTATGTATCCTGGATCAGTGGTGTGAGGGTTTTCTCGGGATGTGCCTAGTGAGGATAGACAAAAACAGTGCCAGGTGCTAGTCTTTTCGTGCTCCCCACCTTCCCGACGTGCTCTTTTCCTAAATAGCTACCCACCCGTCCCGTCAGCACTCACCCGCTCCGCTGAAACTCTCCTGAGTTGCGGCCACACTTCCGCATCCACCAGTGGACACCACCACTCCTCGCTCCAGCTCTCGGATTCTTCCTCTGCTCTGCCTTCCTCTCGTGTTCCCTCCTCTGGATTTCTCGGGACTTCAGCTTCTGTTGAGTTGTCTCCATCTCCTTTCCACGATTCCGGGATTCTCCTCGTTATCTCTGGATCGTCCGTTTTCTCTCTCTCCACAAGAGTCTTTCCGGTGTAGGGTTCAAACAACCCGTCTCGTCCTGTGATGACACATGACAGGGAGGGGTTATTTCCCGGAAGTGGATGGGATCCTTGTTTTGATTCCGGGTCACGTCCTGCCTCCGGTCGTCGGAACGCGGACCCTCGTCCGGTTGTGCAGGTATGTTTTGGAGGCCGGGATGGATTTCCGCTCATCCCCCTTCCCTAGCTGTCTTTCTAGTGGTATTGTTTTCCTGTGGATATCTGAATAGAAAATCCACATTGACTTGGTCTGTCCCTTTTCGATGTTGGGTGAGAAAGCGATATGGCTGTAGGGCTAGGAACCATCTTAGCACCCTCTCGTTATTCCCCTTGTTTCGGGCCAACCATTCTAGGGGGGCATGATCAGTGAACAGTACGAATTCTCGTCCCTCCAAATAGTACCATCAGGTTTCGATAGCCCATTTGATGGCAAGTGCTTCCTTCTCTATGACGGCATAGTTTTTCTCTCTGGGAAACAGCTTACGGCTTATATACAGGATGGGTTTTTCTTCTCCTTGGGGTGTCTTTTGGGATAACACCGCCCCAAGGCCCCTTTCTGAGGCATCGTTTTGTAGTATGAATGGTTGTGAATAGTCAGGACTGGGCAGACAGGTGACTTTTAGCGGGGTTGATCTTCAGCCCATGAGCCCCCAAGGCCTGTATCACCGCACATAGGTGGTCTAAGTGATGGTCCCACGTGTCACTATAAATGATGATGTCATCTATATAGGTCGCAGAGTACCTTTCATGTGGCTGGAGAATCATATTCATAGCCCTCTGAAAGGTGGCTGGGGCTCCATGCAAACCGAAAGGCAATACGGTGAATTGGTATAGCCCGTCAGGGGTGGAAAAGGCCGTCTTCTCCTTATCTTGTTCTCTAAGAGGCATTTGCCAATACCCCTTACACAAATCTAGGGTGCTGATGTATTTAGCCTTGCCCATTCGTTCAATCATCTCGTCCACCCTAGGTAATGGATAGGAGTCGAATTCTGATATTTTATTGACTTCCCTGAAGTCTATACAGAAACAAACCGATCCATCGGGTTTGGGCACCAAGACAATAGGCGAACTCCATTCACTAACAGAGGGTTCTATGATGCCCATGTGCAGCATCTGTTGAACCTCCTCCTTGATGGTTGCTCTGCGTGCTTCAGGTATCCTATAGGGTCTCAGGCGTACTGTTTTCCCCGGAAGGGTATTTATGGAGTGCTCCAGTAAGGACGTTTTTCCTGGAGACAGGGAAAACACCTCCCTCAAAGGGTGGAGTCTCTCTATCAGGTTCTGTTTTAAGGGTTGTGAGAGGTCCGTAACTATACATTGGTCAAACAGCGGATTTTGTCCTGACATTACCCCCACCAACATAGGAACAGGACCCTCCCATTTTTTTAGCAGATTTATATGATATATTTGGGATGTGCCCCAGTTGGCGTCTAGCTCGATCCGATAGGTGACAGGAGTCACCTTCTCAAGTACCGTGTAAGGGCCCTGCCATTGGCCTAACAGCTTATGATCGGACGATGCCATCATCAGCAGTACGGGATCGCCCACGTTGAAAGATCTCTCCTTGGCTTTCTTGTCGTATTGGGCTTTTTGTGTGGCCTGTGCCTCTTCCATGTTATTTCGGACGATATCCCGGATTTGGCCTAAATGGGTTTTGAGGTTGGACACATACTCCACTAGGGGTTTGGTTTCATCTTTCTCGTTCTCCCATGCTTCGTGAGCCATCTCCAATAAAGAACGGGGTTGCCGTCCGTACAATAACTCAAAAGGAGAATAGCCTGTACTTTTCTGAACCTTGCACCGGATGGCGAACAGAGCTAGGGGCAGCATCTCCTCCCATTTCCTGGTTTCAAGAGCTAGGAGTTTTTTTAGAGTACTTTTCAAGGTGGCGTTGTATCGTTCCACCAACCCATCGGTTTGTGGGTGGTACGCGGCCGTGCGGATCTGTGTGATTCCTAGCTGTGAGCATACCTGTCTCATGAGCTTGGAGACAAATGGTGTGCCTTGGTCGGTTAATATCTCCTTCGGGAACCCCACCCTGGAAAAGATATTAACCATGGCTTTTGCGATATAGGAGGCATTCGGGTGACGCAAGGCTACTACTTCGGGGAAACGGGTGGTGTAATCGACCAAGACCAACACATAACGACACCCGCTCCGTGAGGGTAACAAGGGACCTATGATGTCCATGCCTATTTGACAAAAGGGCTCCTCTATGATGGGGAGCGGATGAAGGGGTACTCGGGCAGGCCTATATCGGCTATTCTTCTGGCATATGGAGCATTCACGGCAGTAGGTTTTTACCTGCTGGTATATCCCTGGCCAGTAGAATCTCTCCAAGATGGCCTTCTCAGTTTTTTCATTACTGAAATGCCCACCCAACAGATGACTGTGTGCGAGGTAGAGGACTTTATCACGAAAAGGTCGAGGTACTAATAACTGTGGATGTTGTGTTGGCCCCCCCTTTCTATATAGCAACCCATTCTTCACAAAAAATTGGGGACCTACTTGAAGGGGGTCTTCTTGCGTTTTTGCCCTATTCCAGGCCTCTTGCAGAACAGGGTCCTCTCGTTGAGCTGCATGGAAATTCCTGTCGGTTTCCCAGGGGGTTTCCTCTCTTAGGATAGGAAAAACCCGGACATGATTCTTCTTCTCTTCTCGTCTTTGCTTCCGGCTTTTTCTAACTTTCGAAGGTGGCCATTCCGGTTTGTCATCCTGGGAAAAAGGAGCGGTGTCCCACCCCTTTTCTCCCTCTTCTTGGGTTTCTCGGAGTAACCCGGTCAGGTCGGGGTAATCGTTTCCGACGATTAACTGTTCTGGTAATTGTGGGATGAGCCCTATACGTAGGGTTGACGCTGGTTCTGACCTGCGTTGGATAGAAACATCCGTGGTAGGTGTACACATTGTATGGTCACAGTCCCGGTAGCGTGTTTTATCCCTTGGTTCAGGTCTTGGGGTCGTAGAACACTCTGGAGACAGCCTGTGTCCACCAAGGCTGTGACTGGTTGTCCGTTCACAGAAATTCCGGCAATGGTAGGGAGGTGGTTTTTTCTCTGCAGGGGAACAGTAGTAGTTTCTTACGACTCCAATCTCCATAGGTTCCTCTTTCTGTGGGCAGAACCTTGCTATATGCCCTATACCACCACAATGAAAACACTGTGGTCCAGCCGTTGGCGGTCTGAGTACAGGAGGACCAGGTATGACTGGAACAGGGTCTGGTTTCCTCATGATAGAGGGTCGAGGAGGACGATGACCCCCACTTCCTCCGGGTCTCCAAGGTGTCTCCTCTTGGCCCTTCTGGATTTCTATGCTCTTCTGTAAGCACTGGCTATCTCCACAGCTGACTCTAGTGTGAGATGGGCATGCTGTCGAACCCACTTTTGTATTGGGGGATGAAGGGATGACAAGTACTGTTCTAAATAGATTTTGGCCATTATCTCTTCCTTGGTTGTGGCTATGGGTTTCAACCACCTGTCGGCCATGTCATTTACTCGGAAATACAAAGCTCTGGGTGTCTCTTGAGGCCCCTCTTTAATCTGTCTTAGTCGTATATTATATGTCTCATCGTCAATACCCAATCGTTCCAATATACACTGTTTAATGTTTGCATATGGGGTCACTCCTTGCAAATTTTCTGCCTGATATGCTGCCTGTAGGTCTCCTGATAATAACGGACCCAAGTATTGACCCCATTTGTCTGCGGGCCAGGCTGCCGCCAACGCCATTCGTTCAAAATTGTTGAAAAAGTAGTCAGGATCTTCACCGCTCACATACCTCTGCATGACAACAGAGGGGAGAGAGGTATGACCCCTCTGTTGCCCTATGGCCTCAGCTAGCTTTCCCATGGCGGTTTCTTGTGTCTGGCTTTGACCGGTCAATGCCTGTTGTAGCTTTTCTCGGTCCTCTTCGGCCACCGATAAGAACTTCTCCATGACCTTCTCCAAGTTCCATTGGCTCTCTGCCATCTGGGTAATCACGGCCTCCATGTCTCTGGATCCCACTTCTGACACCACCTGTGGGAGGGCAGGCCGGATAAACAGACGCGGAGGCTGGATATATTTCTTAATGGTGGTATTTTATTTGGTCTCTAAAATTTCACAGCCAGGTTATAAGGGACTTCTCAGTGTATCTCGGGTCGTCCTCTTCCTTCCAGTATCCTTGTTCCTTCTTCTCACCGTCTCCTGGTTGGATGCTTTCCCCGGAGGTTCGGAAATGAGGAAAACAAAGGAGCAGTCAGTAAATGGGAAAAAAGGGAGAGACGCAATCCCTTCACCTCATCCGTTCGGTGCACCAAGGAAAGAAGGGGGGGGGGGGTTAACAAAAAAACAATAGAAAGAACAAATAATTGTGGAATGCTTCTTCCACGGTTTTCTCCAATGCAGTTTGCAAGTTCTCTTCACAGTTCGGGGTGAACACCAACTACTTTTAACAGCTTATCGGCGGTTTAATCCAATGCCCCGTCTTTAATTGCCCACTATGTGTCCTGGATCAGTGGTGTGAGGGTTTTCTCGGGATGTGTGTAGTGAGGACAGACAAAAACAGTGCTAGTCTTTTCGTGCTCGTTTCCTAAACAGCTACCCACCTGTCCCGTCAGCACTCACCCGCTCCGCCGCAACTCTCCTGAGTTGTGGCCGCACTTCCGCATCCTCCGGTGGACACCACCACTCCTCGCTCCAGCTCTCGGATTCTTTCTCTTCTCCGCCTTCCTCTCGTGTTCCCTCCTCTGGATTTCTCGGTACTTCAGCTTCTGTCGAGTTGTCTCCGTCTCCTTTCCACGATTCCGGGTCTCTCCTCGTTATCTCTGGATCGTCTGTTTTCTCTCTCTCCACGAGAGTCTTTCCGGGGTTAGCTCCGCCTCCAGGTGTAGGGTTCAACTAACCCATCTCGTCCTGTGATGACACATGACAGGGAGGGGTTATTTCCCGGAAGTGGATGGGATCCTTGTTTTGATTCCAGGTCACGTCCTGCCTCCGGTCGTCGGAACGCGGACCCTCGTCCGGTTGTGCAGGTATGTTTTGGGGGCCGGGATGGATTTCCTCACAATGGGGGAAAGCGCTGAATGAATGAGAGAGATGAATTTCATCTTAATGACAGAGTGGACTTTCATTTTAGTCAAGATGGCGTTTTGCACAGAAATGTGGCCTAGTTAACATACATTAAGAAAACACACTTCTACACATCATAGGAAACTTGTTTCAAAAGCAATCATATTATATCAGTCTATGCATTTGAAATTGTGTTTTTAAATGCATACTGCACATTGTTGATGTGGCAGCACAAAAATACAAACTCATAAAAAGGTCTCACAAAATTGAATTTGAATTCCCAGTTACTTACCTCCAGCTTTGCCCTTGCAGAAGGGGTTGCAAGAGTCTGTGTCCTCGGCTCACGGGCCATTCTAGCACCATAAAATCTCAGCTGCAATTGGTGGTTTTATGGGGCATTGAAGACTCGTGTCCCCTAGTGTGGGAATGTTTGTGTGCAAGCACCAGAATCATCTGTAGTCTCCCTCTGTAGGCTAGAGAACTTCTGTGGGCACTGGATGTTACTCCAGAACTCTTTTTAGTGACAATTGCAAGTTGCTAGGTTTGGGTGGGCTCTTGTGACCATATTGTTTGGAATTTGCTTGGGGTTCTTTCTTTACTGTGGACTTGAGAGGTTTTGTATCATATGTATCGAAACTTCATACAGTTTCCTACACCGTGACCTAAAACGTCAGTCTGTGCTGTTCAAGGAGAAATTATACATCTCTCTATGAAGAGTAACAAAGTAAATCATCTTTACAAACATAACTTTTATGAGGGTGTGACACCAGCTACTGATCATGTTTTACATTCTTGGGGAAGGACTTCTGCTGTCTCTTGAGACACAAACTTTTAGCACCCTTGTGCCTTTGTCCTCACTGCGTAAATGGTCATCAGCCCATGAGCTCATGAAGTCGATTCGGATCGCGGACATCTTGATAGGTTAGCATTCGCCATAGACTCTAGTGTTAGCAAAAACAATAGTGCTTAGCGCATAAGTGCCATAATAGAGTTTGATGTCAGATCTCCCGCTACGAAGAAACTGCAGAGTTCTGGTTTTCTACGGTTATTACTATTTCATGTACAATATTTTACTTTGTGTATACAAAGTACTATTCTTTTCATTAAGTAAAGCACTGATCGTACATTCAGTTATTAAGAAGTATTGCTGTGTATCTATCATATTCTTAGAGTGTAACCCTTCCCAGATCCATGCATAAGCATTGGAATCTCTGCCTCGTTACGGTCATAGTCAAAGGCTTAGGGGGGCTGTTTGGCAATCCAATTTGGGGTTTAGCTATTACTGTGGTCCTTATTTAGAGTTCGCAGACGGCACTCCCTGAAAATGTGACTGCAGCCCTTCCGCAGTATTTAGAATGCCATCGACTATAACCAGGGCCACTGGATTATGTGCAGTGGAGGGCAAAATTATGCGACAGGGTTGAGTAAATTATGCGGCAAGAAAAGGCAAATTATGCTGCATTATGCTGCACTTTTTTCTATAGTATGACTTCATTATTCTGTCAATTTAAACTCATTAACACTGTTTGGGCATTTGTTGCACATTCATAGTGCCAGTTTAACACCCAAATATAGCAATAAGCAACAGAATGGTGACCAGTCCAACTTTGCAAAGAGCCTTTGACTGCGCTGCAACATGTGTTGCTGCGTTTTTAGTAACTTTTGAACCGTTTGAGCTAGAAAGAAAAAATGATTTTGTTAAAATCTGCAGATTTTGCAGCAGGTGAATGATTATGTGGCAAATCTATAATCATGCGAAAGTCGCAGCAGCCTCACAATCGCATAAATCCAGTGGCCCTGACTATAATGCGTTTATAATACTGGTGGATGGCTGTTACAGACAGGATACTGTTTTGGTAGGGTACCCTGACAGCCAAACTTTAAATAAGGCTGTTTTTCTACGGATTTTTTTAGACTAAGGGGCCGATTCCGATCTCGGCCGGTAGGGCACCGAATCGGATTCGGCTTTGCCGGATCCGAGTCGGAGGCCTAGTTCCCGTCCGATTCGTACGGGCGTCCGCGCGAGCAAGTACGATGCGAGCGCATGCAAAATCGCCGACCGACTCGTTCCCGGGTGCGAACCGCTCCGACCGACTCGTACGGACACGGCTCGCACTACGCAATGGAGACGTTACCCGACCGAGCCAGTACGATGCGCGCCTCGAACAGCCCGACCGACTCGTAGCGTCCGACTCAGAAGAGCTGTCGGAGCCGGACTTGGGGGGTCCGTGTCGGACCCCCCTGCACGCGTAGCCGCACGAGTCGCACACAGGGGGGACCCATGGGTCCCCCCTACACATGCATGTGCGGTGCGAGTCGCATCAACGCGTTCCCACTGTAGGGGGCCCCCCTGTTCGTGACGTGCCCATTCAGTCAATGGGAGACCGTGTACGCGTTGTACGACTGGCTCCCATTGACTTCAATGGGAGCCCGACCGAGTCGAGTCCGGCAGCATGCGGCCGCATCGTACTCGCTCGGTCGGACTGCTGGAGTCCGGCTCGGTCGGAAAACTCACCAGATCCGGCTCGGTCGGAGAGTTTTCCGGCCCAGATCGGAATCGGGCCCTAAATAGTGAATTTTTTGACATGGGGCTATTTTCTTAAAATAGTAAGTCTGGTGAAGCATCAAGGTATGTTTTCTTTCTGTAATTGTGTAAAGTGCTTATAAAATTGCTCAACTTTTTATGATGTTTTATAGGAATAAATGTCAGCATCTCTAACACAATTTTACAAACATTTTTACAATGATAATGTTTAAAGGGCACGCGATCCAAATGGCACGTTTTGAAATGCCATGCTCTTCTGTATGATGTGCACAGCCATCAGCGTTTTTCTCAGATTTTTTATGTGGCTTCATGCTTTTAATGCTTTTAGTGCTTTTAGGCCTTGTTATAGTGGTGCTGTAGTGTAGCTCCTATTTCCCTAATAGGCTCTGCGCATTGGAATAATATATCCTATAGGTTTGACATAGGACTAAGGTCAGTATGTCCCTATCGAGTATATTAAACTTAATTACTTGTGCCAGCTAGCTCAGAGGCCACTAGAAACTCCTTGACAAACAAGAAGGAAGTAGTTTCTGGCAGCCGCAAAACATGACCACTTTGTTTCCCTTTAGAATCAGAACGTGTCCCAGAGTCGTGGAAACAATAGATAACCGTTTCACTCAGCTCAATCGTGCATGCTTAGTTTTCCTCAAAGTTACACAGAAAGAATAGACGGGCGTTTCAATAAAAGGATTTATTGAACAGTCTTGTTTCTGGTGTAAGTAAAATGTGCTGTTACGATCACAAGACAGTATGCGAGATAAATAATGTACAGTGTGAGCAGTAGAAATAAATAATACTGCGATAGCATTATCTTTTAGTACATATGCCTTTACATAAATAACACAGACTAAAAATGCGAGTACTCATACGATGCGTTTCTAATCTAGTTCTACCCCAATGTACCTAACCTAACCTAGGTGTAGGGACAGGTATGAAGTAGGTGAAGTATTCCTTACTATGGTATACTAAGAGGATGTTAAGCCTAGTATGCCTAGTATGCCAAGTATGCCAAGAGTCCCTCTAGGTTCTTGTCAGCTCCATACCTGAAGAATGAGAGAGGTAGGAATCTCTTTGCCAGACTCGAACTCCAACACCCCGCAAGGGAAGTCAGATCACTGGAAGCTGGACTCTCTGCGTGCAGGGATGACAGCGTCTTCTCAGTGCGTCAGGCCGGGAAACGGGCTCCTCTGAAGTCGAGGTCTCCTCTGATTTACAGGGGCTAGGGAAGGTATATTTATACCTGAGAAGTACCTAAGAATGTTAGTATTGACGTGAGTCGGACAGCGGAAGACGTCATGAATGAACCCCTAAGGAATAATGGTTCATGCATAATATATGAGTCCTTGAAGAAATCAATAGTCCTGGGCTAGGGAAACTCCCGCAGCCTAAGGGTCTGTTCTTCATGAACTCGTTGTGACGTTAGGGTGGACGGATGTCAGAAACCATGCCTGTATTTGGAGTGCACGGTTTAATGCCTAAATAAGGGCTGGGAATTTATGCCTATATAAGGGCAGGGCGAATTGTGCCTATATAAGGACATGATACTGGAAAGCCCGTTATGGACACCCTAAGAGGAATACAACACCCACTCCACTTTCGTGTGTACGATAATACTAAAATGCTAAACATTTAAAATGCTAAACAATAAATGGAGTACCGCACATTTAAAAATATTTCTTAAAAGCATTAAAAAACATAGTAAAAATGCAAAAGGTACTGTACATTTGAAGCGAATGCTTTTCATTTCAGGCATAAAGTTGAAAATAAATGCAATTGGAATGAAATAAGCAGTAATATTTACATGTGACAGAAAATGATCGATAAGTTGTTCAAAAATCAAAGTCATTTCATGTCATGAAAATTAATTAACTGTTTTAGACACACAAGATGACTAAGTGTCCGTGGAAGTACCGTGAAGTCTGTACTATAAGGCTAGTTCTACTTTAAGCAGATTGAAGTGCCATTTTCGTTCGAAAAATGGGAAAAAGTTCAATTTTGGTAGAGTTCCAAGTTTTTTTTTTTTTTTTAAAATGAAGGCCAAATTGTTACTGCATCTCTGGAACACTGTATGCTGAATCAGAGTCAGTTTACGGGTCTGGTGTAAACATGAGATCATCTATTTCTATAGACAAAACATCATCCACTGAAGTTGGTGTCAGTTGGAACACCTCGTGTAGTAGATTAATTGCACAGAGATGAGAAGCATCGCTTCCAGCATAGGTTGCCGCAGCAATGTTTGCGTCCGTTGTTACCTGTGTGCCTGTAGATCTTTCTCGTACCTCAGCAGGAGCCGGAAGCGTCTGTGAGATCTCAATGAATGCTGACATCAGGATTGGTAGCCTCTGGGGACAACACAGAGCATGGGCCGTTATCGGGACCAGCAGAGTATCGACATCCGTTGGCGTAGCTGATGGAAATGTGAGACAAGTGTCTAACACGCATTCTTCACCGCATAGCAGGCATCGTAGAACAGGTAAGATGCAATCTTGCCAGATTGGTCTGAATGACAGGAACCACGTCGTATTCAAGTCCCGTAGACGAGTCATGCCCAATAGCTGTACTATTCGCTCACAACACTTTTGTTCAAGGAGAGCTTTCTCCATTTCGCTCGGAGTGATGTCGGCGAATAGGCTGGCCATAGCGCAATAGCAGGAAGAGAAATAGAATTCCGGCAACAAGTGCTAGAATTAATGGTATGCCACCAAACACCGAGGGGCCGATTCCGATCTCGGCCGGTAGTGCTCCGAATCGGATTCGGCTTTACCGGATCCGATTCGGAGCCCTATTTCCCGACCGAACCGTACGCGCGTCCGGGCGAGCGAGTACGATGCGTATTCGCCGACCGACTCGTCCGGGCATCCCGACCGCTCCGACCGACTCGTTCCCGGGTCTAACCGCACCGACCGACTCGCTCGGACTCAACTCGCACCGCGCAATGGAGACGTTCCCGGCCGGGTAAGTACGATGCGCGCCGCGAGCGAGTCCGACCGAGCCGCGCACTCCGGCTCCAAAGAGCAGTCGGAGCCGTACTTTGGGAGTCCGTGTCGGACCCCCTGTACGCGTAGCCGTGTGAGTCGCACACAGGGGGGACCCATGGGTCCCCCTACCTGTGCGTGTACGGTGCGAATCGCTTCGCCGCGTACACGCTGTAGAGGCGCACTTGTCCGCATCGCACCCATTGAGTCAATGGGAGCCCGCGTACGCGTTGTGCGACCGGCTCCCATTGACTTCAATGGGAGTCCGACCGACTTCGTGTCCGATGGCATACGTGCGCATCGTACTCGTTCGGTCGGGCTGCACGGGTCCGATTCGGTCGGAAATCTCTCCGGGTCCGGCTCGGTCGGAGAGATTTCCGGCCCGAATCGGAATCGGCCCCCGAATGTGCAAAGTTCGGGATGATTCCGAGTATTGCCTGGAAAGGTGCTAACAAACCGGAGCAGATGCTCTTAAATACATGTACAATTCCGGTTGTATCAGACATATTGAAGATACGTCCTATCATTTCTACGAAATGTATAGGGCAGTTTGTACGTATTAAATGTCTGTATCTCAGCCGAAGTCCTTGCTACTTGTAGATCATAGGTTTCTTTGGCCGAGGTCAAAGGCACTGTTTGCTGTAAAAGCATGGCTTTCATTCTGCTCAAAGTATCAAATCTTATAAAAGAGACGTTCAGCGAAGGCCATAGAGGCGACTCCCTGACTGTGTCTATTGGGGCAAACAATACTTGCATACAGCAAGTGACCCTGGAGTTGACCGTTACTAGATATGGGATGCCTGGCAGCATGCCGCAGCAACTCTGATCATTCAACATGAGGTAACTCCCATTAGAAAGTTGTCCAAACGTTGGATTAATCACAGCAGCTGGTGTACCCTGCTGATGGCAAGACAAATTTGCCACAGAACCATTACAAGCCCCGTGTAAAGAAATGTCCTGACATATAAGCGAACCGCTCAGTGCACGTTTACAGTGTGTACCGCTCAAAAACACTTCACGATCCCCACTCCAACATCTATAAGTATACGGTAAATCCCAAGATGTCTTAATGTATTCCTTACCCAACCTTTCATATTTGCCTGCTTGCATTTGTCTGAGGCAATACTGAAACTGAAAAGTAGTCACAGGTAATGTTATTTTGCCATGAATAAGCCATTCTGTAGCTGGTTTTTCTGCCACTGTGAATGGTAATTTTTCCAGTTTTTCAATGCTCAGCACTGTATACCTTGCTCCTCTTTGTGCCAATTCAATCTGTTTATCAGTCAGATTGTAGTCTGCAAACAGAGCTGACGTGTTGATAAAACGCCAAGGCACATAGCCCGCTCGCAAAGATTGCAGCGTCCAGCTTAATAACACAATAGAACGTAATTGAGACTGACCGTGTTGTAACATCGCCAAATCTTGTTCTAGTATGTCGATAGCAGAGGATACAATGCCATCCAATGAATATATTCTGGAGGATAAAGTTGTTAACCCATTGTCGACCACAGAGAGTGTTTTCTCTAAATTAATACGATCAAGTTCACGTATTCGTTCTGCGGCCTCCATCAGTGATACTTTCCATGCTTCATTATAGGCAGCATAAATGCCGGCATATATGAAACGTTTTTGACGCGGTTTTCTTGGTCCAAGCAAGAATTCCCTAAGGTCTGCGTCCTTTTTAAGTAAGGTTAAGTGTTGTTTCACATCCTGTAGTGTAGACTTATGCAGCCAATCGAGGCATAATCTTCCTACACTGTATGTTGTTACTACCCCCGGATGTTGTCTTTGGACATATCTTGGGTCTGGCCTATTAATAGTAAAGCCCTGAGTTTTATTCAGGAATCTTTCCTGACAGTTATTCGTGTCTGTGGGCCAGATCAACCATTTTTTCCAATCAGGATTAGATCTGTTGAGTTGTAGTATATTGTGAACTGTCACCACTGCCTGTGTATCGTTATCACTTGCAGGTGCTGGTACAGAAGGTGTGTTCATCTCCTTGATCTTGGCTAATCCAAGACAAGATGTTTGTTGGATGGTTTTATTCAAAAACATTATTTGTTCAGGGATGATACAGGCTCTAAATAAAGCTTCTATCCCCTGCACTTGCCAATCTTTAGTACCCCAGACAGTTTTTGTGTCTATTGTATCTTTCCATAAGTCGAAACCCTGTCTAGACAGTTGGGCAATAAAGGCTGCAGAGTAAATCTGTTTTGTATTAGTTAACATAATTTTCAGTCCTGTATTGTTTACATTTCTAAAGTAAAATGTTTCTGGGTCAGATGTATTGTAACCTGAAAAATATGGAAATTTACTAGCAAATGTTTTTGAACTACCTTTAGGTGGTGTAGGACAATGTTCCCATTGGTTAAACATAAACACATTTCTTGGATATGCAGATTTATGCAAATAATGATGACCATAGTGGTTATAACAATACAGTTGTTCATAGTCTGATGAACCCCCTAAATATTCATTTTTAGAAAATGCAGCAGATTTTTCTAGGTCATACATTATGTCGTTAACAGTCTCAAAGTCCCAATCATCAGAATAGGTACTGGACGAAATTAGAACACTTAGTGAAATTTTAAACAAATGTGGAATGTTCAATTGTTCCGTCGGACCGAAGATATCAAAATCTGTTTTGTCCCACACTATACCATCCTGTATAGGAACAGCTGTGATGTTCACTGATGACAAGTCTCTTGCTTCACGATGGGAAGATTTATGAGGTTTCAAAAGTACGTTCACGCATTTTCTTTCAGTATTCACATGGATGTATCTGCCACTTATAAGCACGCTCACAGTTGTAACCAAGGCTAGCCAGAGCAGGAAAACAAAAAGTCCAGATATAATCCAGAGTTCAATCCATGGAGAAACCAAATAAGTCTTTTTCAGAAAGTGAAGAAAGTCTTGCACTTGCTGCTTGAATTTGTATGATGCTGGCGTCGTTTCAGGTTCACTCGGTTCTTCTGAGAACGTATCAAAGTTAATGAAATAGCCAGAAGCAGTTCTATCAATTGTTGGAATTGCATCAGGATTTGTAGAAATCACTGGAGCCAGTTCATCACTTGCTACATTGGTGTAGACAGGTGTATTTGGACGAACTGTTACTTGGTGTTCAAGAGGGATGAGTTCCATAGCATTGTTGCTCAGTCCTTCATCTGTTACTGCTGAATTCTCGATGGTTATCAGTCTTTCAGTCTGAACCTCTTGGATAGTAGCGAGAGGAGTGCGTCTGCTACTAGGTCGGAGTCCACGAGGCCTACTATTTAGTATTGGCCACATACTGTGGTTAGATGAGGTCGATGGACACAAATCTTTTCTCCTTTCTTCCAGCAAGGGGTGGCAGAAGTACTGTTCTTGTTCCTTGAACTGCTAGGACAGGTACTGGTTGTCTGTAAGAAGGTCCAAATTCCTTCTTGTCCACAATCTTTTCTCTGACTAGATCCCCAACTTTTGGAATCCAGACAGGCCTTGCTGGGACCGCCGATTTTTCCCCAGTGGTGGTTGGCTGTAGGAATACGTTGCTTTGTTTCGTTCTTAACTCATTTAGTTCCTGTAAAACAGCCAAACGATCTTTGATATCAAACGGTTTATTTTCCACCACTGTGCCTACGTGTTCAAGGTCTGGTACCCACATTCTTGTCCCAAATAGGACCTCATATGGAGTGACCCCCTAGAGAACTTCTTGGCAGATTGTTCAATGAGCGTTGGACCCCATTAAGGTGTTTGACCCACCCATCACCCGAACCTAATACCCTAGCTGTTATAGACTGCTTTATGTCCCGGTTTTTCCTTTCCACAACCGAATTTCCCTCAGGATGGAATGGAGAGGAGTACCGCAATGCAACGCCCAGACTGGCCATGGCTTCTTTGTAAGCCCGAGAGCTAAACGCAGGACCCTGGTCAGAATGTAGCGTGCCTATTGCGTATGTGCCGATAAAGACTCGCAAATCTTTTATAACAGTTCGAGCGTCAGCCGAGCACTGAGGCCAAATCCATAGGAACCTAGAGCATGAATCCACTGCAACCATGATATATTTATAGTTACCGTCCCTTTGCAAGGGACCGCAGTGGCCCAGGTAAACACAAGCTAATGGTTTGTCTGAAATTAACAGGGGTGTCTGCGCAGGACGTTTCACTGTTGAGACTTTCATCTGTTGGCAAATATCACATTCTAAAACATAGTTTTTAGTTTGTTTCCGAATGCCAGGCCACCAATATCTTTGCTTGAGTAAAGATACTGTCGCTGAAACACCTGCATGGGCAGAAGCTATCCCTTCGTGTGCTGCTAGGATTAGTCCTAATCTGCGTTCCTTGTTTGGAATTACCCTATCCCCCACTCCAGGGATTCGAGCAAAAGGAACGTTGTTCGCATCAATTACATAAGAGTACTTGAGTGGAAACTTTTTAGGTAACGCTGCACTGCTGCCTTTGCTTGAAGCATTGACAGCCAACATTATCTCACCATCTATTTTGTTTTTGAACGAGTGATCGCAGCTACGGAAGCCGTCTGCACAGCCCCCTTTGCGGCTTCATCAGCCAATGAATTCCCTGCAACGTGAACGCCATCACGTTGATGACTCAGTGTGTGGATCACGTGAGCCTTTGGTAGTTCGTTTTTCAACTGAACTACTTGTTCCCAAAGCTTTTTGTGCTTTATTGTGCCACCTTTCGCATCTTTGAAACCATTTTCAAGCCAGATTTGTATATATTCATTATACGACTGAACACAGTAAAAGGAATCGCACACTATTAGTGTGGGGAATTCTTGATCTGTACTTTCAAGTGCCAGTTTGAATGCTTGTAGTTCAGCTCGCTGAGCTGTACAATCTCCTAGAGACTGGGTTTTTGTGACCATAGGTCTGAAGATGCCATTTCGCATGCAACCTTTAACGATTGCACACGCTGCACTGTAAGCTTGCTTACTCCCTGTTGCTGGTTGTGCCGATCCGTCAGTGTAAATTATGAATTCGTACTGATCGAGACGCAGGATTTCAGTAGGCAGAGGACATTCTTGTTCATATTGCAGGAATGCTTGTGTTTTTAAATCTGGATCAAAAACATATTCAACATCTGTTGCAGCAAGAGAATTAACCCATTGTATCCATCTTGGATGTAATGCTTTAGCATTTGGAATGCTTGCTTTTGTGACCGCTTCCAAAGCTGGTACCGGGGTTACAACAATAATGCGTTTCCCTTGGGCTAAGGCTCTTTCTTTTGCTACAGCGGTTTGAACTGCTGTTAGAATTTTTTCAGTTGAACTGAAGCGCATTTCCGCTTGTGTGTACAAATGAGATTTGTATGCGATTGGTATTTTCTCACCCTCATTGAAGGTTAAGTATGTGAATCCGCATTAACCCGAAATTATTCGGATCACCAGGTTGCGTTGACTTACGCGTGTTTGTAAGTGATTTGTTGCTAACATGTTAGCTTGTAGTGAACGGAAGATTTCTGTGTGTTCTTGTGTCCAGTTTCTGATCGAAAAATCAGGTTTGATTAATGCATAGAGAGGTTTAACCCTTTCTGCGTAATTTAGAATGTATGTTCTTCCAAAATTTAGGAAACCCAGGATGGATTGTAAGTTTTTTAGCGTTTTTGGAGGTTGGAGCAGCGCACACTTTTCTAAAAGTTAGCTGCCAAGCTCTTGCCTTCACTTGAAAGCTCATATCCTATAAATAGGACATTGAGATGGGCAATTCTGGACTTTTAAAGTTGAATTTGTAGCCCTCAGAGGCGAAGCCCAGTATAATGGTGCTCACCCTGTTCAAGTGTTTGTCCAGGTCATCGTCTGTCAGATAAATGTCATCGACATAGGACAATGCCTCATTGTCATAAATTTGTAGTAATTCCGTTACCCTCACTGAGAATAAACCTGGGCTGTTCTTGAACCCTTGTGGGAGTCGACAAAATTGACGCTGGGTCCCCATTATGGAGAATGCTGTTAAGTACCTGCTTTCAGGTGCTATGTTTTGACAAAAGAAACCATTTGAGATGTCTAATGTTGTTTTATATTTTTTACGCACAATGTTATTCATTAATGCTGTGCTATGTGCATTTTGCACTGCAAAAGTTTTAGAACAAGTGTTTAGGTGTCTGTAGTCCAAAACTAGACGATATGTATTGTCTGGTTTGGAGACAGGAAACAAAGGATTGTTCATTGAGGAGGTTCATGTTTCAATCACCCCTTGATATTCAAGTTGATCTAAGATCTCCCTGACCTGTTTTTAGCTTCTTGCTTTATTGGGTACTGCCATTGTGCAGTTGGTTCATGTTTCAGATGTATTTTATGGTGAGGTGAGTCCTCATCCCATCCTACATGATTTTTATATAATGCTGGGGCCTGGGCCACTGCCCATTTCCTGGCATATATATATTTTAGGTGAATTGGAATATGGTTGGAGAAGGCAGGCATAATAATGTCCTCGCCATGTGGGCACTCCCTGACAAATTGTGGTGGCCAGTCTTTTTCTGCTAGAAGTATGTCATAGCCCTTTGATAGTCTTTCCCAAAAAAGTGCTTTCACCTGTCTAGGTTTGTCTCCCTCCATCCGGAGAGTTATTTCATATAACTTTTGGGGAGTACTAACCCTGGTGTCTACAGTCTCTACTTTAATGTACTCATTCAAGTCCACTATCTCCAGAAGTTCCTTCAGGTTCTGGCGAGCTATTGTGACTTCTGCTGCACTGTCCAGCATTGTCTGAGCCCATTCTCCGTTCTTGAGTTGTGTTCTCAGTATTCTCGGCATGTCTAATCTTTAGACCTGCTACTTTCTTTTTGGAGAATTGAGGTTTTGCTTTAGTTTTTGGAGCGTGTTTGTCGTCTTTCGATTTCACGCGTTCTTCTCTATGTTCCGATCGTCCTCTTCTTTCCGAAGTCTGTGATGAGATCTGAAAGGGACGAGAGGAACGTGTATCAGTATCTTGATACCTGTCAGGCTTTCTCAAATTATCCCTATTCCTGAGGTTATACCTCCTTTCAGAGGGCTCCTTTTGAGGAGACCTACCTCGGGATTGAGAACGTTTCTCATTTGAATTTTGTTTATTAGTCTCCCACTTCTTTTTAGAAGATGTAGGAGTTTGTTTAATAGAGTCCTTCTCAGGACTTTCAGATAGCTTCGGCTTCACTGGTCTTCCACCCAAACTATCTCTGCCTAATTCTGCATAAGATTGTTCAATTATTCTGGGTAGCTCAGTTTGATGTTCTGTAACATCAAATTCCCTTAATTTTTGGCGGATCGCCACTGCTGCTGCCTCCCCTTTAATATTAGATAATATTATTGTTGAGACCTGGTCGAAATTTTTCAGTAACTTCATACCTAAATTTAGAGCAGGCTCTGCCCCGTATTCGTTTTGAATTTGTTTCAGGACATCAGGTATTACCGCAATTGACGGAATGCCATGTGTTTTAGTATAGATGGCAGCAAAGACTGAGCCCCATGTGGTGCAGTCTTCCAGTTGTGGTGTGATCCCCATTGGTAAACTGATTGTTAGTATTCTGTGTTTCTCATACGGGCTAGTATTTGGAAATACTGCTTCGATTTGAGTAATTTTTTGAGCTATCCAGAATGGAATTTGCTCCCGTTTTGTGGGCATTTTACCCATGACTACGTATAGAATCTGTGGTGTAATTTTTAGTGTAGTCCCCTGTTGGGGAGTTGGATTTGGAATTGTTAATGGTTGCTGGACTGTAAAAGTCCGCTTGACATATTGGACCAATTGTCTGTAAATTTGTATTAACTCTGTGATTTAAGTAAGTAGTTCCTCGTTTGACATTTCTTCAATGTCAGGATGAGGTGTGTAGCCGGCTAGAATCGGCTATGTTGCTCCTGGTCTACCTAGTGGACCGAGCCTGGTAATGTTTTGTGATGTTTTAGGGCACCTTTAAACCAGAGCTGATGCTCCTGGTATGTTAATGGAATTTCAATATCCTCGAAAGGAATGTATTCCTCTGGTGGATCATCTTCTTTGTAGAAGTGAAACATGTGTGTTACTGGATTGGATTCAGGAAATATTACCCATGAATAGAATACCTCTGTCTGAAAGGATTCATGTGCCTCTATCACGAAAACTGCTCTACCTCCTCTTGGTGGTAGGCCATGTTTTATGAGTTTTAGAGTGATGGCTCTTCTTAAGTTTGGATGGATGTCTATAACACCCTCCTCGGTTTCATTTAAACCTGTAATGTTAAAAGCTGCTGCTTGGGCTGGATCAGCCGCAGCTCCACCGTTTCCGGTCTCAGTGTCGGAGCCAGGCATTTTGTTGTTTGAAAAATGTAGAACAAGTTTCAAGGAAACTAAGATAAGGTGCACAATATTTTGGAACACTGTATCCTTCAACGTTGAGCAAACCAAACAGCTAATATATAGGGTGTTTCCCTATGTAGCCGTGGTGGATACTTAACCCTGCCCACTCCAGACGTCTTTTGGAGTATATGGGTAGGGGTCTCTGAGAGAAAAGCACGGCTGAGTTACTCAGTATCTAACGTTGAATTACCGCCTTACCAAACCGTTGGGCGCCATGTAGTGTAGCTCCTATTTCCCTAATAGGCTCTGCGCATTGGAATAATATATCCTATAGGTTTGACATAGGACTAAGGTCAGTATGTCCCTATCGAGTATATTAAACTTAATTATTTGTGCCAGCTAGCTCAGAGGCCACTAGAAACTCCTTGACAAACAAGAAGGGAGTAGTTTCTGGCAGCCGCAAAACATGACCACTTTGTTTCCCTTTAGAATCAGAACGTGTCCCAGAGTCGTGGAAACAATAGATAACCGTTTCACTCAGCTCAATCGTGCATGCTTAGTTTTCCTCAAAGTTACACAGAAAGAATAGACGGGCGTTTCAATAAAAGGATTTATTGAACAGTCTTGTTTCTGGTGTAAGTAAAATGTGCTGTTACGATCACAAGACAGTATGCGAGATAAATAATGTACAGTGTGAGCAGTAGAAATAAATAATACTGCGATAGCATTATCTTTTAGTACATA
This sequence comes from Calotriton arnoldi, assembly GCA_963921515.1. Classification (NCBI taxonomy): domain Eukaryota; kingdom Metazoa; phylum Chordata; class Amphibia; order Caudata; family Salamandridae; genus Calotriton; species Calotriton arnoldi. The sequence continues at coordinate 108,208 of CAWUFW010006950.1, read as the reverse complement.
TGCCTTTACATAAATAACACAGACTAAAAATGCGAGTACTCATACGATGCGTCTCTAATCTAGTTCTACCCCAATGTACCTAACCTAACCTAGGTGTAGGGAGAGGTATGAAGTAGGTGAAGTATTCCTTACTATGGTATACTAAGAGTATGTTAAGCCTAGTATGCCTAGTATGCCAAGTATGCCAAGAGTCCCTCTAGGTTCTTGTCAGCTCCATACCTGAAGAATGAGAGAGGTAGGAATCTCTTTGCCAGACTCGAACTCCAACACCCCGCAAGGGAAGTCAGATCATTGGAAGCTGGACTCTCTGTCTGCAGGGATGACAGCGTCTTCTCAGTGCGTCAGGCCGGGAAACGGGCTCCTCTGAAGTCGAGGTCTCCTCTGATTTACAGGGGCTAGGGAAGGTATATTTATACCTGAGAAGTACCTAAGAATGTTAGTATTGATGTGAGTCAGACAGCGGAAGACGTCATAAATGAACCCCTAAGGAATAATGGTTCATGCATAATATATGAGTCCTTGAAGAAATCAATAGTCCTGGGCTAGGGAAACTCCCGCAGCCTAAGAGTCTGTGACGTTAGGGTGGACGGATGTCAGAAACCATGCCTGTATTTGGAGTGCACGGTTTAATGCCTAAATAAGGGCTGGGAATTTATGCCTATATAAGGGCAGGGCGAATTGTGCCTATATAAGGACATGATACTGGAAAGCCCGTTATGGACACCCTAAGAGGAATACAACAGTGCTTCAAGCCTTTTCTCGTCTTAGCAAACTTTTACCTAGATTGTTGTCTTATCACATACAGAATGACACTAAATAATACTGAATACGATCAAAGACCAGTTCATGTTATAATTTCCGAGAAGATTGTCAACTAAAGGTAGATACGTAAATACGATACCCAAAAACACCTGAAGATGCCAACACCTTTTGCAGCCGAAATAAGACGCTGCATATAATTACAGCTCTATAATTCTAGAAGTTACTGATAACACTGGCTTTATGGCAAATGCTATCGACTGCTTTCAACAGTGTGGGCTGGAGGAACTTCTGAGACTTATCAAGTCTTTTACTAAAATGTTCCTGCAGTGTTCTTTGATACTCAGGTCAAAGGAGCAGAAGTTCCTCACAAAAAGGATACAATGTAGCAATCTCAGCCAATCTGGTTCCCACACCCCAAAATAATGAAAAGTACCTAACCCCAAAAAATGAATCAAGGTCCCGTCCCATCCAATGATGCCAATGCTGCAGTCCAAGGTTTGACCTGAGTCCCGGTATTGAAATCAAAGGTGACGTTTTCTTGTGTCTGGTCATCAAAGCCTTCATATTGAAGTTGAAAAAATTGCTTAGGACCCAATTGTTTTTTATTTTTTTAACATGGGTAATGTAATAGTGGACCAACACCTCATTTGAAGTTACATAAGGATAAATAACTTTAGGCTAACTGAACCTCAAAATCTACTGCTCGTGGTCAGAACTTTCTTGTGCTCTGGGGCACTTACAAACCTGCTTTACCAGCTCTCATTGGGAAATAGACTTTAAGGTTAGGGTTCAAATTTGAATATCTCCTGAACTGTATGTGCTAAAAAGATGGTTTGAATTGCTTTAGAATCAGGATGGCCTCCCACAGAGCACGCTCACCAGCTTGGTGAAGGCAACATTGTAGCTCAGCTTCCCTGAAGATGTTGGTGTTTGTTCATTTGTTTTTTTTTCCTCCTCTCTAGGCTGATTGCAGGCATGTTCTGGCTCTTGGGTGTTCTTCTTCTACTGAAGCATTTTCCCCACACATTCTCCAGTAAGCTAGACCTTGTTCAGATCTTCCAGGAATCAGGGAAACCTTTTTTAATGTTCTTTTTAGTTGCATTTAATTAAGGAGTACAATCAGAAACCGGGATATAACGATTCTACAAAAAATAATGGCATGTATGGTTGTACATCTTCCCATTGAAAGAGAGAAAGGGGGGAAGGAGGAGAGAGGGCAACATAGTTTGAAGGAATGGGATAAAAGAAGGGAAGAGAAAAAAGGAGGGAGAATGAAGAGGAAGAGAAGGGGAGAAAGCAGATCTAAAGAGCATATCACATTTGGGCATCCCGTATTACACATCTGGTAGAGAAGAAAAATAAAAAGCTGAATAGCATAGTGGAATAGCTAGTACAAAAAGCTGAAAACATGGGCGCTCATCGCCCTTAGACGGGTCGAGTTGCAATAGCAGAGGAAATAATGAGAGCCAGTGGCAAATCAGGGCAACTTTCTTCCTGGAAAGTGTAGTCCTGCCTTGATTGCAGGAAGGGTTGCTCCTATTCTGTTGAAAGGTTGCATCTGCAAAGCTTCATGCAGGAGTCCTCTTGGGTGCAGCCTGGAGAGAGAGCAGCCACCCACCAAGAACTCACCTCTAGGTATCATGTTTGCTTCGCACTGGTAGACATGGTCCTTTTCAAGTCTAGTCGAGGAACAAAGGACTAGCTCAAGTCTGCCATTAGCATTAGTCCTGTGGTGGCCATTGTGGGAAGTCAGACCCCATAGACGGCTGACTTTTTCAAAATTGAAACCATTCCTCCAATCATAGAGAAGAGCATTTTGGTGTTCCACGAGTTCTGGATTAAGGAGTCACAAATCCGACTAGAACAAATTGATCAACATGATTTTGTGTATTCTATGTCAGAGTCTAGCAAAGATCGGTGTTGTTTGCTCATCAACAGCAATACAGGAAGAGGGGAAGCAGCAAATTTCAAAAGGAGGTCTGCCACCAGCTTTGGTTTCAGTGAAGAGAGTAGAAGGACTGGTCATGTAACATGCCATTCGTAGCGGCTGCTACCGGACTCGGGTGGTGAGGCGAAGAGGGCGGCAGGGGGGTAGGTGGGGGAAATGAAAAAGATCAAATAAAATAAAAACACTTACCTGGCTATGGCCGGTGTTGCCGTCGACTCTTCTCCGATCCTATTCATCTTCTTGTCTGCTTCCTGTCTGGAGTCTGGCAACAGAGAGCACCGGGGCTCCCAAGCTCCCCTGCCCAATCCCCATGCTGCAATGGAGCATTGTGATTGGTCTGAGCGCTCACACCAAGCTTGGGAGCATGGGGCATGTTCTCCACCCAGGCTGTAATGCATCCTGGATAGAGAACATGGCAAGTGCGCATGACTGTTCTGGGTGGCCTGAGAGGGCCGATAAAAATGTGTAGTAATGAAGTCCGTGGCCAGGATGTAGTTTCAAGTATATTTACTAAGTTCTAATAACAAGTTGTGAAGATCCTGTAAACAGCCCCACCAGGAGCAGCCTCCCTGCTGCTCAGCCCATCTTCAACTGTCAACACACACCAGGCACCCAAGCATTCCAAGCATGTCCATCACACCAACACTCCATACAGAACACTCACACTGGCTGAGCAGCTAGGAACCAGGTACACAGGAACACAGTAGCGGCCCGTGGAGGGAGTTCCGTGGGGCGGTGAGGCGGGGCGGGGGAGGGGCAGGGTGGGGGGTAGTAAACACCGGAATATGGATGAACGGAGGTAAGTAAACAATAAAATAACTAAAACGAATTTCGTCGCGCGCTCTGCATCGCATTTTGCGATGCAGCGCACGCAACGAAATTCGTTTTATGTATTTAATTGTTTACTTACCTCCGTTCATCCATATTCCGGTGTTTACTACCCCCACCCTGCCCCTCCCCCACCTCACCTCCCCACGGAACTCCCTCCACGGGCCGCTACTGCAGGAACAGTAAAAACACAACAACAGGATATTACAAAATGCCATGCACACTTGGAGTGCCACCACTCCTCCCCCTGCAGTGCTCTGGCGTCACGGAGCCCAGCCCTGCGCCCAGGAAACAATGGAGCTACTGCAGTAGGAAACAAAAATGATAATAGCGTTACGTTATTATAATATTGTTTTCCTTTTTTCACTGCTCGGAGCGCAGTGGGAGACGCTACTCCGCCTTAGCGGAGGAGCCGCCACTGCATGCCATAAATCCATACAAAGGACAAAGACAAAGTGAGGAAATCCCCCTCTCGTGCAACTACGCATGCTGTCTCCAAACACATACCAGCATTTGCTCTGGCCTAATGAAACATGCACACCCATGACACATAAATGACACAGTTTCCTCACTTGTGCCACACCTGAGGAAGACAAGGAATTAAGGTAGCCTTAATAAGGGAGAGTTAGTAGTCAATCTACCCATAGGGCGCTAGTAAAGAAGTAGCAATTGCCAGGAGATAGATAAATAGATAAAATTACCGGTAAAAACATTTACACCTTCTTAGTATCCATATCTTACCAGGTACCTTATACTGTAAAAGACATAAACCCAATGATGATAATCAGGATATTACAGGAGATTGGGCCCTTTCTAAAAATGCCTTAAAATGACTGTAGTGTATCCTTGACTAAATGCAGAGGTTTGAATTTTTACTTCACTAAAGCATTGTGAAGCAGGAAGAGAGCAGGACAGTGCCCTATCTACAAAGATGTGGCACTGTTCTGCTCACTCTCTAGTGCTGGTGCACAATCAGGCTGCCTAGCAGTAGTGCAAAGTTGTCTATGCTATCTATAGCATGGGTAGTGCACTAGAAGTATACCCTTTCTGTACAAAATACTATGGCTAGACAAGCTTTCAATTGTTTTCCACTTTGGTTGTGTTCTGTACAGTACAGCATACATGTAAGGCAGAAATATTTGGAGAAATAATTGCACCTTTTCACAGCCCACCTCAAAGAGGCATTATCGTTTGACACAACACCCTGACTACTATTGTTAGTAGATAGGAAATGACATAAAAACATGGGTGGTTGCATGGTAACACCCACGTACCACTCATGGAACACCTTCCTGATGTAATATAATGAAAACCAGTGCAAAAAGTCTACTTAATATTACTTTCAGGCAATTTTCCACTGCAAAACAAGTTTTGTACTGGAAAGTCAATTCCAACTAAATATTTTGTGATGTTTCCATCACTTTTGTAAAGCAAACCAAGCATTAAGGGCTACATGTATCATGCAATTATGCGTTGGTAAACAGGCCAATACGCAGAATTGGCCCATTTGCTAACACAAAAAGGCTTTTCCCATGTATCAAACCCTATTTTGTGATTTGGTAACCTGTTACCAAATCGCAAAATGGGTTTGCGATTCGGTATTTGGAAGGGACATGTTCAGGGTGTACCTTCCAAATAACGAATCGTAGCGGTGTGTATGAATATTTTGTGACCATGAATGCGGTCGCAAAACATTTGCATTTTACCACCAACTCCAAGTTGGTGGTAACCCATTTGCAAACAGGAAGTGGTCCCCAAGAGACCCCTGCCCCTTTGTGAATGTATGCAAAAACCTTTTTAAGAGCAGGCAGTGGTCCCATGGACCACTGCCTACCCTAAAAAATGAAAGGAAAACTTTTCATTTTTCTTTTTGTAAAGCATCCCGTTTTCCCTTAAGGAAAACGAGCTGCTTTACAAAAAAGAAGATTGCTTTATTTAAAAACAATCACGGACATGGTGGTCTGCTGACCTCAGCAGGCCACCATCCCTGTAATTTTTGCGATTCCTGATGGGTTGCAAATTGCGACCTACCTCATTAATATTCATGAGGTAGGTAATTTGCGACCGACTGCGAATCGCAGAAAGTGTTCAACACACTTTCACACATGCCGTATTGCGATTTCCGAATTGCAAATCACAAGGATTCGCAATTAGGGAATCGCAAAACGGTTTCTTAATACATCTGGCCTTTATTGTGTTAGAGGTTACCATGGTCATCTCTAATTTGTGTGATATTAAATGTTTGAGTCTCACACGTCATGCTTCTCAGAGAATGATACTACTAATTGATACTAGGTCATCCTTGGAAATGTGTAGCCTAACATGAGCTTTGAGCTAGGGCAGGAGGTTGGCTCCAGAACATGTGTTCCTTACAGGGTGATACATTACACAATAGGCCTTTAGGGGTAGTGGTAGTATGGGTTTTAGGGCATTCTAGTTTGGTTTTCAACATAAAGGGTCTAGCTAATCTCCTGGGTTGGTAACATCGTCTTTCTCATTTCAAATTCCTCTTCTCAAAAACAGGAAGCCCAAGAACAGGCTAACATTGGAAAAAGAGTTAACAGCCTTTATATAATCAGTTAAAATCCTCTTAGACAGTAGCGGCTGGTAGGGAACGGTGGCAGGGGGGGTGGAGGTTAAAAAAAAAAGAAACTTACCTGCTGGTCATGCCAGTCACCAGCCGTCGCCTTTCCTCCACACAGAAACCAGGAAGCAAGCACCCAGGCTCCCAGCAATGCAGCGTTGTGATTGGTCTGAGCGCTGTGGTTTGGCGCTCAGCTGGGGAATAGGAGCCTGGGCATGCTCTCCACCCAGACTGTAATGCAGCCTGGGTGGAGAACATGCAAATTGCGCATTTAGGTTTGGCCGGCGCGAGAGGGCCGTCCAAACCTACATGAGCCCTTAAGGTGCAGCCACCACGCCTCCCTGTGATGTGGGAAGCCCCTTCCACCGCTTTAACTGCAAGCTTAAGACAAAAAATAAAATGATAATAACGGAGCGTTATTATCATTTTATTTTTTGTATTAATTTTGCAGTTGAAGCAGTGGAGCGATGCTACTCCGCCTTAGCGGAGGAGCCGTCACTGCTCTTAGATCTGGGCACAAAAGTTGTAGCAGATGCTGTGACTGTAATCCTCAAAAGATCAGAGTTTGCTGGCTGATTCCCAACGTTTTTATTCATTAAATAATTTTCAAATGAGGAGCAGCTTAGTCATTGAATGCATACGGAATTTGGGTGCAGACTCCTCGCAAGTGGTATTCTTGCTGTTGGCATTTGCCATATATAGCATCTCTGGCAAATAGTTTACCCACCCACAAACAATGAAATCTGGGCTTGTTTAGGAACATGTCATGGCCAAGAAGGACATGTTTGGAACAGGGCTTAGTTTTGGAGGTGCCAAGTTAGATGGAGGATTTGATTCAAGTGGACAAGGTTTTGAGTGGAAACGGAATTACCATTAGTCAATTTTGACATTAATGGTAGTTGATGGCTCATTTATGGAGGTGGGGATAGAGGGGACATTTCAAGAGTGATTGTTGACAGATCCAATGGTATGTGTGTGTGAAAGATCTTTTCGATACATGTTTGGATTTTCTCACAGAACAGATGCACTAGCTTAAGGTAAAATGTCATATGCTTTAGGTCACCAGATTTTTCACAAAAATTCCAATATTTATCAGAATCCGGTATGCTCTATGTCTATAATCTTTGCAAGGTACATATAAATAACCTATATAATGCCAGACAGGCGAGACCGGTACAGGTAAGAGTGGTGGGGCGGGTCGGGGGAACTCGACATACGACGGGATAGGGAAAATAAAATTAATAAATAAATAAAACCACTTACCTTGCGCTCGCCACATAGCCGACTCGCCATCAGGGACATAGACAAACAAACAATGACACCCACACACAGGGAAAAAAATCCCTAGGTGGTTTTCAGTAAGAAACTCCCAATTGAGAGATTGTTTTTCAAAAACAAAACGTTTGTTAAAGTTTGTTGGACAGCCGTCAAATCCGGCGGTGGCTGTCCACCAAACATTTTTTAACTTCACTGTAACTGCCATGACAGCAGTTCTTGTCAAGTTACAGAGACCACCCCTGAACCAGTGGTGATCTCGAAATTTGGTGGACAGTAGTCTGTCAGGGTGGCAGATGTAATGTCCTCCTCCACCCTGAAGGACAGAGTACCATCTGCTAGTCTCTAGAACTGTCCAAAAGTATTGACTGAGCAATGATTTATAAATTGTTCATGTGTACACAGTCTCTAGCCCACATAATCTCCAAGAGTAAACCTTGCATCACTATGCCTAGTTGCCATGAGGATCAAATGCTAAAGGGGCATACTTGGTGCTTAGTTTTGAGTCAATAGTGAGGAAGTCACAGGACAGCAGAGATAAAAGTTCTCAGCTGACAAGAGGAGCTAAGTTACCCCTATTTGCTCTTTGATGCCTTCAACCAGTTCCAATATATGTTGGTTTTTGTTTTCTGTCAATCACTCAAGACTATGGGTGCGATTATGATGTCGGATGGATCGCCACCGACGGCCTGTCGATGGAGGTCCGTCCGACATCTGGTGCCGCAGTCCGGCTGCCTCATTATGATGCGCTGCAGCTGGAGCAAGCAAGCGGTGGAGCCAGGCAGCTGGAATGGGACTTTGCGGGCCCCAGGGGGGCCCCGTCCCCCGTGGGCCTCCGCTATGGACCCAGGAGAGCACCTGTGGTGCCCCTCCCACATCCATGTCTCGTGTGCTAGGCACCAACCCATGGTGCCTGGCACACGGGGCATGGATATTTGAAAACATCAATTTTTCCATTGTGGCTATTGCTGCGGCCCTTTTAGGGCTGCAGCACAAGCCATAATGGAAAATGTTATGAATTTGACCGCCTACACGGAGGTCGCATCATAATTTGGTGGGTGGGACCTGCGACTACTTGTCGGTCAGTCCCAATTCCGCTACAATGTCGGTCGGACGCTCGTCCAACTGGCATCTTAATGAGGCCCTTTATTTTTGTCTGATCACTTTCTTGATTAATATGCTGCTAATTTTGGGGCTGACGCATTGTAGACTTGTTCAATTTTGCAAATGCGAAATTCACAAAAAAAAATCCAAATTGTACCAGTCTGTTAAGGTCGCTATATATTTGAAATTTCTTCGATCTTGGTCACAAAATGTGAATGGGAGTTGAGGACCATCTATCATTTATGGGACTACTGTATATACAGGGATTGCTTTTGTGATTAAATATACACTTTAAAATTGAGCTACCCAACCCCAGGGAGTTTCATTCTTGAAAATGCAAATGATTTTACAACTGTGAAAGTGGCACTGGTGGTTAGAATTCTGCTGAATCTGTTGTAGCATTCGCTAGGACACAACAGGTGGGGTGAAAAGGATGTGGCCTCATTTCTTTAGAAACACCCAATGACAAGAATTTATGAAACCATACAAAATATTTATGCAAAGAAGGCCCAATTAACAAAGCTATATGCACATGTGAGTGTGGGTTGCACATGCAAACAGCCTGTTTTAATGGTGAAACAACTCTTTCAAAAGTTGGTTTTGCACTTATAAAAGTATTTGTTCAATGGAGATGTTCATGTGAACAAATCTACTTCTAGGGGCTGGAAGTGGGCTTTCCAGAACAGGAATGGCATGCAAATTTGTGCACAGCCTCACTGTAGGAAAGTAGGATCTGCTTCTTATGGTTACCCCCACTTTTTGCTTCATGTGATACTATTTTTGACTAGTCTGACTGGGATCCTGCTTATCAGGACCCCAGTCTATCTGCTTTCTCCTTAAACTGTTATGTCACGTACTTAGGTACACTCCAGATTGGATACTGGGGTACCCTTGTCAGTCCCTAGTATATGGTACCCATGTACCCAGGGCATAGGAATCCCCAGAGGCCTCCCATGGGCTGAAGCATGTATTATGCCACCCATGAGAGGTCATGCAAAATGGAACTACAGGCCTGCCATTGCAGCCTGTGTAAGATGATGCATGCACCACTTACTTTAGATATAGGTTTACTATATCTAAGGGTCACTGCACTTAAAACCTATGTCACCCCTATAGCAGGCCTTAACAATCCTGAAGACAGGGTGCTTGGTTCTAAGTGAGAGGGTGCCACTGTATGAGCAGGACACCCCTGCAGCCTACGGAGTCCATTCGCCCGGGTGGTCAGTGCATCAGCCATTTAAGCCATATAGAGTGGCATTATGCGACCGCTTGATGACCAACTCTAAAACGGCTAAAAGTAACCCTATCGTGTTTGGTGTCAAACATTGTGGAATCATACCCCCACACCGGTAACCGGTGTGGGAGGTATGTGTCCACCCCTCAGAAACGAGCTTTGTGAGATCCCTGGTGTTCCCGGTACCAGCCTTCTAGTCCCGTTGCTGCCGACCAGAGACACATTTCTGCCCTCCTGCTGCTGAGCCAAGCTCAAGCAGGGGAAGGCAGAACAATAGGCATCCTGTCTCAGGGAGGTGTGACCACCTCCCAGACAGGATTTAGTGTATTAGGCATGGGTGGGTGTGCTTGCCAGCAACCGAAAGTCTGCATGAGGGGCACATTTGGTGTCCCTGTGCATAGTCCAGTTCAAACCAGTCCTGGGAGCCGTTGGTACCTGCCTGCTCTGGCGCGAAACTGGACAAAGGACATGGGAGTAACCTCTCCACTGCCCAGACCCTCCCCTGGCAGGGTCCCCCGAATCTGTACAACCCTCTCCTGTGGGTACAAAAGGGCTTACCTGGCTGTAGGACCCTAGATTCAATGTGGACAAGATTCTGAACAAGAAACCACTGAACTTCGACCGTCTGGACACTCTGGGATTCGCTGGACTTCGTTTGGGCCCGACTTCGTCTCCCTCTCAGTCTGAAGCATTGTCTGTGCCCGTGCACCATACAGGCTCCTTGCACGACCTATGGAGCATCAAGGACAACTAAAGATATCTCCCTTGGAGTGAAGGAGTCACTCCCCTGCAACCACAGGCACCACTTTGCAATTAACCAGTCTGCTGTTCCTGAGCTCCTACAAACTCCGAAAGCTTCAGCAACACAGAGGTGGGTTTCCAAGTTTCTCAAGGTCTGAGCTGCCCTCTCACCAAGTTTGAGGTCATAATGCTTTGTGGGGGCTGCAATACCCGTACCCCTGTGCACTGCATCCATTTGAAAGTGCATATGCTTGTTGGCAATTCCCGAGCAAGTGCATTGGGTTCTGAGTAGCCGTGAACTCTGGTACCATTTCCTCCAAAGAATTCAGGCCTCCTTTCACTGAGTGCTCCGTGGGCTGTTGCTTTGCCAAACTGCTTGAGGTCCTCTCGCGACTCCTGTGCCTCCGGCCTGTGAGTCCCCTTGAGGGCAACTTTGCTTTCTTTGGGCTCACCTGGTTGCACCAGATCTGCCCTGACTCCCCTGTGTTGGGTGAGTCTCCCGGACCTTGCTGGTCCGAACCGTAACCTTCTTTGACCCTCTGCATGGTTTGCCGTTGCCAAGGTTTGTTGGTGCTCCAGCCGGACACCGACCCCTCAGTACTCGACATCCTTCAAGGAACAGCTCGTATCCGGCTCCTTGTTGTCCTTGACATCTCCTGGTCCCGGTGGCTGCAGAGTCAAGAACCCCCTCAATGCACCTGAAGCACCCGACATCGGTGGGCATTCGTCTACCGAGCCCCTGGTCACTGCTGAGTGACCCAGACTCTGTCCCCTCTGCTTTCCGGTACTCTTCAACAAGAATCCACCTTTGGATTCCGACGGACACTTTTCTTCTTTCCAGCAGTGGCACTTTCTTGAAGTCCTCAATTGAGATCGACGGCGGTTTCCAACGCCACTTCAGCCCTATGCACCCGGCTTCCCTGGGATAGGTAACTCTGGTACTACTGTATCCACGGGTGGGGTGGCTCTCCAACCTCCTAAGTTCCACAGGGTTTTTCGAAGTCCACTGGAAAGGGTCCTTAAACTTTAAAACTTCAACCGCGACTCTCCCATAGAATTGTACGGAGAACGCAGTCGTGTTCCCACACTGCACCCGTCCTCCATGGGGTCCCTACTTACTCACCTTGGGTGGTTCCTTGGGGTCACAGCGATTCTACATCCTCTAGACACTGTCTTGACTTGAGTCGTGGTTCTTATACCACTATTTTAGTATATGGTTTGGTCTCCCCCTGGAGCCCACTGTGTATTAGTGCTATTTACTATTGTTTCTGTACTACAGTATTGTGTGCTTTGTGAGTATCTTCGTGCAGAAGACACTGTGTTGTACTTAAAGAGTGTTATATCAATAAATACATATTTTTATAACTACTGTGTGGTTCTCCTTTCATTTAACCAATACTATAAGGTTGCATTCTGGTAAAACAAGCTGCTTAACATTCCTTCAAGACTAAGCCTGAAGGCTGCTCTCCACAGCTACAACTTGGATAGCTTTCTAAGGTTATCTTTGACCTCTTAAATCACCATAAGGGTTGTTTGAACTGGTACAGGGTGCCCACTATAATTAGTGGACAGCATATACTAGGCCAACTTCTCACACTCACCCGTACACATTTGTGGATCTTCATAAACTCCTCTCTGAACACCTTGAGGAAGCTGAAATTTTTACAAAAATTTCATCACACAATAATATAGAAACGTACTAAATATTAGCATGAAAAATGCATAATAAGCTAAATGTTAAAAAAATTGTCTTTATTTAATGTGCAAATGTGAAAAATGTTGTTTATTTTCTGCAGAAAGCTTTCATTTCTATCGTTCTCCACTTACTAGGCAGCACTATTCTTTTATTCTACTCTATCCCTTTAAGAAAATAAATGCTTTTCATAAAATAGTGATTTAACGTTATAATCGAACTCTAGGGCTCGACTTTTTGTGAAATGTGCTGTGCCCGGAGAAAAATGTATTCCATCTTTCCTCACACCGTATGACTTCACTGTATTTAGATTGTTTTCTTTGCCACATATACATAATGAACAAGTGTATTAATGAAAACAAAATGCTTGCTGCAGCTTACATTTTGTGCTCTAACCAGAACGTACCAGAATTTAAATGTTTCATTTCATAGAGTAGCTCATTGTTATACAATGAGACACCAGAGAGCTAACAGAGTAGGCTTGCTAAAGGTTCTCATGAGGACCTTCATAGATGTAACTTTTTGCAATGCGTTGTAGCCATCTCTAACTGATTTCATGCTGACATGAAAGTTTACAGTGGGAATCGAGTACGAAGATGACAGACTATCGAAAGATCTCTCCCCATTGGATGCTGATGACACATTCATCTGTTTTTGCAACATGTTAAGCTGCTTTCTATATAGTACGCGTTCCTAGCTAGAGAGGCACTCATTTTGAGGCATTCAATGCATCCCTACCCTGCCATGCCCCTTAGCACTTTGCTGTGTTAGCCCAAGTTGCTATTAGCTACTGCTTACAGCGAGTTCTTTTGTTTTCATTACTCTTTGTGAGGAGACTGTCTGATTTATGCTGATCATAGCTACAGATATGATTCTCTCCTTCTCACCTGCATAGACGGTTGCTACTGCAATTGAACGGAGAACTCGGCTGAGTCTACAGAACTACCCATTATGGAGAGATAGATCTTTTCCTTAGTTATCTGATTTTGCTCCAAAATCTACTCTTTTCCAGAAGGAACTCTTTAAGGATTCTTGTTGGGATAGGATAGGTCCTTTAGTTTAGAATAGGGTCTATACTCTGAATGGAACACGCTGTTTATATTTCTCTTTGCTTGTTCTAACCAGTCTTATTTCTTATTATTTCTGTATTCGATTTGCCACTAATTTGAGTAAAAAAAAAAAAAAGCGCCTAATCTCCTAAAAAGGGAAAATAAACTTTTAAAACTTGACCAAACCTCTCTTTATTGACAGAACGACAAAATAAATTATTAATGTATTTGTTGTGTAAAGCTCTATTCTAAAACAGTGGCAAAGATTCAGCGACCATGTAAGCACTGAACTTCCAGGTTCTCTAGTAAGTTTAAAGTGACATCATTTGTGGAAAAAAGTTTTACAAGATATCTGCGCTCGCAACCTCATAACTTGGAAAAGATGAGAAACCTATTCCTGACAAATCCAGGAGTAAATTATTTTCCAGCAATTGGAAGTAGAGGAAGTAGAGGCAACACCTTCAAAAGTGGTAAAGCATTGGGAAAAGGCTTTTGTGCTGAGAAAAATTACCCAAGAAGGAAAAATAAAGAATGTAAATGCTTTTACATATGCTCAGGGGCATAGTTAGTGAGATTTTTGGATGTAACTAAAAAAACAGTATACAGAAGGGTGAAGAGATGACCAAGGTATGGAATACACTGTTTCCATGAGGAACAGGCTCAATACTTTTAATCAAAGGAAGACAATGAGAAAAACCAACAAAAGCATAGAAAGACCCGACTCAGGGCCCCCAGACCCAACTCCCAAGCCAAGAATGCATTTTAAGGGGGGTGTCACACCCAAACAGCCCCCAAAACTACGCCTCTGCATATTATTCGCAGATTTCCACTCCTAGCAACTCAGTGGCAGAGCCATGAGACAAAGGCCAGAAAGACAACCTTGCTCTTAGATCAACCTCCGTTACTATGAGCAATATCAAAGTTACAGTAATACTACGAAAAAGTAAACAAGCTTCAGTCCCTTAATCTCCGTTGTGAAACATAGATAAAACACTGAAGAAAACCCTTTGGACAGTCATGTATACCTTTGGAAATAAATTGGTCTTCCGTTGCACTTTACAGGATTTGGTAGGTGGGAAAACTGTTCTGTCTGGGAGACAGTTAAGGCCAAAAGTGGCCAGACCTGAAGCCACATTGGCTTAAGTGGCCCTGTGCCCTCCATTTTGCACTATCCCAAATGAGAGGCACATACACTGAAAAAGCCAGCACAAAGCCCAAATCATGCTGCCAAAGGCTTTTAGATACCTAAGGCCCTCTACTGGCACATTCAGGGCAACACGGGTGTGCAACGTTTATAGAACATGGACAAGGGCTCTGAATGAAATTGTTAATAAGAACAACATTATATCAGGACTTATAAAATGTCTATAACAATACTGCAGAAAGTTGGTTTATTAATTTTTTTAATTTATTGAAGTATTTCTAAAGCTAAGCACGCTAACAGGTGACGCAACAATGTACAGGTAACTTAGGGCATCATTTAGACATTGGTGGAGCTCATATCTGCCAAACTTCACCAGTGTTTTTTGATTCCCACAAACAAACGTCTGCTTTGAGAGTTTCTTTGTGACCCCTCCTCCTCAATAAAACTGCGTAAGCGCTGTAAAAAACATGGCGGCCTTATGACGTTCAGCTTTGTTGAAAGTGAATCTGCTGCATAGGTGGACGCGTCACGCACCATTAGAAAATAAATCCCTTTCAGGGAGATGGGAGCTCTTAATATGGCAAGTGCTTCTCTGGCAGGGTAGGGGTGGGTTAGAGGCTATGGGCTCCACTGACCTGCAGGCTGGCCGACCACCCACCAAAACCTAAACGTTGCCTTTTTTCAAAGATAAGCTCCTGCTTGTAGATTTGGTTGTTAAAAACTAAAAAACAACCTCTCACCATTCAGCTTTGCCAAAATTGCATCCACTGAACCAGCGGGTACATTTTTGGCCACAATATCGTCATCATGACCTTTGCCGACCCACTGGGCTAGCGTGTTCCCAGACAAATCCTTACAGTATATATATCACATGTAGAAGGTGAGCTAAGTTACCAAAAAGAGCATTATTAATTTCTTTATTGAAATATTTATAAAGTGCAGCCTGACAATTGGTATCTTATAGATATTGTGGGACCTAACAATTAGAAGGTTACATGTCTTATTAGAACATCAAGAGAGGTTGGGAGGAGAGAGTTTGGTGGGAGCGTTTGAGAGCAGGGTGTTATCTAGTTGCTCCTGTAGATATTTACGCTGACTTCACATGTATATCTTATTTCATTTAAAACAAATGTGATATACATTTTCTGTAGTTTAATGCTTGTTCGTAGCCCAGCTCCGATTTCCCAAATTTGTCAGATAAGAATCTGTGTCAAAGTGAGATATAACACATGACGTTGAATTGGGCTTAACATAGCAACGCATTATCAAAAGACCACTGGGGGCTTCGTCATCGAAGCCCAGGGTGAGGAAGAGCGCGCGCGCCTCTGAGCTGCTTCCCTGCGGCACGGGCGGTCGGGCGCCGCAGCCACGGTAATTAGAGGTGACTTCCCAGCCTGCCGCGCGCTCACTTCACCACACAGTCGCCTGCCTGGGGAGAGATGGAGATCAGAGGCAATGCAGTGCAGTGAGGTGAACTGTTCTGAGAAAGTCAGCTACCTCTGGGTCAAAGGACCCACCCATGGAGACGTCAGGGGGAGGATGGAAGCCAAAAGGGAAGAGGGCCGGATTTTTCTGTACTCATTTTCTCCCATCAGTGAAAGACACATTTTGTCAGTTGATGCAAAATTTGCCCTGCACCAATTGAATGTATGTAATCTGAACTTTGCTGTTCGTTATATTTCCTGCACAAGAATGAAAGGCTGTGTTGATCTCGCCAAGATTCACTCTGTGACAGAATGGTATTGTGAAGAATACCGTGGGAGGCCCATCAACCCACTGAGTTATCTTCTCCGGTTTTAAAAAAATGTGAAAGAATCACATCCTTAATTATTAGGTAGTATGCACAATACCTTCGCTTAACAATTCAAACGGGTCATGCCAACATTTGCAGCCTTTTCCCAGTTTGCTTTATCTCTCTGCCATAACCCCCCTCTGAACTCTGAGTGGTCCAAACAGTTAGATATTTAAGCTTTCTTCCATATTACCACCTCAATTGCATCTTTCTTACAAACTACCCCTTTCAGTTCACGTCTGGTTCTGCGCCCCTCCAACAGAGCCCACTTGGAATAACATACTGAGATTACAAACCACATAGCAATTTATGGAACCCCTGAAGGCACCGATGGAAAAGGACTGCTTCGAAGCCCTATCGACTGTAACCTCGTCTTCCTAAAACCTTTCCTCAATCCTTGCGCATTCCTCAATTCCTCTAAATTGGACTACGTTGCTTCACTTTTCAGAACCTAACATTCACCCAGAAAGAACCAAATAAGCCTTTAAAATCACCTCAAGATCATGTCTTCAGCCCTAGGCATTTCAACGTGAGCTCTTTGTGTACCATGTACACTGCAACACTGCAATTTATAGAGTATCTACCCCCGGCTGCCAACTCAGGGGAAACTTTTTTGCAAATTGTACTTGACTTGTAGGCTGACTTTTAGTTGACATCATGGTCACAAACTTGCTTCTAACCTACCTGAGACAAGAACAGTCGTCATGGGCATTGTCTTATGTAGGTTCTCATCCATCCAAGCTATCTCTCCTAAACAACTTCCATAGCTTTATCAGAATCCAATCTCACTACTGTTCCATTAGGCATCCACCAAGGATCTGTCCTCCATCCTGTTCAGTTTGTACATGGAGCACCAGGTGAGCTGATCCCCAAGTACTGTATTAAAACCCACCCGGGCTTTGACAAATGGAACATCCCATGACTGAAGTAATGCTCAACAACATTGAAAAGCTCGAATCTGCCAAAACCCCTATAGGAAGAAACCAAACGGCCTCCTTCTTGCTAGATTTGATTTGCTTCCTTTTGATTTTTGACCAGCAGCTCATCGATGCAGTGTGAGACTGATATTTGTCCCACCTACTGCTAAAATTCCAAGCATCGCCTGCATTCATACGACAGCTCAAGCAGAAGAAGGGAATCTGATGAAGCAGGGGAGCTCTCTGGATATTAAATATGAATTGGGGAAGTGACAACTCCAGAGAGATCATTCATTCAGCCCTACCAAGAGAGGATCTAACATTTCCAAGCCAAACTGAATGGA
The DNA here is from genome assembly GCA_963921515.1 of Calotriton arnoldi. NCBI lineage: Eukaryota > Metazoa > Chordata > Amphibia > Caudata > Salamandridae > Calotriton > Calotriton arnoldi. The sequence continues at coordinate 90,793 of CAWUFW010006950.1, read as the reverse complement.
GCATGGCATCCAATTAAAATAGAACCACCTAAAAACTGAAGCAGAGACCATGGCAGGCTCTAGCCTCTATATTCTAAGACTAGAATGGTATGGTCCTCAGTAACATAGGCCTCTCGCAGTAAAGGAGGATTGACATGCAAATCTTCTCTTAGTCTGCGGTGGACAGCATGTTGTATCAGACCTCAAAAAAGGCTTTATGGTTCCTGTGCAAATGTAAAAACCCAGATGGAATCAGGTGTAGCCTCTTGAAATGGTTCTGGTGGAACTGAAATTGTCCTTCTGCAAATTCTTTCAATAACTTTATCAAGAGCAGGGATGATTGTGATAGGTTACAAATGAAACAGCATCTTGGGATCCATACAAAGTGTTTTTTTAGTTGGAATTTGGCAAACTATTGTCACAAGCTTTCTGGACCGTTCCCACTTACAGCAAAATATTAAGATTGTCTCTAATGAAGACTTGCAAAGCACTGATCAAAAGGCGATTCTATGGGCTTATTTACCCTGATAGAGAAAGCGAACACAGTGCACAGACAAATCATGACAAGAAAAAACAAAATACTCCCTGCAGATGATGGAAGATGTTGCAGAACTTTGTGCTGTTGACTTGATTAAAAGAAGGAAAGAGTGTGATAGGGTAGTTGATTCTGAAGTCTCAGCAATCGCTTTGTGTATGGAAAAAAAAACCTTAATCACTAAAAAAGACAACATGCCACAGGCAAAGATCACTAGAAGAGACTCTTTGAGGATAGAGGGTTAATTATTTCTCTAGTGGGAGCGAGCACCAGAACATTTGGCATATTTAATGATCTTATATAAAAACATTTGGCACTCTGTGCAAGTGGCTTTGTTGTATATCACTGATCTGACCCTTTTAGGATGTTGGCTGAAGTGGAGTAATAATTCCACTGCGATTTTCAGGTTGCTTAGCTATCTTTTAATGGGCTGGATTTCTTCTGCGTACCTTGAGGCATAGTTGCCTGCTGATTGGTTTGTGGCCCCATCTCTTCAAAACATGTACCATTGCAGTGGGAGTGGAAGAAAACCATTAGACCTTCTGTTGCCTTCCTAAACTATATTTATTTGGCCAAATGCTTCCTGTTTGAGTCAGGTTTCTCTTTGTGCAAGGGTGTACAATACCTGAAGACAGTAAGGGGCCGATTCCGATCTCGGTCGGAGGCGCACCCAATACCATTCGGTCGGGAAAAAAGCCATGCGAAAGCCTGTTTCCCGACCGATCCGTACAGCACACCGAACGAGTAAGTACGATGCGCACAACAGCACAGAATCCGGCCGAGCCGTACTCACCCAAACCAGGTCCTGTTCCCCGACCGAGGCGAATCCGGAAACGCTGAATCGAGTCGCACGGAAGGGAAAATGCAGCTCCGTCCGGCCGAACAAGTACGATGCGCTTCCCGTACGCGCCGAACCCGTCGCTACGCACGGCACGTCAAAGCATCCGGGAGAGGCGCACATAAGCTCCGATTCGCGCCACAACACGATCCACGGCTACGAGACGAACACGCCAGCGACGAGGACGACGCGAAGCGACGAGGACGACGCGAAGCAACGAGAAGGACGAACGACACGAACCAACCATGAATCCCTTCGTCCCGATCATACCAATATTCTACATCTACTACCGGAACAGGCACGGACGCGTACGGCGCAGAAGGTAAGTCAGACACCAACCACAAAACACATACAACACGTACACGACACATCACACACACACAGAGGGATGCAGAATATACTTACACCAGCAACAGCAGCACCATAGGGGCGGGATGCCCATCACCAATGCCACATATGCCCACAGGGGCCTGAATGCGCACCACCACCCCTACCCAGGGGGGGCAGGATGCCTACCACTACTACCACCCTTAGCCAGGGGGGGCTGGATGCCTACCACCACCCTTAGCCAGGGGGGGCTGGATGCCTACCACTACTACCACCCTGAGCCAGGGGGGGCTGGATGCCTACCACTACTACCACCCTGAGCCAGGAGGGCTGGATGCCCACCACCACCCTTAGCCAGGGGGGGCTGGATGCCTACCACTACTACCACCCTGAGCCAGGGGGGGCTGGATGCCTACCACTACTACCACCCTTAGCATGGGGGGGCTTGATGCCTACTACCACCCTGAGCCAGGGGGGGCTGGATGCCTACCACTACTACCACCCTTAGCCAGGGGGGGCTGGATGCCTACCACTACTACCACCCTTAGCCAGGGGGCTTGATGCCTACTACCACCCTGAGCCAGGGGGGCTGGATGCCTACCACCACCCTTAGCCAGGGGGGCTGGATGCCTACCACTACTACCACCCTGAGCCAGGGGGGGCTGGATGCCTACCACTACTACCACCCTGAGCCAGGGGGGGCTGGATGCCCACCACCACCCTTAGCCAGGGGGGCTGGATGCCTACCACTACTACCACCCTTAGCCAGGGGGGCTGGATGCCTACCACTACTACCACCCTTAGCCAGGGGGCTGGATGCCTACCACTACTACCACCCTTAGGCAGGGGGGCTGGATGCCTACCACTACTACCACCCTGAGCCAGGGGGGCTGGATGCCTACCACTACTACCACCCTGAGCCAGGGGGGCTGGATGCCTACCACCACCCTTAGCCAGGGGGGCTGGATGCCTACCACTACTACCACCCTGAGCCAGGGGGGCTGGATGCCCACCACCACCCTTAGCCAGGGGGCTGGATGCCTACCACTACTACCACCCTTAGGCAGGGGGCTGGATGCCTACCACTACTACCACCCTGAGCCAGGGGGCTGGATGCCTACCACTACTACCACCCTGAGCCAGGGGGGCTGGATGCCTACCACCACCCTTAGCCAGGGGGCTGGATGCCTACCACTACTACCACCCTGAGCCGGGGGGCTGGATGCCCACCACCACCCTTAGCCAGGGGGGCTGGATGCCTACCACTACTACCACCCCCTACCACTACTACCACCCTTAGCCAGGGGGGGCTGGATGCCTACCACTACTACCACCCTTAGGCAGGGGGGGCTTGATGCCTACTACCACCCTGAGCCAGGGGGGGCTGGATGCCTACCACCACCCTTAGCCAGGGGGGGCTGGATGCCTACCACTACTACCACCCTGAGCCAGGAGGGGCTGGATGCCTACCACTACTACCACCCTTAGCCAGGGGGGCTGGATGCCTACCACTACTACCACCCTTAGCCAGGGGGGCTGGATGCCCACCACCACCCTTAGCCAGGGGGGCTGGATGCACACCACCACCCTTAGCCAGGGGGCTGGATGCCTACCACTACTACCACCCTTAGCCAGGGGGCTGGATGCCTACCACTACTACCACCCTTAGCCTGGGGGGCTTGATGCCTACTACCACCCTGAGCCAGGGGGCTGGATGCCTACCTCCACCCTTAGCCAGGGGGGCTGGATGCCTACCACTACTACCACCCTTAGCCAGGGGGGCTGGATGCCTACCACTACTACCACCCTTAGCCAGGGGGCTGGATGCCTACCACCACCCTTAGCCAGGGGGGCTGGATGCCTACCACTACTACCACCCTGAGCCAGGGGGCTGGATGCCCACCACCACCCTTAGCCAGGGGGGCTGGATGCCTACCACTACTACCACCCTTAGGCAGGGGGGCTGGATGCCTACCACTACTACCACCCTGAGCCAGGGGGCTGGATGCCTACCACTACTACCACCCTGAGCCAGGGGGGCTGGATGCCTACCACCACCCTTAGCCAGGGGGGGCTGGATGCCTACCACTACTACCACCCTGAGCCGGGGGGGCTGGATGCCCACCACCACCCTTAGCCAGGGGGGGCTGGATGCCTACCACTACTACCACCCCCTACCACTACTACCACCCTTAGCCAGGGGGGCTGGATGCCTACCACTACTACCACCCTTAGGCAGGGGGGCTTGATGCCTCACTACCACCCTGAGCCAGGGGGGCTGGATGCCTACCACCACCCTTAGCCAGGGGGGCTGGATGCCTACCACTACTACCACCCTGAGCCAGGGGGGGCTGGATGCCTACCACTACTACCACCCTTAGCCAGGGGGGGCTGGATGCTTACCACTACTACCACCCTTAGCCAGGGGGGGCTGGATGCCCACCACCACCCTTAGCCAGGGGGGGCTGGATGCACACCACCACCCTTAGCCAGGGGGGGCTGGATGCCTACCACTACTACCACCCTTAGCCAGGGGGGGCTGGATGCCTACCACTACTACCACCCTTAGCCTGGGGGGGCTTGATGCCTACTACCACCCTGAGCCAGGGGGGGCTGGATGCCTACCTCCACCCTTAGCCAGGGGGGGGCTGGATGCCTACCACTACTACCACCCTTAGCCAGGGGGGGCTGGATGCCTACCACTACTACCACCCTTAGCCAGGGGGGGCTGGATGCCTACCACTACTACCACCCTTAGCCAGGGGGGGCTTGATGCCTACTACCACCCTGAGCCAGGGGGGGCTGGATGCCTACCACTACTACCACCCTGAGCCAGGGGGGCTGGATGCCCACCACCACCCTTAGCCAGGGTGGGCTGGATGCCTACCACTACTACCACCCTTAGCCAGGGGGGGCTGGATGCCTACCACTACTACCACCCTTAGCCAGGGGGGGCTGGATGCCTACCACTACTACCACCCTTAGGCAGGGGGGGCTGGATGCCTACCACTACTACCACCCTTAGCCAGGGGGGGCTGGATGCCTACCACTACTACCACCCTTAGCCAGGGGGGGCTGGATGCCCACCACCACCCATAGCCAGGGGGGGCTGGATGCCTACCACTACTACCACCCTTAGCCAGGGGGGGCTGGATGCCTACCACCACCCTTAGCCAGGGGGGGCTGGATGCCTACCACTACTACCACCCCCACTGATAGGATGGACAATGCATGACACAACCAGCACACCACAACCTAGGGAATGCAAGAAAAAGACATCCCCCAACACCATGACAAGCGTGTGTAGACTGTGTCAAATGCCTACAACACCGAACATGACTTTGAACATACAATGTGACCCCCTAGCACATGTGCCACACATATATGTGTGTGGCACCCACAATGCATGCAGGCCATGACCATTGTGGCAATGGGGTCCAAACCCCCATCATCACAGTGAGCAAAATGTAAGTGTGGGGTCCATAGCTGAAGCACATTTTGAACATTGTGGCAATGGGGTCTAAACCCCCATCATCACAGTGAGCAAAATGTAAGTGTGGGGTCCATAGCTGAAGCACATTTTGAACATTGTGGCAATGGGGTCTAAACCCCCATCATCACAGTGAGCAAAATGTAAGTGTGGGGTCCATAGCTGAAGCACATTTTGAACATTGTGGCAATGGGGTCTAAACCCCCATCATCACAGTGACCAAAAGGTAAGTGTTGACAAAGAAAGAGGTGCAACTGCCAAACTGCATGGATGATTCCTGGTCACAGAACAAAAAACACATCAGTGGCAAAGTAGTGTATGTGTCCCATTGCAACATAAATTGGGTGAGCCAAATACTGCAGTGCAAATAAGACATACCTTTGGCCATGTGCAGACAAACAACATCCATGGGGGCTGACACCGTCAACATTCATCAATGACACAATGACAGAAGTGACCATCAGAATGCAGACCCACATATTTGCACCAATGGGCACACAAATGCAGATACCCTGTGGAGACTGCAGATGTGAGGTGAACAGATACCATACCATGGCAGCAATGGACACACAAACCATGATCATTGTGCTGACCGATGACCTAGGAGTCCCAGGGACAGCAGGGGAAACCCACCAAACTACATACAGCCAATGGCACACCCAAGATATGCCAATGCAGTGGTGCAGATGCACAAACACAAACAGGCAGACCCACACTGCACATCATACACAACAGGTGAGGGGGGTGCCAGTGTCCCCAGGCAACCACACAACACATGAGGAGACCTGAATACCAATCATACAGATGTGCATACAGTGCCACACAAAGGTAACTCATGGATCCAAATCCCCTATGTGGGCAAGCAGGCATTGTCAGATGAGAGGGAGCACAAATCACACATGTCACACAGGCACGTAGGAACAGCAACTGACACAGCAAGACACAGACACACCACAGCACCACCCCCAGGGCCCCCACAATGTGGTGACCCTGGGCTGCATTACAATCCCACTGTGATGACAAAGCTAAATGTGGTTCACACTGTGAACCACAGTCATGTGTCCTGAGCAACAAACTACCATCACACCTACACAAGCACAAATCAATCAGCATGGCCAGTAAGCCAAGGCCAACATGGAGGCAGGGGCCTAGCCGGGCAAGAACTCTCATCTGCACACACTCAACACCACACCCCTCGACCTCCAACAATGTGCAGCAGTGAAGTACACATGCACTGGTGACATTGCACATGCACCCATGACTATTCCAGGGTGGTGGGTGGGAACCAAGGTGCAGAAACACATGACACATGGCCACTCAACAAGATTCCTGAATGTCTGACACACTGCACACTACGCTGTACATGGACATGACGGCAATACCACACCAACCAATGGGATCCCAGCCACAGTCACACACCAATGAAGAAGCCAAGGTCACCCACAAAGAACACACATAGACAACAACCAACATTGCAGCCCGGACCCTGAGGAGTGCCAGCAGTCACACACACAACGTGTCACAATCACTGAAAGATAACACAAACTGGAAATCACATGACAGGGGCAAACAACAAGTGCCAAGGGGAAACCTGACTGTGACCCATCTGCGTCTGCACACAAACTCAGCCCTGACAGCAAACACACCTATGGGTGACACCCTGATGACCAGTAATGTGCCATGCACCCACATCACAGAGAACCCAGGGAGAAGACTTTGGGGGAACATAGGTCAACTCAGCTAGCATCACAAACAGGTACAACACTAGGGATCACAGCATGCACAGCTAAACGGAAGTGAACACACAGACATGCACATACAACACACACCTTGGGCGCAGGCGATGTCACAGGAGTACACACTGCCATGAGGGGACTCCACTCCTGTGTGAGGAAAGCTGTGCCATATGTTGCCTCAGTAGGGCCCCATCATGTCAGCTGAGCACTTGGTCACACAATCAACAATTAGCACCAAATGAGGGCTCCCGTCACATCAGCCTGGTCATGGAAGTACCAACGGAATCATCAGCACAGATCCAACACACTTGTATAGCAATGTTGCACTGACAACACAGATGAGTCCTTCCGCATTGATGCCCAAACCTGCATGTCCAGTGGAGATGGCCACACGGTCAGGGAAGTAGACGAATTGAACAATGGCAGGCACAACAGATGTGCAGGGGTGGAAGCCACAGATGTGAAATAGCTAATCTAAGTAGGGAATCCCATTGCCAAATACTGAACACATGACACCCTCAGATGCTGCTATGGATGACATGGATACACCACAGGATAGGACACATTCCCCTGGACCACATGGGTTCCTGCACAGTAACACTTCATTATCATGAGACCAAATATCACCATCACTGCAGCAAGGGCATGGTTAGCATCATCAACAACATGTACATCAGAAGCATAAGCACTAGAGAACAGAAAGTTGCTTTATTCAGCATATGTGTGGAATGAAAACAAAGTCCAGAAAAACACAAAGGCCAATGGCCAGTCCATTGTAAAAGTCCAAACAGGGTGACAGTGGCAGATGTCACCCTACGCATGCCTGCACAAAACCAGGGACAATCCACTAGGAGGGGCAACCGGGGGGCAGGCCAGGCACCGCAGGGACAGGATCAGGGCTCACCAGGAGGAAGCAGGGAAGGGGTGGTGGGTGCTGGAGAGCCACTGACAACTGCAGTGGAGGTGTCTGACATGGTGTGTGCCGGCACAACTGCGGGGCATGACTCAGATGTTGTGGGTGCCGGCACGACTGCAGTGGACCCTGCAGATGGAGTGGACAGGTCCGCCACTGCAGTGCCCAAGTCAGACAGGGTGGTAGTGGACTCCACTGCAGTGCCTACCACCAGGGGAGGAGAATGGGGAACAGGCAAGGTGGGCTGGACAGAGGGGAGGACACCCTCACCACATCAGTGGCACAGACAAGCGCAGCGGGGGTGTGGTGCCGGGAGAGCAAGTGCCAGGGGAGAAGGCCGGATCCTCTTGGGGTTGGTATATCTGTGGGTGGGGGAACCTGGGGCAGGGTGTGGTGGGGGCACCTGTGGAGTGGGGGCCTGAGGGATGGAGGAAGGAGACCTGGTGCCTGAGCTGCAGGGCGGCGGCGGGGTCTTGCTCTTACGACTCTGGGGGGACTTGCGGGTGGGGGCCTCAGTCTGTCTGCGCCTGGGGGAGGGTGTCCGGGGGCGAGGGGCACTCTGCTCCATGTGGGTGGGCTTCCTCTTCCCCCTGGATGCTGGAGCAGCTGGATCGGAGGGGAAGAGGCCGAGGTCACTGAGGAAGAGGCGCTGGGTCTTTGGGGTTGCAGGTGAGGCAAGGGAGGGTGTTTTGGAGGGAGAGGCAACTGAGGACTGCGCAGTGCTCGTGGATGCGTGTGTGTGTACCAGGGCCCCATCCCCTGTGAGTCTGGTTTCAGTCCCCTGACTGTGTGTGCGTGTGCATTTTGTTTGTGGCGTGTGTGTCTGTGTGCTGGATGTGTGTGTGCTGGTGTGTGCCTGTGCCGGTGTGTGTGTGCTTGGGACGGGTAAGGTGCTGGGGAGTGTGGATGGAGCAGAGGCAGGAGGGGTGAGGGACTGTCTGAGGAGGGACACTGCTGCCGTCAGGGAGGAGTCCATGGACCTATTGCCCCTCTGTAGGTCAGACATGCCCGATGAGATGCCCTCCATGAACGACACCAGCTGAGTCAACAGAGCGGTGTGCGCATGGAGGACACTCAGCATGGCTGTCTGCCCTACATGGAGCTGGCGAAGGAGGTACACAGACTCCTCACTCAGGGCAGCAGGGGACACAGGGGCAGGGGGTGCGGTGCCTGGCCCAAAGGAGACACGCTCCCGAACATGGGAGCCTCCACGGACCTGGGGAATGGGAGCCGATGGGAGGGCGGTGGTGGTGCTGGTGGTGGCGGGGACAGCAACACTAGCTGGGGTGTGGTGGCTGCTGACACCCGCCTCCATAAGGGAGTCATCCTCCGAGTTGCTCTGGTCCTCAGCTGAGGTGGATGGTGCTGAGGACTCCTCGGTGTGGCTCCCCTCGCCCTCCGTGCCACTGGGTCCCTCCGACCACTCCTCGGCTGCTGACCCAGTCTGGCTCTCCGGCTCCTCCTGGTCCGTGGAGCTGTCCCCTTCCGTGGCCGTGGATGTATCTGCAAACAATGGGGAAACAGACAGACATCAGTCACCTGCACCAAACGCACACACCACTGTGAGCACAGCACATTACAGAGCTAGCCCTGGCATCATTAGTTGTACATTGCTAAAAGTGCCCTAACTGAACAGGAGCAGCCAATTGTCAGTCTGATGCCAACCATGGCACTCACATCCCACATGGCCTTGCACCCATCTGTCTGGTGTCTGTTGGATTGCAACACCCCAGTGTGGACACATGCACCAACTACACAGTAGTTGGACAGTGCAGAGGACACGGTGTGGCATGTGGACATGCACACATCACAGCTCTTGCCACTGAGTCAGTACAGGTTTCCGGATGAAAGGGATGCCCAGAGTCAAATAGGAAATGCATGTGATGCATACCAGCGACAGACACCATGATGCACCCATGTCCTGATAGCCATCGCCACAATGGTGTGCATGTAGCACATGTCACTCCCCTGCAGGATCACCAATAAGTAGACACATGCCATGGCGGAGGCATGACTGCTAAGTCATACATCACTGTCTCAGTGATGTATGACTTGGCAGCCAGACAACAACACTCTGCACTGTGTCACAATAGTAGGTCATGGGGAATGCAAGTCCTGGAGCTGCACAAGTGCACATGTACATCCCCCCACAACACATCATCTTAACCCTCATCTCTCCAGGTCATACCTATTGGACATATGGGAGACCTGTGACACTACCCTCTGAACCTGAGCACCTCACAATCTGCTGTGAATGGGGAACAGCTGCCTGAACTTCACATTTGCATACCCCAGTCTGCACGGGCAGCTGATCAAACACCTATGTGACACACAAGTATCGTCTCCTATGGTCACATCTCCAGGGGCATGCTGAGCCCCTACCAAGAAACACCCCAGCAGTCCTGGCAACTAATCCACAGCACACTGACACAGAGGCAGACACCTGAGGGGTCAAATCACTGCGCACAATGTGTCAGCTGATACACGGGAGTGGGAGTACAGAGTGCATTGCATGGCCTGGAGTAGGCATGACTGTCCTGCCCCACATGAATGAGGGATGAGCCCTGGACAGTGGATAGCTGGCTATGTATGTGTGACACACGTAATCTGCACACTCCTGGGGCCCAAACATTGTTCCCACCCGCTGCATGGGCGTGTGCCACATACCCCAGGCACATGTGGTGGCTCAGCTCAGCAAGTGGACCGCATATCAAAGCAACACGCAGATTACATGTCCGAACACAGGCGTTGTGTGAACAATGGACCCACCCATGATGCCCACAACAGAGTTAGGGAAACAGATGCTGTCCCCCACCTTTAGTGAAGCAAACTGCAAGGACACAGTCCCAAGTGACACAATTCCCTGAATGTAAGGGCCACACCTGGGTATCAGATGAGCAGTGGGCAGTGCACAATAGAGGGACATGGCTCCTGGACAACATGACTGCTGCACTGTGGCAGTTGAACCAGGCCAGAGGAGGGCACAAAGCATGAAATACAGAGTTCACAGTGCAGTCTTTGACTCACCCCTCCTTGCTGCTGTCTGGCCTTCAGCTGCCCATCCAGGTCTGGAAACACCACCGCCAGGATCTGGAGCATGTGGGGGGTCAGGGTCCGTGTTCCGCCCCTCCTGCGAGGAGGCGACAGCTTCAGCTGGACCCGTGCAATCCTCCGGGTCCAGCCCCGAAGGTCCTGCCACCTCTTCTGGCAGTTGCGGATCCGGCGCTTGTAGACCCCCACGGACCGGACAGCCCGGACGATGTCCTTCCAGATCTCCTGCTTCCGATGGGCATTAACCTGTGAGGATGACAAAGTGAAAAGGCCATTACTACACATGCAACATATCCGTGCATGACACAGTTGTATATACATGTCTCAATCACAGGGGCACATGATGTACACAGGCAGTGCAAAGCTGCCCATGGACAGTTTGCCAGACGTCACTACATGGTATCATTGCATGGGAAGTAAAACCTTGTTCAAATGCACTGTCACTGCACCATACCTGTCCAGTGCATGTCACTACACACTATGGGGGGTGACAACTACTCAGTGAGCCTGCTAGCCAGTGGCGTGCAGACTTTCAGCCTTGCTAGTCAGACAATATGCACATTCAGAAAGGCAGTGCACAGAACACTCACCTGCTCCCCTGGTGTCCCATACAGCTTGCTGTACTGTGGAAGTAGGCTGTCCAGCAGGGCCTGGTTCTCCTCAAGGCTGAAGGCTGGGGCTCTCTCCACAGTACGTGCCATTGCAGGGTCCAGAGGGGCAGAGACAGCAGCAGTGCAGTGGCAGATGTCGTCCTGGAGCATGTAGTGCAGGCAAGTGAGCTCTCAGGGGAACAGCCAGCAATATATATGTGCTGGAGAGGCAGATACTGTCCCTTGTGTCCAAAGTGATAGGTCCAAGTCGTTTGCATCTTCTGAATCTGGCCAATCCATGGAATAGCAGCACCAATACACGCCCACAGCATCCTTCAAATCTTCAACTTCATGACATACATGATTTTGCAACATTGTTGTGGGTGACCAACTGAATTTCCAGCAACCGACTCGTTCGAAATTCGAAAACGCGTCCGTTGCCAGGCAAGGCCATTGTCAATGGGTGCGCACCGATCGGTCCATTGCGGTACAACGCGTACAGGGGTACAACGCGTACCCGCACACATTGAATGCAATGGGCCGGCCGGGGCACCGATCGGTCCATTGCAGTACAACGCGTACAGGGGTACAACGCGTACCCGCACACATTGAATGCAATGGGCCGGCCGGGGGCACCGATCGGTCCATTGCGGTACAAAGCGAACAGGGGTACAACGCATACCCGCACACATTGAATGCAATGGGCTGGCCGGGGGCACCGATCGGTCCATTGCAGTACAACGCGCATAGGGGTACAACGCTGCACCCGCACACATTGAATGCAATGGGCCGGCCGGGGCACCGATCGGTCCATTGCAGTATAACGCGTACAGGGGTACAACGCGTACCCGCACACATTGAATGCAATGGGCCGGCCGGGGGCACCGATCGGTCCATTGCGGTACAACGCGTGCAGGGGTACAACGCGTACCCGCACACATTGAATGCAATGGGCCGGCCGGGGCACCGATCGGTCCATTGCTGTTCAACGCGTACAGGGGTACAACGCGTACCCGCACACATTGAATGCAATGGGCCGGCCGGGGGCACCGATCGGTCCATTGCTGTTCAACGCATCACTGTACATGTGACTGGCATATGTCAGCATGCCTGTCTCAGATGGACATATGCCAGCCACAGATAGCTCCCAGGGAGTGAGGGGCACACCTACATCACGACAGCCTGTCCAAACTTTATCATAAGGCATGTAAGGCTGCATTTCCTATTGTGTGTATGTTGGTGTACATGTTGTCCTGTGGGTGTCACCTGTGGGCAGCCACCCCCAGGCTGTGCACGTGTTCATGGGGACAGGATCCTGGGTGTTACGTGTACATGACCACTGTGATGTGCAACTGTTCATATCTGTGCATGTGCCATGGTCACATTTCACGGTGGTGTATGTGTATGTCATGTCACATACCCCGTGAGTCCCATGTGGGACGGTATGTTTGAGCCAGGGTGTCCCAGTGGCACAATAGTGATGGTCCTCCACAGTCTGTGTGCATGTAGTGTTTACAATGTCTCTGATTTCATGTGCACAATGGGAGACAGTCTCCACATCCACGTTGTGTGTGCATGGACTTTGATGTTGTGCGTGTGTGTGTCACAGACGTCCATGTCTGTCCTGCCGTGGCAAGTGGGACCACTACCTGTGGGGGTCATGGTTGTTTTGCTGTGGTGTATACATGATACTCCATGTAATGCCAGTGTCCATGTGGCAATACAGGGTCCCTGGGAATGTACCTGTCGTTGAGCTGTGGTGCCTGGGGCACATCTGTCCTCACATGTCACTGTGGGGGTGATTGTGACACGGCAGCAGGAGATGGGAACTGTGACACGGCCTCATGATATCCAATGGGCCAACCTGGGACTAATTGATGCCACTTGTTGGACCGTGTTGACAGATGTTGGCCATGTATGTACCATACATGTCCTTACGGAACTGCACACTTCATGTAGTTGTGCCTCATAATGATGTATGTTGGGATATTGAGTGTGTTCAATGCCGCATATGTGGGGTGACTGACAATCTTGCTTACTTCTCCTCTGCACTGCAGGGCTCCTGCTGTCCATCGACCATTCCCAGACCTGGCAACGATGGTGGAACGGGACAGCATCCGACGGTACCGCTTCACCAGGCAGCTGATTGAGGATTTGGCAGTGCAGTTGGCCCCACATTTGCAGCCTGGCTGGCCGTATCCTACAGCGCTGACCCCCAAGGTGAAGGTGATGGCAGCCCTACACTTCTTTGCCACCGGTACCTTCCAACATACTGTGGCGACTGCTGGTGGGATGTCACAGACCATGTTGAGCCGTGTGCTCCGCGATGTTTTGGCGGCAATGTTGCTATTCCTGAACCGGTACATCTATTTCCCTAGACTGCGACGACTCACTGACGTGAAGAGTGACTTTTATGCCCTGGGGAGGATGCCGCATGTCATTGGCTCCATTGATGGGACACATGTGGCTTTGGTACCACCACAGGCCCAGGAGCAGGCCTACAGGAACCGCAAGCACTACCACTCGGTCAATGCACTGGTGGTGTGTCTTGCAGACATGACCATCACACACGTGTGTGCCCGTTTCCCTGGTTCAGCACACGATGCCTTTGTGATGAGGAGTAGTCGCATCCCCAGGATGATGGCACAGATGCAGAACCAGCGTGCCTGGCTTGTCGGTGTGTACTGACTTTGTGCCATTGTGTGTGATCTGATCTGTAGTATTCCGCCCACTTTTCCAAGTCAGCTAATGTGCACTTGTCTGTCCGTAGGTGACTCGGGATACCCCAACATGCCGTGGTTGCTGACACCCCTCAGGAACCCTGTGACACCAGCCCAGATGCGCTACAATGAGGCACATGGTCGGACCAGGAGAGTTATTGAGCGGACATTTGGTCTCCTGAAGAGCCGCTTCCGCTGCCTGGACAAGACCGGAGGGTCCCTCCCATATGCCCCTGCGAAAGTGTGCAAGATTATCATCGTCTGCTGCATGCTCCACAACCTGGCAGTGCGGAAGGAGTTGCCTCTCATCCAGGATGACAATGACCAACATCCGCCACCTGTGGAGGATCCTGGCCTGGACCACGATGCCAGTGACGATGATGATGATGATGATGAGGGTGATGTCCGCACACAGCTCATCACCAACTTCTTTAGCTGAATGTGAGTATCCTGAGGTGTCATGTCAATGATGTGAGTTGGCATGATATGTGTAGGTGGTGCTCTGGTGCTGTTGGAGTGTGTCCATGGGCTACTTGACTGGATGTGTGTTGCGATGTGTGCTTACAGGTGGGCTGTACTCCCCAACAGTGTTGACATGCTAACTTGGTTCTGGGTGGGTATCTTGTAACATGTATTGTGCATGAGTTTTGCTGTTCTGTCCTGTACTCCATTGCTTTTGACTGTGTGTCATTTCTGTCCTTCACAGGGTACATTCAGATTCGTTTGGTCAACTGTGTCCACCGACGACGTGATTGCACTTCCAGGCTGGTAGCTGTTGTGTCCCTACAGGTGATGTGCGCCACACCCATGGACTTCCTTCCATCTACAGTTGTTGACTGTGTGCCCGCTGCCAGGTGGGATTACCTTGCATCTGTAGTGGTTACGACATGTTGCAACTGTGTAATAAACCTGTGCTTCACTTTGTGATGTGCGTTGTCTGTGGTCACACATTTGACTGCCATTTGCTTACTGCACCTGTGGGCTACTTGACTACAACTGGGAATGGGTGTGGTGTCTGTGCATTGCACCGTCTTCCCTGGCAACATCAGTGTAGGCAATGAGTCAGATGGCCTAGGTGTGTATGTGTTGTGTAGCCCTGTTGGTGTGTCTCCCTCATATGTGTCACGTTGCCTTTACTCACATGCCTGTGTTGTACTTGCTGTTGCAGTTCGCATACACAGTGTAATTTTGCAGTTCATCATCCCCATAACAGCACCCACGTTGGAATCACAACAGAGGCAAGTATGGTGTATTAGTGTGTTTATTGTGATACATTTGTGTGAATAGTGCATAGGATGGGTAGTGCTGTACATAAATCTTGCAATCAGAAGTTCCTAGGTGAATTGAAAGTCCTGGTAGACAGAATCCCCAGTATCGGGGCCACAGTTGTCTGACACATTGGTCCAACTTGTACTCCCCATGCAATGTGTGGGAGTAGTGTTGCCGTCAACAGGGTGAACAGTCTGTGCACAAAGGTGAACATCCAGAACAGGTTCAGGCTTCCTGGGAGTTGCGCTTGGCCATCGGCCTCTCACTTGCCCCTCTTCGGACGACCCCTCTTCTTGGGGGGCCCTCAAGCACAGGCTGCTGCGGTGCAGGGGACTCTCCGCCAGAGTCATCCTCCCTCCCTGTGGCAGTTGCAGTTTGGGCAGCACCAGATGTTGTTGGCACACAGGGAGGTGTGGACTCGTTGCTGTTCATCTGGCGGAGGCATTGTAAAATGTCCCTGTGCACCGCCGTCATCTCATGCAGTGCATCCCACTTGGACTCCACGCGGGACATGTGTGAGTCCACGCGGGACATGTGTGACTCCACGTGGGACATGTGAGAGTCCAAGCGGGCATGATGGGCAGCCTGCTGCTGTTTCATGTCTCTGAGGAGCCCCACTACCTGGCTGAGGTCTCCGGTGCTGGACTGGTACGCATCAGCTATGCGTACCAGTTGTGGGTCATCATGCACACCAGCAACCTCTGCAAGCAGCGACCTCTGTCTCCCACCCCTCCCACCACCCCTGCTGACATGTGCAGTGCGTGCAGTGGCACGCACAGATGACCCTGGTCCACCTTGGAGGTTGGTGGTGGTGGTGGTGTCCATGGCCCCAGGTTGGTCCAGGGTCCCTGTGCTGGTGTTGCTCCTTGTTCTGTCCATGTCGGCAGGGATGGTATTTGTGTTGACAGTCGTTGGAGGGGTGGGTGCAGGGGGTGCAGCTGGTGGTCCTGCTGGTGCTGCAGCTGGTGGTCCTGCTGGTGCTGCATGTAGACTTGCACCGGATGTGCCAGGTTGGTCTTCTTCGTCCGAGGAGGGCAGAGGCTGTACGACACCAGTGAGCTCCGCATCCTCTTGAGCCTGGGACTGGGACTCCTCAGCGTCTGCTGCTGTGTCCCCATCATCACCTGTTTTTGGGAGACACACACAATGTATGTTATGTTTCTGCAGGCATCAATGGTTGACACACATGACAGTTGTGACTGTGCCTCTGGGTGCGGGCCTGTACATTGCATTGTCCTAAGTCGTCACAGTCAGGGGTTGATATTGGTGTGGCACACTGTCCTGCATTATTTGGGCATTTCTATGTATTTGTTGGGGTGTGAACATGGTCTGCATTGGTTGTGTTTGGTTGACAGCCGGCCCTCCTTCCCACCCACCCAGCCAGTCAGTTATCCCACCATGGACTGTGCTTGCATTGCAGGGAGTGGAAGTTGTCTCTCAGGATGTCAGTCAGTGGTGTCCTGCTGTTTGTTGGTGCACAGTTGCCAGCAGGGCCTTGTGCTCCCCACAGCAGTAGCCAGTGTCAGCCATCTTGTGAGTCCTTCTCCACTCCCTGTGATGTGAGCATGGTTCAGGGTGGTGTTGATGGGACAGTTGTGGGGGTGACCAATATCAGTGACTGCCACTCCCATCATGCTATTGCCTCCACCCCACTTGCCAGCATTCCCATACTTACTTGCTTTTGTGGGGAGTTCAGTGTGTGTGGGTGTGAGGGCAATGGCAAGATGGCTGACAGTGGTGTCCTGCTGTTTGTTGGTGCACAGTTGCCAGCAGGGCCTTGTGCTCCCCACAGCAGTAGCCAGTGTCAGCCATCTTGTGAGTCCTTCTCCACTCCCTGTGATGTGAGCATGGTTCAGGGTGGTGTTGATGGGACAGTTGTGGGGGTGACCAATATCAGTGACTGCCACTCCCATCATGCTATTGCCTCCACCCCCCTTCCCAGCATGCCCATGCTTCCTTCCTTTTGACTCTGCTTCCCTGTGGGGTGGGCTGGCTGTGCTGACAGGATGGCTGGGTGTGTTGTCCTGGCAGTTGTTTGGCTAAAAGTCCCAAGAGTGTCCCTGTGCTTCACACAACATAACCCAGGGTGGTGGTTCTTTGTGGGATCTTGAGTTAGGATGGGAGGCATTGCATTCTACCAGGTGGGTTCTGTGGAGTTTGTGTTGAGGGGGGTGTGAGGGGAGGTGCTTGTGACTATGGTCAGTGCTGCAAGTCCTCCTTCCCACCCAGCCAGCCAGATATCCCACCATGGAACGTGCTTGCATTGCAGGGAGTGGAAGTTGTCTCTCAGGATGTCAGTCAGTGGTGTCCTGCTGTTTGTTGGTGCACAGTTGCCAGCAGGGCCTTGTGCTCCCCACAGCAGTAGCCAGTGTCAGCCATCTTGTGAGTCCTTCTCCACTCCCTGTGATGTGAGCATGGTTCAGGGTGGTGTTGATGGGACAGTTGTGGGGGTGACCAATATCAGTGACTGCCACTCCCATCATGCTATTGCCTCCACCCCACTTGCCAGCATTCCCATACTTACTTGCTTTTGTGGGGAGTTCAGTGTGTGTGGGTGTGAGGGCAATGGCAAGATGGCTGACAGTGGTGTCCTGCTGTTGGTTGGTGTGCAGTTCCCAGCAGGGCCTTGTGCTCCCCACAGCAGTAGCCAGTGTCAGCCATCTTGTGAGTCCTTCTCCACTCCCTGTGATGTGAGCATGGTTCAGGGTGGTGTTGATGGGACAGTTGTGGGGGTGACCAATATCAGTGACTGCCACTCCCATCATGCTATTGCCTCCACCCCACTTGCCAGCATTCCCAAACTTACTTGCTTTTGTGGGGAGTTCAGTATGTGTGGGTGTGTGAGCAATGGCAAGATGGCTGACAGTGGTGTCCTGCTGTTGGTTGGTGTGCAGTTCCCAGCATGCCCTTGTGCTCCCCACGACACAGCAACAGTGTCAGACATCTTTGATGGGCCTTTCCACTCTCTGTGGGATGTGCATGCGTGAGTGTGAGCTTGCTGGGCCATGTGGTGGGGGATGTAGAGCTGTGACTACGACTCCCATCATGCTATTGCCTCCACCCCCTTCCTAGCATGCCCATGCTTCCTTCCTTTTGACTCTGCTTCCCTGTGGGGTGGGCTGGCTGTGCTGACAGGATGGCTGGGAGTGTTGTCCTGGTAGTTGTTTGGCTAAAAGTCCCAAGAGTGTCCCTGTACTTCACACAACATAACCCAGGGTGGTGGTTCTTTGTGGGATCTTGAGTTAGGATGGGAGGCATTGCATTCTACCAGGTGGGTTCTGTGGAGTTTGTGTTGAGGGGGGTGTGAGGGGAGGTGCTTGTGACTATGGTCAGTGCTGCAAGTCCTCCTTCCCACCCAGCCAGCCAGATATCCCACCATGGAACGTGCTTGCATTGCAGGGAGTGGAAGTTGTCTCTCAGGATGTCAGTCAGTGGTGTCCTGCTGTTTGTTGGTGCACAGTTGCCAGCAGGGCCTTGGGCTCCCCACAGCAGTAGCCAGTGTCAGCCATCTTGTGTGTCCTTATCCACTCCCTGTGATGTGAGCATGGTTCAGAGTGGTGTTGATGGGCCAGTTGTGAGGCTGAGCAATGTCTGTGACTACCACTCCCATCATGCTATTGCCTCCACCCCCCTTCCCAGCATGCCCATGCTTCCTTCCTTTTGACTCTGCTTCCCTGTGGGGTGGGCTGGCTGTGCTGACAGGATGGCTGGGAGTGTTGTCCTGGCAGTTGTTTGGCTAAAAGTCCCAAGAGTGTCCCTGTGCTTCACACAACATAACCCAGGGTGGTGGTTCTTTGTGGGATCTTGAGTTAGGATGGGAGGCATTGCATTCTACCAGGTGGGTTCTGTGGAGTTTGTGTTGAGGGGGGTGTGAGGGGAGGTGCTTGTGACTATGGTCAGTGCTGCAAGTCCTCCTTCCCACCCAGCCAGCCAGATATCCCACCATGGAACGTGCTTGCATTGCAGGGAGTGGAAGTTGTCTCTCAGGATGTCAGTCAGTGGTGTCCTGCTGTTTGTTGGTGCACAGTTGCCAGCAGGGCCTTGTGCTCCCCACAGCAGTAGCCAGTGTCAGCCATCTTGTGAGTCCTTCTCCACTCCCTGTGATGTGAGCATGGTTCAGGGTGGTGTTGATGGGCCAGTTGTGAGGGTGACCAATATCTGTGACTGCCACTCCCTTCATGCTATTGCCTCCACCCCACTTGCCAGCATTCCCAAACTTACTTGCTTTTGTGGGGAGTTCAGTATGTGTGGGTGTGTGAGCAATGGCAAGATGGCTGACAGTGGTGTCCTGCTGTTGGTTGGTGTGCAGTTCCCAGCATGCCCTTGTGCTCCCCACGACACAGCAACAGTGTCAGACATCTTTGATGGGCCTTTCCACTCTCTGTGGGATGTGCATGCGTGAGTGTGAGCTTGCTGGGCCATGTGGTGGGGGATGTAGAGCTGTGACTATGACTCCCATCATGCTATTGCCTCCACCCCCTTCCCAGCATGCTCATGCTTCCGTCCTTTTGACTCTGCTTCCCTGTGGGGTGGGCTGGCTGTGCTGACAGGATGGCTGGGAGTGTTGTCCTGGCAGTTGTTTGGCTAAAAGTCCCAAGAGTGTCCCTGTGCTTCACACAACATAACCCAGGGTGGTGGTTCTTTGTGGGATCTTGAGTTAGGATGGGAGGCATTGCATTCTACCAGGTGGGTTCTGTGGAGTTTGTGTTGAGGGGGGTGTGAGGGGAGGTGCTTGTGACTATGGTCAGTGCTGCAAGTCCTCCTTCCCACCCAGCCAGCCAGATATCCCACCATGGAACGTGCTTGCATTGCAGGGAGTGGAAGTTGTCTCTCAGGATGTCAGTCAGTGGTGTCCTGCTGTTTGTTGGTGCACAGTTGCCAGCAGGGCCTTGTGCTCCCCACAGCAGTTGCCAGTGTCAGCCATCTTGTGAGTCCTTCTCCACTCCCTGTGATGTGCGCATGGTTCATGGTGGTGTTGATGGGACAGTTGTGGGGGGCAATATGTGTGACTGCGACTCCCATGATGCTATTGGCTACACTGACTTGGCCAGCATACACCGAATTCCTTCCTTTGAGTGGTCTTCACTGTGTGTTGGTGTTGTTGTGGTGGCTACATGTCTGGATGTGTTTGTTAGTTCTATTTGTGCCACTGCCTAGCTGTAGTTGTAGTTGTGTTTGTACATGTGATGGCACAGTTGGATGTAACTTTTTTGATGGCATGATTCTGTTCTGGTTGCTGTGTAATTGCTATGAGTGCATGGTTTGACTCTCCCCTTGACAGTGATGTGTGTGTGTTTTGTGGCAGAATATTGTGTACATTTGTTGTGTACTCACCAGGCTCTGGGATGTTCTCTAGTCCATATACGCTCACTGGCGGAAGGATGGCCCGAACCTTCTCCTCCCAGGGCCTGAGGTATATTGGCTTGGCAGGAGGGCCACTGCCGGTGTATTGGCTGATGATGTACTCTTTCTTGAGCAGGTCCCGTACCCTCCTGCGCACGTCATACCACCTGTTCTGGATGTCGCTCTTTGTGCGCAGACATGGTGATTGTGCGTTCACCCTGTTGATGATCCTCTCCCACATCTTGGTTTTCTGGGAGATGGGGGTCTGTTGGACCAGTGTGCCAAACAGCTGTGGCTCTACCCTGAGGATCTCGTCTACCATGACTTCCAATTCACAATCTAGGAACTTGTGATTCTTCTTGGGGGGGCATGGTGATGGGTGGTGATGGTGAGTGATGTGTGTGTTGGTGTGCTGGTGAGGGTGTGTGAGTGTGTGTTTTGCTGGGTGTATGTGAGGTAGGTATTTGTTGGTGTGCTGATGGTGTGTGGCTTGTGTGAGGGATGAGCTGTGGGTGTGTGGTTGCTGTCTCTTGGGTGCTGGCAGTGGAATGGCATTTGCAAAGGATCATGGTTGTGATTTGTGTCCTTTATATGGGTGGAGTTGTGGGTGTGTCTTTGTTCTCTGTCCCCACCCCCCCAGTATTTATTGGCTTTGTAATTGCTTGTTTGGCCTTTTTTTGTGTGATTTTTCCTTTGTACTGTCTGTGCATGTTGGAAACGTTCTTGTGACCGAATCGGACCCTGCATTTGTCTCGTACGGTGTTCTCCGTTTCGCTCACGCTGTGTTTGTGCAGTTTTCTATGCTGCGTACGCGTCGGTCACGGTGTTTTGTGTTGCTTCGGCTCGGTTTTGTATGCGTGTCGGTCGTACGACTTGTCCTCCGTCCGACTCGGTCGTGGTTTTCATGCCTTGCATCGTACTTTGCGGTTTGGAGTTCGCGTGTACGTTTCGGTCGGATTTGTTCCGGGTGCGTGTCGGTCGGTTGGATTCGCGTGTTTTTCCGACCGGATTGCTGTTTTCCGTGCGGCTCGGTCGTTCGGCTTGGGTTCGGTACGTGTCGGTCGGATTTTGCACGCCTTGCATCGTACTTGGCGAGTCGGGCGCCACAGGTACGTGTCAGTCGGTATAATTTCCGGCTCCGAGTCGGTCGGTGCTTTTTCCGGCCCGAATCGGAATCGACCCCTAAGTCTGCTAACTATTTGCATTGTAAATATGCTCACTCATTTATATACTTACAATATCCAATTGTGATTGTTACTCATTTTATTGATTCTGGAGGGGTGAAACACGGAATCAACTCCAATGAGATTCATTTCATTCGTGCAGTCCCAAAGTTATAGGATATTAGTGAACCAAGCTGTCCAGCCAGCATGCCTAGGGGCAGATTTACAATAACTTGCGCATCCCTGTAGATCATCAGGGATGCGCCAGTTATTTTGCGTGACGTTAGGAACCCCTTGCGCCACCATGGATGCGCCGCATTTACAATGCGGCGCACCGTGGCGCAAGGAGAGACAGATGCGTGACGCACCTGTCAGCGTATAGGTGACGCAGTGCTGTTGTCGTGTCGCAAGCACAACACAACTCCAGCACTGCTCAGGGGCATCCTATACTTGCAATGCTGCGTCACTCCTTATGCCTGCTACAAGCAGGCATAAGGTTTTGACGCAGCGGAGACATAAAAGTGACTCCGTGAAATCTTGTAGATTTCACTGCATCACTTTTACGGGAATTCCTTGCGACAGAACGCCCACCCTGCATACATTATACCTGACGCAGGTATAATGTAGCGCAGGGCTTTACAACGTGACACATCTCACTAGATGCGTCACGTTGTAAATCTGTCGCATAGTGGCGCATTGTTTACGACGCCGCAGCGTCACATAAGTGACGCAACAGTGTCGTAAAGATGTCGCAAGGGGCTTGTAAATCTGCCCCCTAGTTTTTAAATCTATGGTGATTCTCCAGCTCGAGGTCTGAGAAAGAACTAACAGTCAAAGGGACTGCTCGGATGCATTTGTGTATGTTGCTTCAAAAAGCTCCTTTCTTGTTTACTTCAGTTAAAAAGATAAAGGGGCTCACTGTGACTTGTAAGAACAAGCGAATAACACCAGCCGGTCCCTCTGGAAAGCCAATATGGCCAAGTGCAGCTCACTAACAGATAGCCTTCAAATTCACTAATCACATGGGAAATCTTATGATTTTCTGATAGACCAATCCAGTTTTTGGAATCTCCCTAACTCCAAAACCGTTGTCCTATTAGCTGGGATCCCCATGTGATGAGTGGTGACTTGGTCGTTCCTGTCAAATTCACAAACTTTTGGATTGTTTGAAGATACCCTCAAGCATCCAGATTTTAGAAGTCCTTTCTTTTCCGCTCACAGGCACCTATTCACAAACTGCATTTTTGTAGTGCATTGTTTTAGAGTGCCACAAAAACCTACTAGAGTGCACAAAAACCTACTACAAAATGCTAATCACAAACCTACGGCCAGAGTTTACGCCTCTGCTTCTCCTATTCTTTTCGATGCAGAGATCTCTGCTCTGAATGTGGAGTCTCCGCACATATAAGTATACGTTTTGGCAGTAAAAGTGTGAGGGACAGAGGGGAGTAGCAGGAAAATGAGGCATAACTGTTACTACACGGGAGGGGAATAGAGAGGAATAAGGAGGGGTTAAGTGAGAGTCAGTTAGGGGTTTAGGGAGGGACGTCTACCCGCCAACAAAAGAATAAAGCCATTCCTATTCACTAACTGAACTTCTTAAGTTCCTACAGCCAAAAATGGAACCAAAAATAGTAGTAAAGTACTCCTGCTCAGAGATGAGTAAGTTCAGCATCACACGTGACCAGCCGCTGGTACTGCAATACCTTCCCATAGAAATCAATGGATTTAGGGACTCAAAATCCCATAGGAAAATAATGGTAAATTAAATTAAATTTATTTAAATTGTTAGAAATATAACTAAATATAATTTAATGCTAAAAAAATATAAAAAATAGAACATATTATTAATTTAATTATAAAATATTTTAATACCCTTTTTTGTGTTTAAAAATTAATATAACCATAAATGTTACTAAATAGTTTAAAATTAATCTCAAATATGTCTATAGATCCTTTTCAATAATTATTAGTGCACAATAACAATATATTGTTTTACTTTAGATGGAAATATGTTTATTCAGTAATTTAATCTTGAGAAAAATAATTTTAATGTAATTTAATATGTTTTAAATAATTACATTTTCCAATGAAAGTTTAGTTATTAGTGCTGTAGCATTTTTCTTTAGTTCAACAATAAAAATCAACATATAAAATTCATTAATATTGAACATAAAAAATATTTTAACAAACTTTTTCCAAGTTGACTTTTGTTTTACTTTTCCCTATACTTTATCATGGGGAGACTCTGTAGTTGGGGTGGAGATCTCCACATGGTAAAGTATAAGGAAAAGTCAAAAAGTTTATTAAAGGTAAAAAAGTTTCCAAACATATTTTAATGTTGAATAGTAATGTAAATTATTCAATATATTTACTTGAAATGCAGAAATAAAGACAAAATGCTACAGCTCTAATAACAAAATTGAAAAAATCTTTGATTTAATGCAAATATATTAAATTACATTACAAATATTTTTCTCAAGTTTAAATTAAAAAGTAAATCCCTGAATAAAATAGGAAAAATGTTTAGATTGTGTTTTACCATTATTAAAAGTGATGTATAGAATTAGTTAAAAATAATTTAATTATATTGTAATAAAAAAGTCACTTTAGTTTTTAAATGCAAAAATGGTTATTTAAATATTCTATTAATTAAAAAATATGTACCATCTTTATCTACTTGCTTAATAATAAATTATAATTAATTGTATTTGTAACTATTTTAAATAATGTAATTGATTTCTTATGGTGTTGACTTTACATTATTTCTTATGGTGTTTACTTTTAAGTCCCTGCTGCCATTATTCTCTATGGGCTGGTGTTCCAGTGCCAGGGATTGGCCATGTGTGGTGCTAGAATTATTACTGAAATTTTTTAGCAGTAATTTACACTTATAAGTAACTTTTTCAGAGGGTGAAGATGTGTAAGTCTACACTTTTGGTAACTTTTCACTTGGATTTTGTGAATAGCCAGGAGTAGTAAAGTTACTCCAAAGTGTAAGAACATTACACATGTTAATTACTGACAAGTGTAAATTACCTTTGTGAATAGCCTTGTGTATATTTAAATCTGTTTACCATCTCCTTGTCTAACTTTGCAGAAGGAAAGAGATCATCTGTATGATAAGAAGAAGAAGGAAGATGAGGGACAATGGCCTGGGAGAGAGAAGACAGACTTTTATCCAACATCTCTTCCCTGGCAATTTCGAGTGGTGGCTTTGGTCATGGACTGGCACAGACGTGAACTGGCCAAGTTATATTAGCGGGAAGGCTAGTGGTGGGTGGGTTTGGGGAGCTGTACAGAGGAAGCTTATTCTTCTTTTATTAACCAAACATGTTGGTGAGTATACCTTTATAAGGTAAAACCCTGGAAGGTATACCCCTAAGTAAGGGTTATTTGGTTGGTGGTTAATTAATTTGCCAGCTTTTTGGGCACTGGAACAAAAAAAATATGTTTTTCATGTTGCAACAAAGCCTCACTTAAATGCTGCTACACCCATTTTGAGGTAGTTAGCTTAACAATGAAGCCAGTCTAACTGTATATGTGCTGCAGAAAGGTGAAGGCAAGTGCAAGTGATCAACTAGACATGGGAAGTTTCATTGGAGTTATTCTTCGAGAACTCAGATGAGAGACCCACATGATTCTGTAGTGGTTTAATGCTGCAGTCATAGTTAATAACACATTTGATGATAATGCATGTCGCCCAGTATGTTAAGTAACTAAAGCCTGAAAGTTGAACAATCCCTCAAGACTGGAATCAGTACACATTACCACAATAATGTTGTGGTTGCAACAGTGTATGAAACTATACAATGTGCAGCTTGGCTGAAGCAACATGTAAACAAACAGGAACAAGGTGGGTGGCATTCCTGGTTTGTAAGTTGAATGCTTTTTTTCTTTTGTCTGACAAAAAAGTAATAAAATATGTTTTTAAAAATGAATGAGCTTGAAATGCCCCTGGATGGCAGGCTGAAGGCCCACACAGTTGATGTTAGATTTTGCAATGGAGAAGGAGGCTCAGGTGGGAACCAGTGAGCCACCATAGAGCCTGTTTCTGGTTTGGCAGCAACAATCTAGGGACATTCCGCCTTTTGGCCAAAAACTAGTCGCCTCCTGAGGTTGCAAACGCAAGCCAGTGATTAACCAGACCAACAAGAGATAAAGGTGGAGGATGTAGTGTTTTCTAGAACCTCAAAATGTAGTAAGGGCAGAGGATGCCTCATTTTTGATATTTATTACACATTTTGTTAGGCTTCTACATATAAACATTTTAATTAATCAAGGGGCAGGGGTTCTTGGGTGGTGAAGTAGGTCAGGCTAACTGAAGGGACCTTGTGCAAGGAGAAGAGGGAGCAATGAGGACAGAGAACAAATAAGGAGGAAAAAACTGCACCACCAAAGCTCGGTTCTTTTGAGCTCAACTTTGTGGTGGCACTTGTTTAACTTTTCTGCATCTGCCATTGTCTTATATCAAAATCTTTTATTGCATTGCATTTTATGATCCTCCATTCACTGCTGAACCCTTTGAAGATGAATTCCTGGAAACAAGTTTCCTAGGGGCTGATTACGATGGCGGAAGGCCCACCACCGCCAGCCGTGCGGTGGCGAGTCTTCCGCCATCGAACGACGATTCTCCGCCCGCCGAATTATGATGGCGGGGGATCCGGACTGCGACCGTGGCGGGTGCAAAGACCGCCCACCATGGATCCACCACAGGCAATCATTCCGATTGCCTGGCGGAGTGGTCATGATGCGTAAAATGGTGGCGGTGCCTAGCAGGCACCGTCCGCCAAATTATGATGCCGCCTGTCGCTAGTCTTTGTATGGCAGCGAAACCACTATGGAAAGGCTGGCAGGGATTAGTTTTGGGGGACCGTTGCGGTCCCCCCTTGTGTTGGGGGAGGTGATGGTGCACTATTACATTTCACTGCACTAAGTGGCAGGCACCGCGTGGTGCCTGCAACGCAGTGCAGTGAAATGCATGACATGCATTTTTGGCATTGCGGCGGGTGCTGCAGCAAGCAGCACCTGCCGCAATGTTACAGTGCAAGATGCGACCGCCATGGTGGCGGTCGCATCGTAATTTGGAGTGCGGGACCGCCGCATGACTGGCGGGCGGTCCCAATCCCCACTGCGATGGCGGTCGTACTCAAGCCCGCCCTCCATCGTAATGACCCCCCTAGTTCTGATTTTGAGAGCCGCCCTAAGAAAAATGGGAATCCATCTCGAAGATCTTGATAAGTCAAAATGTCTATGATTATCTGTACCTGAGAGTGGAGGTGTATGGTTGCTGTTGAGGTTACTGCTCATAAACCCAGACCCAAGGAATACATATGACCGATTCCAGACTCTTACACTATTTTCACCTCTGAGTACCAAATTATGGATGATTTAACATGGAGGCAGTCAATGAGAGAGGAACAACTGGAGCAGCAAATGAAGATTTCCTTGTTGTAGGGCCAACTGTTCTTTCTTGATGGCTTTAGTGTTTAGTTTGATAAACTTCTCCAATATAGAATAATTCGCTTGGATCAGCATACTGTGCTTTGTTTCACCTCAAATTCCATCACCCTTTTGTGGCATTGGAGTTCTACCAATCAGCTTAGAGATTTCTTTGAAGGACTTCAAGTCCTTGATTTCATTGCATGGCTGACCAGCCTGTAGATACTTAGATGGTGATCAAATCAATTTTATGCTTGTGTTACAGAGGGCAGAAAGCAGAATTCCTTCACAAAAGTGGTGGCAAATTCATAGGAACCCCCTGGCAATTGTTTCAGTCTTCATTGAGATCCTCTATATTTGTGGTTTCCAGAGTTTTGAAGCCACAAACTTATGTTTCTGTAGGTAAAGGATCTGACCTCTTACTATTACCTCACCAAACCCTTTCTATTACCACCCCTTTAAAGTAAAACTGCTTAAATCTAGAATTTGACCTTCACACTTCTCTGTGGTGACCAGTTTCAAGGGGTGCCAGGGTACTCAGGGGTTACTGGGCTCCACTTGCATCAATAAGAGATGTTCATCGCTAGAGCCCTGGGGTCACAGTACTACTGGGCCTCAAGCTGGACAACCAAGCACTCCGCTACAGCACATGTCATGCTCAGGGTAGCGAGATAGAGCAGTGCAAGGCTTGTCTCCTTCTCAGTGGTGTAGATTCTAAGGGTTGACTCTGTTAGAAGAAAGAGTATTAACAGGAGTGTGGAAAGGCTTGTGAAAGGCTGGGATAATTTGTGCTCTGCAGTAGGGTACGTCGAAGTTTAAACTTCACTCATGAAGGCAGGCAACATTTTCCAGCTTCACCCAGTGCAAAGCTTAACCAACCCAGCCATCCCGTGTTAATGAGAATATAGCACATTACAACGCGTTGTATTACATCCTGAGCTTTTACAACGCGGTTGTTACAACGACCGCGTTGTTAGTACGCGATACATTTACATCGCAAGTCATTAGAACGACTTGCTGTAGGGGGCGCGCTGGACTTAGGAATAGTATTATTTACTATTCCAACTCCAGTTTGCGCAACAGTAGGGAAGGTGTTGGAATTCATTTCCAATACCTTAGCACCCCCTACAGCAAGTCGTTGTAATGACTTGCGATGTAAATGTATCGCGTACTAACAACGCGGTTGTTGTAACCACCGCGTTGTAAAATTACTGCGATGTAATGACAGCGTTGTAAACGCTGTTTCCTGTTCATGATTTCCAACTGATGGATCACTCACCCATGAAGGGTGGATGATCTTCCTGCTGGAAATAGCGATATGGCACAGCACAAAAATGAGTAAAGGACAGAATGATGAGGTCTCTGTACTGGGAACCGTCCAGGTGGGAGATCTTAAAACAAAGTGACTTCACATTTGAGTAAGGCAGGCTCTCAACATAGGAAGGAGCGCTGGATGGTGCAGGGACAGGTTCTCAGGCTCTGGAAATGGGGTAAAGCCATGGATGGGGGCTTTGATCAGGGTGAAGGGGATAGCTGTTAAGCAGCAGTAGTCTGCCTGTTGCCTTTAACTACAACAGGAATGATTTCACACTACTGGGAAGAATAACAATATTACTCTTTTAGAAGCAATTTGAGAGCTTCAGAAACAGCAAAGCTTGCAAAGTTGTGAGTGAGCTGACTTTGGATCTTTACACAATCCACAACTGCAACTGGTAGGAGGACTGTTTGCAGCATCCTAATTATTAGGTAATTGTAAAACCTGCTTGGTATAAGACTCTTCCATGTAACCAATGAAGATAAGTAGGCAGATGTTGCATTTTGCAGGACATGGGGCCAGATGTACTGACAGTGGATTTGCAAAAAGTAGTTTCTATTGGCCACTAATATTTTTGCGAATCCAACGAGATTTTGAAATCTGACCTATGTATTATTATGTTGGTTCACAAAATCACCAATCAAAGCGGGTCGCAATCTAACCGGTATCATGATTATCAATAAGGTAGGTCATAAATTGTGATTTACTTAGATTGGATGCCATCACAGGGATGATGGCAAGCACGGGTCAGCAGACCACTATGTCTGTGATGGCATTATATAAAATAAACTTTTATTAAAATGCTGGCTGTTTTCCTTAAAAAGAATGTTGCTGCATTTAAACAAAACAATGTTTACTGTTTTTGAAAAGCTTATTTGAGAGTTGGCAGAGGTTGCCTGGACCACTGTCTACTTCCCAACAAACATGTTTTTTAACATTCATAAGGGGAGGGAGGTGATCCAATGGGGATCCGTTGTCTTTGTGAATAGATTAACACTTCCTTGGAGGACTCGGTAACTTTTCAATGGTTTGTGACCAAAATTGTGCTCGCAACCCATTCATACTTTGCACTGCAAATCAGAGTTTGGAAGGGAAGCCCTAAACACTCCACATACAACTTGTGATTCGTTATGCATTTACAGAGTTGCAAAATGGGTTTAGTACATAGCAAAAACCATTTAGTGGCTGCAAACCCTGTGATATATAGCGAATCACAGGGTTTGTGACCATTAATTGGCTTAGTACATCTGACCCATGGCTCCGGTTACATGAGGGAACATCACAGGAGATGGCTGTAAAACATAGGAAGATTAATCAAGCTAGAAGGGAAAAAATGGAGCATTAGAAAGGCCACAAATGTATTTGTTTTAAAGGAAAGCAGGGAGTGCCGTAAGCAGTTTGTGACTCAAAACGAACAGAAAAGTTTTTTATGGTTTGTTTACTGTGTACGTTTCTCTGCATTTTCGGTGTGGTTGATATATGATGTACATGTTATTTGAGGACACAAACAGAAAGGTAAGGGAAGAGGGTCGATCTGGGAGTGGAATGTTTGAAAAGGTTAGGAAGATACAGGTCAGATCGTTAAAGGATAAATAACATAGGGTTGGGCTTAGAAGAAGTGGCGTTAATGGGTGCTTTTACTTCCCTGACCCACCCCAATTCATGTTGGTGATGTAGATGAAGATGCTGGTCAGTCAGATGAAAGATCCTACTGTGGTATACAGCAGCCATGACTGTACGTACTTTCAAAGCTCATAACATATTTATAGTTGAATTTATGTTCATCATGTGCTAGGGTAACAAAGATAATTAAAGAATCAGGTCAATGGAGCTTGCCATAGCACTGTGCATTTTTGGACTATTTTGCTAACGATTTTGGTACACTTTGGGCAAAATTACCCAACATATATTCTCCGAGACAATTGACTAATATCCTTAGTGAAGTTTTTCCTCAAACTGAGTCAGGATTAGACTTCAGGATTGCCAACGGATCAAGAAAATTTGCCATAATAGAGGTGTGAGTCAATGTTGTGTGCTCACAACTGTGTTGTTCATTCTTTATATGTGCGATTTGAAGTCAGAAATTAGAAGCTGGACATCTTTGTCCCTCAAAATGTGGTTTTGTGAAAGTTAGCTGTATCAGCTATGATAGTGACATTACTAATTCGAGCATGAGAGGACATCTCAGCTAATTTTATACATCAAGAATTAAAGAAGCAACAATAGATTAGGATTACCACACTTCAATGGCCTTCAAAATTAGAATGTGATACCTATGTAACAGAAATATGTATTGATGCAACCAGATTGAATTTTTTTTAAACATGAGTTATGTGTGGTAAGTAAAGAATCCATTATGTCAGAATTGCAGCACAGAGATCCTACCTACAATACAGCGAGGTTCATGATACTTGGAAGATTAATTAACACGTGTGAAATTATTGTACATAATTGCGCATACACTCTAGTAAGGTTGGATTATTTCATTAGTTTGCAAATTTGGGGAAAATGTTAATGGCATCCTGTAAATGCAGATAACTTACTTTTGTAACTGTGTTTTTGTATGTGTGTTTTTATGACTTTCTGTTAACCGAAATAAAGTATTAATAACAATAACAATAAAAACAGCTACAAAATGTAGTATTAGTACTAATAAATATTGAATAATAATAACGTTAACGATACCATATTATTCCCACTACACATTCTACTGTTACTACTACTACTAATAATAACAATAACAGCCTAGTCATCTGTCCTCTTTGTTCATTTGAAAAATACAACTTTTTAAATATAATTCCAAAATGCCTAAATAATATACTGTGGATCATTTTGCCACCCTGATCAGAATTATAATGATTTAACATTTCAGATCTCAG
Source organism: Calotriton arnoldi (assembly GCA_963921515.1). NCBI lineage: Eukaryota > Metazoa > Chordata > Amphibia > Caudata > Salamandridae > Calotriton > Calotriton arnoldi. The sequence continues at coordinate 59,203 of CAWUFW010006950.1, read as the reverse complement.
AGTTTGAATTGTGTATTTGCTGCTGAGATGTGTAAGGCACCCGTTTCCCCTATTAAAAGACTGTGACTAGATTTTCATGACTCAGACATACAAACTGGCACCAGACATTTACACAGAGGAGGTGTTTCTAGGATTCCATGTGATGTCATTTCTGTTGGTCACACTGTGAGCAGTTCAGGAGACCCACCTCAAGTAGTAGAAGTTACAGGGCCGGCTGGACACAACCCCCCAATCTGAGCTCCTATTCTTTTTATCAGAAGCTTTTTGAAAAAATATGATGCTTACATAGAGCAATATTTGTGTCACTATCTTCAGCACAGCAGCAAAGAAGATTAATGTACTGTTGAAGATGGATGCTTTCAGACGTGGAATGCATTCAGAAATAAAACAGAGAAAGATTATCCTCAGCACAGGTTGTGTTTTCCTCAGTGACTATGAAACTAATATCTTCATTGTTACCCGATAATGACTGGAAAAAAAATAATAAAGTTCTTCTGTGTGGAGCAAGCCAAAAAATCTTGATGCTGACTAACTTATTATCCTGTATCTAGTCAACAAGGGGCATATTATCAAGAACGGCGTTAAAATTATCGCCGCTTTAGCGGCAGAAAACTGCCGCTAAAGCGGCGATAATGGGCTTGATAATATGCCCTGGAGAATTTCAATAGAAGCCCATGTTGACACCAGAACATGGGCTTCTATTGGAATTCTCAAGGGCATATTATCAAGCTCCATTATCGCCGCTTTAGCGGCAGTTTTCTGTCGCTAAAGCGGCGATAATTTTAACGCCGTTCTTGATAATATGCCCCCAAGTATTTTATGAATGGAATAGGTAATGTTTATTACTGAAACAGACCATTTAAAGGAAAAGGCACCCTGTTTCTTAGTGGAAACTCGCTGCGTACTCTAATGTTGTCAATACTGCCAAAAAACGTCATTTCACAATGATTAAGGTTATAATCAAGTCTGTGAGTAGACTGAGTCAGGTGTAGTATTGTTTGTGAGCTCAGACCTATCACATTAATGGAGACGTTTTTGTATTACACTTGTGTCTGCCAACAATTGCGTCATGTAAACCAAGGGGCAATTAGACGTACACCTTGTGTAGCCCCTATTCAATTAAACAAATATCCCTAATTCTGACCCATGTGGTAGAGACATTACTCCATGAATCAGGTGTAAAAATGCAAAATAATTGCTCAACCCATTTATGAATAACCTAGGTATCTTTATTACATGGAGGTTTTGTTTTGCATGTGATATCATTGTCTGCTTATTTATGGTAGGTAAGCAAAGTTCATGCGGTAAACCTGCATGCATAAAAACGGCAAAACCAAAAGCCACAAACAATAAAACTCGAAAATTGCAAGTGTTCTGGTGCTTTGACGTCAGGGCAGAGACCTAAGAAGAATGCAGAACTCGCCTCTGAAGCATTCATCACGCTAATGTAATTTAAAGAATCAGGAAGCCAAGTTTTTCTACACATCAGGATTGTGCAGGGTTACATGACGTTTTGTTGGCGATTCATTTACCTTGACAAGCAGCAGACATAAGGGGATCAAACCAGTTACGTTTTTTGAAAAATCTGCCGTGATTCAGAATGAGGTGTTTGATCTGAGTAGCACACTACCAAAATAGCATATGATGTTCTGAAGAAACTGTTGTTTGTTTAATCAGTATTCTTTATATTTCAAAAGATGAAGCCTTCATCTGGTCCTGATGATGGTCCCCTGAAACGATGAGAGTGGGACCGAAATGTGTGCAGATTTAAGCTTTGCAGGGCATTAGTTGATACTATAGAAAGCAGAGTGGGTTGTTACATCTAAACAAGAGGAGGCTAGTTACCCAACTGTGCCGGATCCCTTTGACCTTAAGCTTTTTCACCTTTTGTTTTAAATGTTATTTGTATTGTATTTTTTTTTTTACGAGGGGTGTTTGGTGAGGTTAGGGTAACCCATTTTGGGTGTTTAAAGGGTTGGTGAGAAATCTAGATATTTAAATGATTTTGATTATAATAAAAAAATCACTGGGATGTGTATATGCTCTTCTCTGATTTTGTTTCTTTTTCTTTTTTATCAAAGAATAGTGGGATTGATGGACCCTCTGATTAATATGTACCCACATATATATTTTGAATGTTCAAGATGCACTTGTTTATGTGTTACTGTTACTGGTTACCCCGGCGATTGGTACATTTGGTAGCAGGGTACACTGTATTTTGTAGATTTGTATCACCTGAGGAGCTATCATCACCCAGTTCATCCTTCAACCTACAGGAATGTGGGATATAGAGTTCCTTTGTTCTTAAATACAGATTAAGCCACACTGTATCCAATTTCCAAAAATGGTACCAACACAGACATTCCTACAAGTGGTACCTGAAATATATGCTTGGGGCATGTCACTGGACTAAATTCTATTGTGGGAAGCTTTGCCTGTGGAAATGTATGCACCCAATATTTGTTGAGCATTTGTCTTTTAATACCCAACCTCTGTGAGCCCATTATGATGATGAGCAATGCTTTAAATCTACTGTACACATACTAGGCAGCTGTCATATGCCTCCAAACCTCTTTGGACTCCTTTCACAACGAAGAAGTTTCGATTACCCAGAAGCCTATCCTCCTATGGCCAGAGGTCCAATTGAGATGGGGCTCCTCCACCATTGTCCAAGAGTTGCAGCTGTATCTTGTCTCAGACTCTCTTCTTGAGGACATTCAAAAGCTTTTTACATCATCAACCTGCCAGGGACAGGCGGAGCACAAAGTTCACTTTCTAGGTGATGTTGTCCCACAGCTTGGAGCACATCGTCGGAAAGTCTTCATCATTGGGTGCCTCCTTTGCCACCTCCTCTACTATGACCATAAGCTCCTGGCTAGAAAATTTCAGGTTCTGCTATCTTCTGGATGCCATAGCGGTCATTTGGTAGGGTTGAAAGCCAAGTAACTCTTCAGGTTCCAGATAATGGCGCTGGATGGTTTCTGGTGCTTTAAATACGGCCACCTCTGTGCCTTTGGTTGTTTGGGAGAACAATGAGTCTGTTTGGGGCATTATGAGGTATCACAGTGGGTGTTTCTGAATTCCAAATAATGCCACCAAACTTCAGCACGCATTTTGGACTCCATGGGCTTGGACATTCAATTTCTGGGTGATCATACATATGTGGTGATTCTGTATTTATACTTTGAATGCAATTGTACTTAATGGCTGTGACAACCTTGTTTGCAGTAAAAACCACATGGAACTATCGCATGAGGAAGTACTAGTACTGTGTAATGTAATTTTCCACATCATTGTGTATTTCATATGTAATTTTACCACGTAGCCTAATTTCTTTTTGCAGGTTTAGCATGTAGTTTTAATGGAGGTCTTGGAATTAGGGTATTGCATCTTAGGGATGCTACGGTTATGTCTCATAAGCTTCTTGAGTATTCTGGCCTGAGATTTGTTGTGTGTTATAATTTCATCCCGATTTTGTGCACTTATAGCAACATCACCTGTGTTAAACATAATGTGGGCACACTCTGCACTTTTATAGCATCATTTTCAGAACACCAAGGACCAGAAGTTCCATGTGCACTGGAGACAGATACCCCTTTCAGGTCTTCTGGTAATGGATAGCCTAGACAATCAATCAATCAATCATAGGTTGGTTAAAGCGCGACTGCTCACCCGTAAGGGTCTCAAGGCGCTGGGGAGGAGAGGGGGTGCGGGTTCCAGTCCATCAAGGAGGGGGTCTGTCGAAGAGCCAGGTCTTGAGGTTTCTCGTGAAGGTGGGGAGTGATGTTCTCTGCCTGAGTTGGAGTGGTAGGGCGTTCCATGCATTGGCCGCGAGGAAGGAGAAGGAGCGGCCTCCTGATCTGGTCTTTCTGGCGCGGGGGACCACGGCATAGGAGAGCTAGGCTGATCGTAGGGTTCTTTGAGGTGCGTGGAAGTTGATGCGGCTGTTGAGGTATGCTGGTCCGGTGTTGTGGAGGGCTTTGTGTGCGTGGGTGAGGATCTTGAAAGTGATTCTTGCCTCAATGGGGAGCCAGTGGAGTGTGTGCAGATGTTGGGAGATGTGGCAGTGTCGTGGTAAGTTGAGGACCAATCTTGCGGTGGCGTTCTGGATGTTTTGTAGCTTGCAGGTGAGGTTTTTGTTTATTCCGGCATAGAGTGCGTTGCCGTAGTCGAGTCTGCTGGTGATGAGGGCGTGGGTGACGGTTTTTCTGTGCTCGCGGGGGATCCATTTGAAGGTCTTATGTAGGAGGCGGAGGATGTGGAAGCAGGAGGATGTGACGGAGTTGATTTGTTGGTCCATTTTGAGCTCGGAGTCCAGGATGATTCCAAGGTTGCGTGCGCGGTCCGTGGGGGCAGGTGGGCTGCCGAGGGCGGTGGGCCACCAGGTGTCGTTCCAGGCGTCGGGGTGTGGGCCCATGATGAGTACTTCTGTTTTGTCGGTGTTGAGTTGTAAGCAGCTGCTTTTCATCCATTTGGGGACAGCTTCCATGCCTTCTTGGAAGTTGTGTTTGGCTGTGTTGGCTTCGTTGGAAAGGGAGAGGATGAGTTGGGTGTCGTCCGCGTAGGAGACAATGTTGAGTCCATAGGTCCTGACGATGGGGGCGAGGGGAGCCATGTAGACGTTGAAGAGCGTTGGGCTGAGGGAGGACCCCTGGGGGACTCCGCAGGTGGTTAGTGTAGGGTCCGAGAGGAAGGGGGGGAGTCTGACCCGCTGCGTTCTGCCGGATAGGAAGGAGTAGATCCAGTCGAGGGCCTTGTCCCGGATGCCTGCGTCGTGGAGTCTGCGTATCAGGGTGCGGTGGGATACCGTGTCGAAGGCTGCCGAGAGGTCGAGTAGGATGAGGGCTACTGTTTCTCCTTTGTCCAGTAAGGAGCGGATGTCGTCTGTTGCGGCGAGGAGGGCGGTTTCTGTGCTGTGGTTTTTTCTTAAGCCGGATTGTGACGGGTCGAGGATGTTGTGTTCTTCGATGAAGGTGGCGAGTTGGCTGTTGATGGCTTTCTCGATGACTTTTGCTGGGAACGGGAGCAGGGAGATGGGTCTGTAGTTTTTGAGGTCGGTGGGGTCCGCCGAGGGCTTCTTCAGGAGGTGGTTGATCTCAGCGTGTTTCCAGTCGTCGGGGAAGGAGGCGTTCTCCAGGGAGTGGTTGATGGTGTGGCGAAGCATGGGTGCAATGGTGTCGGTGGCTCTGTAGAAGATGTGGTGGGGCAGGGGTCCGTGGGGGCCCCGGAGTGGATTGACTTCATCGTCTTCAGTGTGTCTTCGGTGGTGAGGGCTGTCCAGCTGTCAATCGTTGGCTTCAAGGCATCGGGGGTGGTAGCTGGGGGTTCCGTGTGTTGGTTGTCTTCGTCGAAGTTGTCATAGATGTTCTTGATTTTGCGGTGGAAGAAGGTGCTGAGTTTGTTGCAGAGGTCTTGTGAGGGGGGATGTCCGTTGACTCGCTGGCGGGTTGGGCGAACTCCTTGATGATGTTGAAGAGTTCTTTGCTGTTGTGTGCGTGTGTGGAGATTCTGTCTTCGATTGCAGCTTTCTTCGTGTTTCTGATAAGCTGGTAGTGGGTGATGGTGGCAGCTTTGAAGTTGTTGTGGGCAAAATATCACATTTGACACAAATTTTAGCCATAGCTTTAAGATCGAACTTCCATGTTCATAGCTATGCGCACCCCAATCTGCACCATCAAGTCCCACTGATGTCCCACTGTTCACTAGTAGATGATTGCAAGGTCGCCCTAATTGGTTTAATTGTTATCCATTAGTGTCACCATAGTATTGTGTTGTATTTGAGCATTTACAAAGTCCTTCTTACCACTGAAGAGGTTTCAGTGTGACTTGATTTTCGCTGGGTTCCTGAACGCATTATGGATAGATGGCTGAAAGGGTGTTGGTTGTGTTACTGCTACGGACTCTATCAGAGGTGTTTGTTGAGGTGTCTGAGGTTCGAAGACATGCTCTATGCACATGCATTCAACTGGTAGCTTTGCTTAAGCTTGAAGTGTTGCAGAGAGTGAGTGAGTAGGAGAAGCCATCCACAAATACGATCCGCAATACATTCTTATACAGTGGTTTTCTAATCTGGCATGCAACTCTGACATTAGTCTGTATTCAGCTGAATAGTCTCAGTCCACTCTTGGGGTTTACACCCAAACACAGAAATATGGAAATAGGTTTATGTCCATCTCACCATCCTTATTCCCTACTTTTAGGACTACAGTGCATAGTTGTTTTTTTGTAGTATTTCACCCACCCTTCTGGTTCATTGAGAATAGCACGAGAGTATATGATTTCTTTCAAGACTCTGACACTGTCTGCAAAAGGCCTATTGATAGAAGTCATCTTTGCTAACTCATTTGCAATACTAGAAAGAGAGCGTTGGTTTGTCTTTGAGAATATCTACTACTCATAAAGAGCATGAAAAGTCAGAAGACAAAATGGTTTGCCTCACAACATTCAACATGCTGAGCCACTCTCTGAAGATAATACCTCTGTGATGAAGTGAGAAATTGGGTTGTTGGTAAGCCCTGGTCATGCAAAAACCACAATTCAATGCAGGTTGAATCACAAAAAGTCACTAAATTAACCTGTGCTTAACCCTGGGTAGCTTAGCACAAAAAGCAGAGCACAACCTATTCTGGTGTAAGTGGGGTTGTGCTGAGCCCCCCCCCATACTGCCAACATCTGGCCCATTCAGGCACACGTAATCCCTCTATTGTGAGACTGTCTGGGAGGAATTCAGAAAGTCTAACTGTCAGTTGCACCCAGTCATGAGACCCAGGCCATACTACAGGTACAAAAGAGCTAAGGGCAGTAAAATGGCAACTTTCTAAAAGTAGCATTTTCAAAATTGTAATGAAAAATGTGTTTTCACCATTAAAGAGGGTTTATCATTACAATTTCATAGGAACCAAACATGACATATTTACCTCCTCTTAATTAAGAATTACTGCTTATTAAAGTAACAAGGAATCCCCAATGTTATCCTGTGGGAGAGGTAGGCCTAGCAGTAGTGAAAAATGAATTTGGGAGTTTTTTACTACCAGGACATGTAAAACTTAAGAGTACATGTCCAACCTTTTAATAGCACCCTACCCTATGGGCTATCTAGATCCTACCTTAGGGGTGACGTATATGTAATAAAAGGGGATTTTAAGGCTTGGCAAGGGGGTTAAATGCACAGTCCACTTGGCAGTGTGACAATGCATTCAGAATGCAATGGCAGACCTGGGACATGTTTTGGAGGGCTACTTACGTGCGTGGAATAATAAGTGTTGCAGGTCCATTGGTAGCATTTAATTTACAGGCTATGGTTACATGGTATACCACTCTACAAGGGATTTATGAGTAAATTAAATAAGCCAATCAAGTGTATGCCAATCAAACCATGTTTAGGGGAGTGAGCACAAGCACTTTAGTATTGGTGTGCAGTAGTAAAGTGCACAGAAGGCCAACAAAAGCCAAAATCCATCAAAAATTTGAGGTAAGTAGGTAAAACGTTTGAGGGAAGAACATCCTAAGGCTGACAGGTATAACATATGATGAATTGAAATCACGCCTCTCTGAAAAAAAACAGTTCAATCTATCACTGCAGCCCAGTGGCTCCAATAACGCCCTGTCATAATGGCCAAAGTTTTGAAACACTATTTCTAAACAAATCCATTTCAGACATAGGTTTTATTTTGTATACAGCTCTACGGGAGGCACAGCTAATACCGATAACATGCAACACTGGTATATGCTAAAAGTAGCTTACCCAGCAGCGACATGGCAACCCCTGAAGAGGCACTGTTAAACAGTTAGGAAATAGAACCTCATGCTCAATCTCTTCTAAGTCTTCATCACCACTGCATTTGGCCTCTGTCATACTGCCCAACACACCATTGATCAATACATTTTAATAACATCCCAATAATACCTCAGCTCTCAACTATAACATTCCTCCAACCCTCAACTCCTTGAACCCCTAAATGCAATGAAGAATAAAACACATCAAAAGCATCTTTCAAAGCACTCCTGTTATACCTTAACCCCCTCCCTCCACCTTGAGACACAAAAGGAAACAAGACATATTGCATCCCCAAATCTTTCCCTTTTATCACCTTTGCTTCACTACAGCAAACCGCAACTACACATATCAATTCTGCAAAACACTAACCTTCATAAAGCCACATCCACTCAGTCACTAAATACATCAAAATCCCTTTACCAAGATAGCCCTTTTAAATGTAGACTAAGGGCTTGATGACGAGTTTGGTGGTCCCATTGCCACAGTCGCGTTGAGTCGGATTCACCACCGCCGACTAAGCGGTCCGCCCGCCGTATTTTGATGTTGCTGGATTTCTGAATGAAAGATAGCCGAAGCACCACTGACACAGTCAATCATTCGCCGACCGCTGCGGCGTTGGTCGCAGGAAAGCAGCTGCCATAGGGCGGTACAGAGAAGTTTCTCTGCCGTCCGAATTATGAGTTGGCTTTCCGACGAGCCGACCGTGGTGGTGGGACCACCTGCTTTGAGTCTTCAGAAACAAAGGATTTGGGGTGCATACTCACCCATTTCCTTTTCTTCCCTTCAGTCTCCCATGTGGATTCCTTCCTCCAGGCCCCCCCCTTCACAGCAGCATCTTGACACTGATGAAAACAACTCTGTTGGTGCCGAAACCATGGTAAGTCAATTTTGTAGTACGTACCCATTGACTGGACTGGGCACATATGGTCCAGACTCCAGCAATGGGCATTAAGATTTTTTTTCACATGTGTTATGCTTATGTGTAGATCCGACACTTGTGTACTCAGAATATACACACATGCATTGACAAATATGAAACAACATTCACCGCCATCAGAAAGACCACCGCCAGCACTCCGGAGTCATCATAATATGGCGGATGGGAGACCACTGCCACGTCGGTCTTCTTCAGACCAACGCTGCGCGGTACAGCGGCCCGACCGCCGAACTCGTACTCAGGCCTAAGTCTCCATGTGAAGGAAAGTAACTATACAGACAACACATCATCAACTCCTACATGTCATGTCATATCACACCGGGCGAACCCCCTGTACAATGGTATCAGACTCCAAAACTATTTGCCACCTTGCCCCCTGTACAAACATCAACCTCACCTAAACTATCCACCGATCAATGCATAATCACAGTTCAAGAACAGACTAAATATCTTTTTCCTAACAGATGATTCATGAATGTATCTCTTTTTCATCACTGAACAATGGCTGGGGGCATGACATAGGTCCAGGGAAATTGCCATGTCAAAACAGGAGAAGGCCTAGCTATAATATCAGAGGAATCGATTTTGGTTATCAAAGTCGAAGACTTACAACTACCATACTGTGAACCTTTACTAATAAGAGGAAATCCTTACCCTTCTTTCTCCTGTGCTTTCCTTCTACTGTACAGACTACCACTAAATAGTACAGTTTTTCACAGATACTCTCTGAGGTGCCATAACAGACATATCTATCAGAAATTCCAACCTTTGCATCCTTAGCAAGTTGAATATTTGATATGAAAATCTAAAAACGTCTCAACCAAATAATGCCAAACTAGTTTGAAACCTGACAACCAGCATTTTTCTTTGAGGTGTGGTGAAATATGCTACTCCAACTCCAGCCCCTCAAACATTTGGAAAAGTGCATGTCTTTTAGGAGGTTAGATTACCTATTCTAACGTCAGCCCAATAAAAATTGAGCAAGCTGCATATATTTGAGGGCAAGGAGGAGATTTGCTCCACTACTCCAACCATAGCAGAACGTATAGCTATGGATGGAGAGGGAAACAATTTATTTTAAAACTCCAAACATACTGATTATTTGTAAAATTAAAAATCAATATTTCAAGACTATTTTTTAGGTATTAGTTATTTTGAGTTATCATATATTAAAAATAAATAATAAATTAAATGTATTGAAATCTACATGGGAGGGCACTTTTTAATAAGTAATTTATATAGTCTTAAGAAGCCATTATAGTTGTTCATATTTTAAAATATGTTAATCCCAAAACATTTTTAATTAAACTGAAAAACTAAAAAATTATATATCCACTAGAATAGTCAACCCCTTTTTATTTTAAAAATAACATTCTTAAATCAACTTACCAAAAAATAATAACAGTATCACGATAATCACCTGATTGTTATGTATATTATTCTTCCCAATAACAGTAAACTACCCAGGAAAACTCCTCAAGAAAATACACAAACTATTTAGCACATTTTATAAACACATATCAACGAACCCTAATAGTTTCTATTATACTTTTTAATTCATGTAATAAAATCACAGCAATCTAATTGTGAATCATTATCATAAGTATTGTTATCAATTAATAAATATTTATCATTAACAACTACCCACCCAGTAGCACAATAAACCCCATAATAGAAAAAAGTTTCATATAAACATATTTGACCTTTTTTCAACAGATATTTTACACATTACGTAAATAAAACATTAAAAATTAATGTTAAAAATAAATAATAATTATATATTACTTAATAAATATTTTTTAAGTACTCATCAATCCCCCAGTAAACGGTAAAACCCAAAACAAAAGTAATACAATAGTTTGAAAAATGACATATATTAATATTTAAAGTTATAATACGGTTGTGCATATGGAAGCAAGTTTTTTCAGGCCCGACCCTCTCCACGTCCTACCAGGTTACCTGAATTTCTTGATGTTAGCTATGATCTTCTAATTTTTTGAGTAGGGAACTCAAGGAAACTTCTTAGGTGTTGGGCCAACTCCACCTCATTTGTAAAATGTTTGGGTTTTGGGCACTGAGTTCCCAAATATCCTTTTTTTTTTCCGGGACAGTCGTCTGTAAGTGATTATTTCTTTTTTTTTCTTCTTTCATTTAGAAAAGAGACTCATTATTTAAAAATATAAAAAATCCAAAATACTTTTGTTTTTTGTTAGTATCTTTACTTTGTAAAGTTCTGCACAAATTACATATTTGCAGATTTTTATTTCCAAAGGTACATAACTTATTAAACTTTTCGTTTTGTTAGCCAGCGTGTGTTTCACCCTGCATGTAGCCTGCAAGGCTGGGGCTTTTTCAAGGCTAAAAAAATCAAAGGGCACTCTGTTAGGTTTGTGCAGGTTCGAGATCCCTGAAAGAAGGGGAAAGGGTAACACCTTTCATGTGGTGAGCCCATAGCTTGTGCTTAAAAATTAGAAACCTATGGTGCTCAGGAAGTGCTGCCTTAGGATCAAATTCCCAAGAGGATCCATAAAAGAAAGATATTGAAGATAGGGAAAAAAGATTGTTAAATCGCGAAAAAGCAAAGCAGAAAGACGAAGGAGAAAGAAAAATGAAACTGTTAGATTGTTAGTAATGGCACTCCTTAAAATGTAAATATTCTTTAAGTCTGATAAGGTATATGCTCGAAGTGAGAAAGGTGTTAAGGGTATCAGGGTAACCCTTATTTAGTGTGCAGTTATAGATGTCTGCAACAGTCCTCCAGACATTGAGACAAACACATGACCAAGACAAACTCTGGCACATAGAGGCCAATTTTGTATTTTACCTTCCAGTGTTATCACATGGGTATCTGGTCATATGTGACATCGATTTGTAATCTGTAGAGAGATTAGGAAGGCTTTATTGTTCCAGGTGTAGTGGAACTAATTAACAGTTTTAAAGTAATACCATGTCATTTATAGAAGACCCTGTAATCCTGTAATCCTGTAATATTAAAGAAATCAATGCAGTGTATTAGCACTAAAGGTACCTGCATTGTGCTGAAAGAGGCAGATATTTAAGTAATGCCATGTCCTTTATAAGGGACCCTGTAAACCAGGTCGATGTCACATGTGACTAGATAGCCATGTGATAATACTAGAAGGTAAAATACATAATTGACCTCTGTGTGCCAGAGTTTGTCTATATTATGTGCTTGTCTTAATGTCTGGATCTAGTTTAAAACCTACCCCCATTATTTTCTCTGGGAGAATATTGCAGTCCCAGTGGTTGGCCATTTGTGGTCTGTACGTACTCCATGTCTCAGCCGGAGGACATTTATGACTGTTTAGGTCCTTTTTGGCTATAGTAACTTTAGAAGTGCAGTTTTGGAATAGGGTGAGTGCATGTCCCTCCCTAAGCCCCTCCTTTCTTCACCCCTCACCCCTGCCATTTTGTAATAAGTATTCCCCATTTAACAGCTATTCCCCCCTGTCCTTCCCACATTTATAATATACGTAGGTGTGTGGGGACTCTGCAGTTGGAGCAGACATGTCCACACTGAAAAAGATAGGCGAGGCGGAGGTGGAACCTCCACACCTAGGTGTGTGAACAGTATTTTGTAGTATGTTAGTAGTACTAGCATAGTACTACTAAGCATGCTACAAAATGCAGTTTGTGGCGAGGTCCAAGAATGTTTATCTATAGGTGTATGTCCATGTAAACAAAAGAATACAAATAAAATATTCATGGAGAACTGTGAAGGTCTATGGAATGGCTAATTTAATAACCATGTCAACAATATCCTAACTCAGTGTGGCATATAGGTAGAGAGTAGAGGCCTTGGAAAAGTAATGTGGACCCATCATCAACTCTGAAGTCTTTTTGCTCTCTCACTCTCTGATGAAAACCTTCTTTTGAAGACTGTGAACAAGAAAACCAGCGATTTCTTCACTTAGAGCCCCAAAGTTGGAAGACCAGGGAAACATTCTCACAGCCATGCAGAGGACTTCTGCGAGCATGCGATAATAAAACACCTCACAGTAACAGTAACACCTCACAGTAAGCGAGAGTCGAGGGTATATTGAATATATATGTCTGTGGTGGTTAATCGAATTCTGGAAAAGTGTGTTTTAGGAGTTATAATGGCCTGCGGATGGGACGTCTTCTTTATGAATGAACAGATTTTTTCAAGGTATCAGATACAGTCCATTGAAACAAAATATGACACCCATTTACGAAAATAAATCCACATACGGAGCTCAGATATTTGAATTACTGCATTTCAGTGCCACTATAGTTTCTGTACCGCTTTTATTTCGTCTTTTTTGTAAATGTCTTTTTAGTTTGCTTTTTCTCTACTAAGGTTCCCGACAAATCCGTGGGAAAGGTTATTGTATTCTGATTTAACATATTAATTTTTGAGATGTAAAATTTGCAAACTGCCCAGATAAAACCAAAAAAGTATGGGGAAAAAGAGATAAAGGACTTTAAGGGCGGCTGATCCGAACTCTTGCTGCTGAGCATCTGTTGGGGAGTGAGTGACTGACAATTTATTGCGCGCTAATGCTCTTCTCTCTCTATTTCTCTGGCGCCACAGCACTTCTATCCACGGTTTCTCTGCTTGACCTAAAAATTAAGGGGCATATTAACAACGGCCAGCGATAATTATCGCTGGCCGTGCTTAGCGATAATTATATTATCGCCGCCTATCTCTGGTATTTATCGCCCTGGTAGCGCGTTATTAACAACGCGTTACTCCAGGGCGATAAAGATTCCAGAGATAGCGAGGTTATCGCCCTATTGCAGGGAACATCGCTGGTTTTCCAGCGATGTTCCCTTCAAAACGGCGATAACCTTGCTGATACGACCCTGTGGTCGTATCAGCAGAATCCATCTCCTATGTCTAACATAGGTAAGTCAGGATTATAGCAGACGTTAGATTTTGGCGAAACGGCCGTTTCGCCAAAATTTAACGTCTGCTATAATCCTGTGGGCTGCCTTGTAAATATCGCGATGTGCACATCGGCGATATTTGCAACGTAGCCCATCCGGGGTACGCCCAGTAACGCCCACTTTGCATCTTATTAGAGATGCAAAGATGGGCGTTGGGGGAAAGGGCGATAGTGCAAGGATTCACGCGATAGCGTGACCTTGCTGATTAGGCGATAAGATTATCGCCGCTTTTCGTCCGAAAACGGACGCTAAAGCGGCGATAATTGTTTATCGCCTCGTTGTTAATATGCCCCTAGATTGGGGTTAGGGATTAGAGCCACGTACGAATAGGATTATAGCGAGGAGAAAGATAAAACTGCAATGTAAGTATAAACAGAGACACTTCCCAAAACAAGCAGTAGATTACGGAGTATTTTTCTATAAGCAGTGATAATGTGTCTCTGGCAATTTGTCTTTGTTTCCCCTCAATAAAAATACAGAAAAGAATTGACGCTTAATTAATCCAAAACACGAGCTTGCTCCTTTCAGCAAACAAACAAATAAAGCTCCTTTGAAATGGTACTTGCTTGAAAAGTATGTTTTTGTTGTTTTTAATTCCCATTTCAGTATCTTTTGGGAAATGTCGAGATAGAGGGTGCAGGCAGGTTTCAGAAGCAATTTAAGAAGGCAACGATCGAGTGTTTCAGATGACCATAAAGAACCCTACATTTCGGATTTCTTTCGGTGGAAGACTACACCAGTTTTTGCAAGATCATTGTTAATGCAATGATTAATTAGTAAAACCAGGGTCTTAAGGCAGGCCACTGCAACTCCTTCAGAGGAGGGGACTCCCATTAGGAGGGGACAAATTCAGTCTAAATCAAATGGATATCTGTGAGATATGGGAGTTTTAGGGGTCCCTCACCATTCTCAGTTACGCTACTGAGTAAAAACATAATAGTAAGGTGGTGGATAATAAATGAACAAACTGCAGCTTGTTTAGCCATTTTTTTTCCTTTGATCCCCGTTTATCCTTGAATCACAATTTGGCCAATCAATTGCAGTGGCATTCCAAATGCTAGGATAATAACCATACTGCTGCTCTTTTCCCGCTGCTGGATCACTTTAATGTTTGATTAAGTCAAACCCCGGATCACTACCAAAAACGCGCTTCTCCATTTCCATCTTACACTGCTATGCTTAGCAGACCTTTTCTGCTTCTTCTTTTATCCCTCTGTGTCTCTCTGATCCTCCTGAGAGACTCATTACCACTGCCTCAAGCTATTATTGTTAATATTCCTGCGCCATGAGAGTCTCAAGCCATAGATTCATATTTCCAGTCCTCACAGCTTGACGGTATTGCTCTCTGGGACTCATGCAAATGGCTGCCGAGCTGTGCATGGGAAGTGTGCGCGTTCCATTGAAAGGATTATACTGTCAAAGCATTGCCAGTTCTTGGCGGGGTTTCTCATTCCCTTGCACAGCTGGGGAGCTATCGCAGAAAGAGATCTTAACGCAATCAGTGTTAGGCTGCAATGATTGTATTATGTGAGCTGTTCCTGGGGCCCTGTGCCCGATATCCCACACCAAGACCAGAGTGGCAGCTGTGGGCAGGGGCAAGGCTTAATCAAAGGACTAATGTACTGAGTGACACAGGATTACACTCTGCTATTTGTGCAAGTGTAGGTTTTCCCTGTGTGTTTGGTACTGTGAATAACTTTCTTTTATATACTGCTTAGTCTGCACGTTTTAAGCTCGTGAACGTAAGGGGCCCCATTCACAGAGGTAAGCTTGAATGTGTAGACCTACTTACATCTAAATATACTCCTACACTTAGGTGTAAATCTTCAGTTTTTTGCTGTTCACCATTTCCAAGTGGAAACTCACACCTAGGAGTAAACTTATGAGTGTCCACCACTGCTGGTGAGGCGGGTGTATCCTGCTAGGCTAAATTTATGCCTGGACAGTTACTACAAGTACCACCATATTTTATGTTCAGCCTGTTTTGTGGAGATGTCCTCTACATGAGTGGAAACCGCCGCCACTGAGATGAACATCTCTGCCACGAGGGCAGATACCTCTGAAATGAAGGGAAAGGCAAATCTTGTAAGCATGACCCAAATCACACATACCTGACACTGATTCGATCAACATACGTATAAATTAAGCTTACACCCTAGGCTCTGCCCTCTTCCTTTTGGCCTATGATACCTTGCGGCAAACAGGTCCCACATGCTACCTGTATAATACAGACCACAACACTGAAGAGGAAGAGGAAATTCACTGTGGCAGAGACAGCTCTTATAGTTAAATGTGTGGTCAAACACTACAAGCATCTACATGGTCTGCTTCCATTCAACCTCAGTGAAGCACAGAAGGCAGTCTTATGGCAGGAGGTCACAGACTCTGTAAATGTATTGGTAGATGAGGCATGCATGTGGGGGACATTAAAAAGAAATGTCAAGATGAGAGGAGGTGGGTTAAGGAGAAATTGTCCAAGATTCAGGTGGTAAAGGAATATTCCTGGAGGCAGTCTTGAATCTCTCTTTGAAGTGTCTGTCCTCTCCACAATGCACCCTGACTTGCTAAATGGCCTGCCTGTTTCATACAACTCTAGTGTAAGGCCATGTAATAACTAAATTCCCTCTCTATCCCTACAAGATGTCCCACAACCACTCATGCATATCTGTGTTTCCCCCACTCTACACTGTCATGCAGACATCACATGCATATAGTTCTTACATAGCCTCTCAAACAGACACCCATTAAATACTATACTCTTTATGTTAATCACATTTGCTCTTGCTTCCTCTCGTGAAGTCACAATTAGAAGTCATTTGGTTAATACAGCTGGGGCTGCAGTACTTCCTGATTCATCAGAGCAGCTCAAAGGGCATGTCTCCCAGTGCATTCCTGCAACACACAGGTATTTTATTAAGCTGTCAATTTCACTTATACACTTAGGGCCCTATTACGAGTCTGGCGGTCCATGCACTGCCAGACTCGTGGAGGCACAGCGGTGGCGGTCCAGCCACCACCGCACCGGCGGTCCGACTGCCCCATTATGAGTTGGGAGGTCAGAATGGCACTTCACCACCGCAGTCACCAGGGAACCGCCATTCCCTGGCAGTGGCGTGGCAGTCTGAGGGCCAAAATATGCTTGATGGTGCCCTGAGGCACCGCCAAGCCTATTCTGACTTTCCTCACCGCCAGCGCTGTCATGGAGGTTCTTCCTCCATGAAAAGGCTGGCGGTGAGGAAAGAAAGGTGGTTCTACAGGGCCCCCTCTTCCACCTGTGCGTGGGGGTGCATGCAGGAGGGCACAAAGGCACCTGTTTTTTTTGCACCCCCAGTTCCTGCACAGGAAGAAATGCATGACATTGTGCATTTCTTCCTGCGCAGGAATGTTCACTGGCAGTCCCGTAGCGGTGCTGTTTAAGGCTCACAATGAGCCTATAAACAGCACTGCTGCGGGACCGCCACGCCGCCCGCCTGCCAGACCACAAAATAACTTGTAATCTGGCAGGCGGCAGTGAGTTTCAGCGGTCCTAGAGTGGAGTGGTAGCGTGCCGCCCACTCCAGGACCGCCGAAACTCGTGATCAGGCCCTAAAAGGATATTTTATACGTATTGCTTTGTTCGTTGTACGATAACATTGTTTCTTTTTTGGGGGCATTTCATGTACTTAAAACAAAAATGCTCATCCACTTCTTGTTGTATTTCACATTTGAGAGCCTGTATTGTTGTCTCGTTCACCACTAGCCGCTACCTCTACTTCTTCGCTTATCACTGCACCAAAACCGGGACTGACCATACACAGTAAATGGGTAATAGATAAGATGGTAAATTTACTATCTGATCTTTTGGGTTGGGGTCAAACATAACTCCCTCTTCTTAAGTGGCAAGATAGATGTTTGTCTACTGTCACACTTCCGTACATTGACCCATGTTCACATTTTATTCAATTATTGACTGTGATATTCGTTGTCACTTTTCCTATTGCTATGACAGGGCAATGTAATGTCAGACACAAAAAAATATTGAGAGGGGCCCTTTAACCGCAAAGGGAGTAGGGCATCAAATGGACAAAAGTCAAAAAAATCCCCCTATCGGCAAATATTTAATATCAAACAATGACTAGCACCAAGTTCACTCAATCACCAGAATAAAACACTAACACCCTCAATAGGCCAAACGTTCAGAAACTACAAACATTTATTTTGATTAAAAAAATATATCATTACACTTCATCATATACAATAAATGATCCCATGATTATACATAAAAATAGCAGCAATAGTTAAAAAGTTAAAAACCACATTCTATACACAAAATACACAATTTGGGAGAACCTGCAAGTAAAAATGCTCTCTTGTCAAAAATGAAGGCAAAAGCATAGGATCCGGATCATTCGTTATTCTATAAAGTTATTATTCTCAGTGTTCAATTATTTCGATTAACAAATGTCTCCACAATCTCTAGTTAGCCTTCTTTGTCTTGCATCGACGCGTTTCGGTGGATGTTAATGATTATGAACCACCTTCCTCAGGACAGAAATTCACGTCTCCCATGTAAACTTTATGATCTGTATTTATGAAGCACAACACATCCAGAAGAATTGTAGGAAAAAACCTTGCAGAAATCGTGTCAGAGGACAAGAGTCTCTCTCTCAGGCCGTGCTTTAGAACTGACCAATCAATCTGCCAACTGACAGTCCTGAAATACCTGAAACAGGTTTATAAGGGATACATACCCCTTTATATTTGAATTGAGCACCAAGCTTCTTAGGTTTAGTAATAGTTCCTCAGTTCATATATTATATGCCCATTATTCCATATAGGCTTTTCTTTAATTACTGTAGTATAAGCGTAATGGCCACATATCCGGTAGCGACTCCGTGGTTCAAGGAGTGGTGACAAGAGAGCATTTTTTCTTGCAGGTTCTCCCAGTGTAATGTCAGCACAAGAGACCCTGGTGCATACATTGCAACCAACACCACAAATGACATTGGGTACATCCTGGCAGCACCAATTAGGCCCTCTACCATCCATCGGTCAGGTAAGTCTTTGAACATCTGACATCTGTAACTATATGTCTTCATTCACACTTTCTCAGCATATTTTACATGTGGTTCAGAAAAGTTTCGTATTTTATTTTTTGTTTGTTGAATTGATGTATATTTTCCTGTTCATCTGTCTGAATTTACATATTTTGTATCAAAGAGCATTGTTATTCTTTGATATATAACTTTTACACTCAGAGCTCAAATTAATCCTCTCACCAGCTGCAGGATCAGTGGATACCTTAGCACTACCATCTTCAAGGACACTGGCTTAACAGCTTATATCAAAAGCTTCAGCCACAAAGCAAACATCTAGGGCAGGAGCAGGTGAGTTTCCATTGCATATATGTAGCAATTCCGTACATGGATCAACCTCCTATATTCTTGCCAACATGTTTCGGCCCACGCTACGAGCCCGTTCGGGTCTGGGGCCTTTGTCAGGGCTTGTCGAATGTATCCCTGTCTTTCTATGAATGCACACAATGCACTTTCGTGGCTGTGCACACTTGTGCACAGTGTGGTGCCGTTCGTGCTGATTTTTCAGTGCAGAACACACTATTGATGCTAACTTGCAGCACAAGAAGCGCGATGTGCACATTTCCTCCCGTTGACAGAACTCCACAGAAACTCACTAAGTTTCTATGTGACTCTGCGAAATTCCATGGAGTACAATTCCGTTAGTTCCGCCCACCACCAGGCAACAAGTCAGCCATGCACCTGGAGACCCTGACCTCTGTTCTATGCTCCACCCTGGGAATGTGGATAAGACCATAGTTCAAGGGCGATCTCTACATGTAAGCCCAGATGTGTGGTGATATTATGCAACATGCAAAAGGCTACTAAAATCTTGGACACAACATTTAGGGGAGTACAGGAGCACCCCCTGGTCCAGTCAAGATATCTGAACATAAGGATACCAAAAGTATGTTCAATGATGGTTAATGTCATATGTGTGATGCATCCCAGTACCTGGCGCGAGCTTCAAAATTGGTTTGCCTGTGAGATGCCTATGCTGCATGAAGTGATGCTATGGAAAAAAACAGTGGCCAGATAATGGAGTTTGGCCTTTATTTTGACATTTGTAGGTATGACCTGGGAGCGGCCAGTAGGAGAATCAAGCTCCTGCTCCTAGTCTGCAACCACGTCCAGGATCACTTCATGAGAGAAGCGACATCTGGCAAAGACTGTTTCCCTGCACATACTGAAGATGTTATTCCTTTGCCTCTTCTTTCTCTTCTCCTCAAACAATTGTTTCTCAAAATGATGGGCAAAGCTACAAAGACATTCAATGGCATAGTGAATGCAAATGAATTCTTTCAGTTTTTATGTGGTGAGCCTGCATGTTATTAGTTGGTATTGTAATGAGCTTCACCTTAGTGGGTGGTGGAGTCTTAATTCATGACTCCCTCCCCTTGCATTAGCAGGTGTGCTCCATATATTTTAAGGTTCGTTGTAACCAGTGCTTTAAATGGAAAAAAATAAGTGCAGGTACTCACCAAATTGAGATGTGGACGAGGGGGCGGGGCTTGGGGGGCGGGGCTATGGGGGCGGAGCTATTTGCAGTGCTAAGGGACCCAGCCAGGGGCACACATTTAATGTGATTGAGATTGAATTGGTGTGCAGATGTGCCTAATGATACTAAATCATTTCTGGTATATTTTGAGTATACAATTTCCCTTATACGTACAAAAGGGTACATTCGATGTCAGTGAATGTAATGCCACGTGGTGTAAGGTGTCCTATTATTATATTGTAGCGGAGTAGAAGCTAGAGCTGTGAGCAGCTCAGCCATCCCCCCAAGCCTACCGGGAGCAGCGCGCTGGCACTGCAGCTTTCAGTCAGCATTGTGCATTATAGCAGCGTTCCAGTTTGACAGCTGAGGAGGCGCTATAGTTCGTGACTTTGCATTTCAGTGCGGTGATGAGGATCACCGCACTGAAATGCGATAGTGATGTGTGGTACTTGGCAGGACTGTGTGCGCTTTAGAAACGCTTACATTTGCATCTGCCCACATTACTAAACCTTGATTCCCACCGGCTCTGCACAGCATCACTATCACTACCTTCCTCCTCAGTCTGGCATCAAACAAGTGCTGCCCTACTCTGCTATACCAGAAGGAAGCCTTCTCCGAATTCCCTAGAGTCAGGAGATATGCCCGTTAGCAGGCCCTGATCACACACCTAGAGTGCAGAGACGTTTTAAGGCATGGGCAAAGTGGGCTATAGCCCAGGGCCCCAGTCTTTCAGGGGCCCCCAGACAGAGCCAGCTCTGTTCTGCAGAGTCTTGCCCTTATGACGTGTACTAATTCTTAAACAATTTATTTTAAATACCATGTTTCCTTTAATTTATTTTTATTGTGGGCGATATGTGAGAGACTATTAAGATATTTTGCATAGAAATGTTGTGTTTGTTTCATGCAACATACATACAAAAAACGTTCTTTTAGTTCAAAACAGGACCTCACATATGAGAAATGGGAGGGTGTCACAGAGATTATTTGTAGCATAATTAGTGAGCTGCTACTGCTGTGTTACAATGTTGAAAACACACAGCACTATCCCTGAATATTTGATGTAAAGACATTTAGAATTTGGACGAATGTGCCTGTTAGTGATCTGGCCAAAGACTGCATGTACGAGCTGAAAATGAATCAGGAGTTCAAAACTGTTCCCAACAGGGGCCCCAATAATACGTTTGGGCCAGGGCCTCCAAAATCCTTAAAATGTCCCTGCTAGAGTGCTAGTGACTCCACAGAACCGGAGTGGACACTGTGTCAGTAATCACAGTGTGAGTCGGGACCCTCCCAAACTTCCTGCCAGGGTTGTTATTGATATATCATGTGTTATTTTTACCAGAACCAAGCGTATTTGAAGAGAATAGCAGTCCCTATTAGTTCATAATTTATTGTATAATGTGGACGTTTGGGTGCTTATATTTGTGCCTGTCGACATTAAGACCATATACTCTCAAAGCTGCATCGTTAGATAGTTTGCAGATTGGTGAGTGTTTGTGTCTCTGCTGGGTTGTTTTTTTCTGTTACAGTGCTCTAACCCATGGCAGCCAGGCCCGACCTTCTTGCACTGTACAAACATCGCTGAATACAATTGCAATCCAAAAGCGAATTAAAAGAGGCGTCTTTGACCTATTTTACTCAAACAGGATGATGGACAGGACTTGTTAATGTGGCGTGTGTTTTGCCTGTGGAGCAAAGCCGAAACTGCAACTCCGCAGCTGGAAAAAAAAACCTGTTTATCATCAGCAATTGAAAAAAAATGTATGGGGGTTGGGGGGGTTGGAAAATCTACTCGTAGAACAGGGACCTGCCATTTGATAAGCAGGTTAGTATCCGCAGTGTGTTAAAGCCGCCCGCCATCTGCATCAGCGCGGGAGCACTTACCCACAATTATGTATTGAAATTCATGAATATATTTGTAATTGTTTATAAATATTTTTACAACCCTCTTTTTCCGTCCCTCTTTTGGTCATCTACTTTTTGTTCTGATTCTAAAGCATAGATTTGAATAGAATCGCCCAAAAGAACCAAAGTTTTGTTGTTAGGCATAATAGCGGGCAGTCGGGTTCTCACAAAAATGCATGAATTCCTACGTACAAAGAGCATGCAGGATGCATCCAATGCCTCTACGTACACTACAGTGATTTAATTTACATTTATTTAGTGGAATTAGGCACTTTTACAACATAAGGAACCTGGCTGTTTCTTCATTATTTATTGCTGAGTGTTCATCACGTGACTCAACGGTAGGTCATGGGACCGCCATTATGCACCCATAGACAATCCCAGTCATATTGAAAAGGGCGACACCAGTGTGGCGCCCAGTTGGGCACCACACATGGGCCTGTGCAGGCAAGTTAGAGGAGGGTTGCGCTCTGAATGAATGCCTGCAGGCTGCCGCTCAATTAGCACATTGTGGGGGGTAGATTAGCACTCGATCAGAGGGCTTCAGGAAAACGGACCGACTCATTGTCAGCTGGGTTGCGCTTCTTTTTGTGCATGCCAATTGCCCTGAGCTTGGCTTGCTGCCCCATGAGTACCGGTACTCTCTTTAGACAAAGAGAAGTTCCGGTACTCAAGAGCAGAAAATTTAGAAGTGCCGGTACTCAGTACCGGTGAGTACCGGCCCATTTAAAGCACTGGTTGTAACATGAAATAGCTCAGTTGATTTTTTAAATATGTTTTGTCAAAAACGTTACATTGGACATAAATATATATAAGCGCGCTGGCATAACCGCAACTTTTTGGAAGCAGCAGTATGCATAGCCAGCGAGCCACCGAACTGGAATGTCAGATGGAGGCCGGTGAGGTGGAACGAAGGCCCTGCATGGAGTGCCCGTGTGGGCACCCGGTGGGGTCTTTCTGTCTGCGCACAGGCCCCGTGTTTGATTGGAGTCGGAGTTCGGAGCTGGGCACCCGGTGAGGGACGGAAGCTTAAGTTTGCAGATTCAGGGGACTCCGGAGTGAGTAGTGGTGGAAATATGCAGTTCTAAACGGCACGAGGTAATGACTGTAAGTGCTAATCAAGTTGTAATCTTGGAGACATTAATTCCTAACTGCGAGTGTTGAACTGCATTCTTCTTCTACAAGCTGTTTTGTACTTCAGTCAATCAACACAGAACAAGAAACGATGCACTTTAAAGAATCTGCTCTTTGGGGTGGTAATGTCCATTTTGCAGTCTTTCATCTTTTCGGTAACAAAGTGTAATCATAACATTGAAGGGGCAAGGGTTAAGGCTATTTAAGCTAAGAACAAGCCGTATCTGTTATGAATACATTTTTCTATGTTTGTGACATTTAAAGATCTGAAGCGCTGACTTAATCGCTAAAATTACGATCGCATACATGTCTTGCATTTCATGCACGTTAATCAATTAATTTTTTACCTGAATAGGATGTGTTTTCAAACTTTGGCATACTATGAATGTGCTCTCCTTAAGTGAGGGAAATTCGTCATCTATGTTTGGTATTTGTCAAATAAATTTGGTGCATAAATTGAATTTCGAACTAACAGAATAGTTAGAAAAAAATGTATTATCTAAGGGAGCATTCCAGAACCACCCCGAATGGGTCAACAATGTTTGACGATAATGCACTATGTTGAGACATTCATGAGAGTATTTTGTTTATGTTTATATGTTTATCAAGTACATATACCTGTCACAAGATGGCGCTCCTCAGGTGATCAAGGCTGCTGTGCAGCCGAAAAGCGTCCTGTTTGTCCGGAGTGACCAATAAACAGATTTGATTTACTTCTGGCCTGGAGTGCCGTCTCTTTCACTCAAGTGGAAAGATGTTTACATATATATATATATATCACGCTCACTCTCCGTCTTTCTCCCCTTCCACTCACGATCGGGTGCTTTGTTGCGCGGTGACGGACACCGCGCGGATCCACACAATCCCCAGCTCACGGCACAACCATAGATGTACCAGCACTCACAGGAACGATATAACCCAAATTTATTAGGTTCTTTTACACGACCAGACGCGTTTCGGCTGCCGCCTTTATCAATAGTGGCCGGCGCCGGCTTGAGACAAGTATAAAAACACCAGTACTGATGAACACAAACAAAGGACACCCTGACTTACTACAGTCAAAGGTGTCAGCCATTACTAAACAGGTTACTTGGCAACATATAACATTTGTGTGATCCATCAAACTAAGAAAATGCTTATAACATAATAACATAATTCCTCAAATGGACTTAAATAATAAAAGACATTTTCTTCTCCCACTTTACACATACTGGTCATAATAAATACTCAACAATCTACAATCTTGCCCTGGATGAGCTTATTCTTTTTTTAGACCCTTCTGTGTTCGTTTCACCTAATATGGAAGATGTCTGTCAGATCACCGTACCTAAGTTTCCTGTTAAAATCCCACTTGTTTCATCATAACGGTACACTTTATTCTCCCCGATTCACAGTTTTCCAGAAAACATTACAGATGCACAGCCATTTCTTCGCCACTATTGAGACCTCCCGGTTTCTTTGTTTGGTTATCAATAATGTACCTTGATTCTAATCTACGTAATTGCAGTTGTCTATTGCCCCCTCTCACATTCATGGGCACTTGGTCCATACAAAAAAAGCTTAAAAGGTCTCTATTGCTCTGGTGACATATCTCAAAATGCCTCGCCATTGGGTAGGTGGGATCCCTATTCTGTATGGCCCTAAGATGTTCCAAAATCCTTATCTTAGTTGGATGGATCGTACTTCCAATGTAACGTAAGCCACACGGACATACCAAACAGTACACCGTGTGGCTGGTGTTACAATTCATCAGACTTTTAATTTTCCTAGGTTCCCTCAATCCCGGCACTGCATACTCCAGCACTTTTCTGCTATTTTTGCATGCTCTACACTTGAGACATGGGTAAAACCCCGCCAATTTCCCAAATGGCGGTGCTCTACTCTCATTTCCACAGTGACTCTGGACTAGGCTACTACGTAAGGATCTTGCTCTCCTAAAAGTCAATAGGGGTGCTTTTGGTAAATCCTTCCCTATAACTGGGTCTGACCTCAGGACATGCCATTTCTTGACAAAAATTCTTCTAATGTCCGAGGCATCCTCAGAATAGTCTGTGATCATCCTCAGACTCTTTAGTGTCTTTTCCTTTGACTTCCTGTACACTAGGCGCGCAGTTAGCTATCAAGTCATTTCTGGGTTTCCTTTCAACTTTGGACTTGGCCTCCTCTAGAGTCTCTTTATGGTAACCTCGGGCCTCGAACCTGTTCATGCTGTCCTTAGCTGCTGCCTGAAAATCGCAGGGACGCGTGCAGTTCCTTTTTATTCTCAATAATTCGCCATATGGGATACTAGTTATTGTTTTCCCAGAATGGCAACTGCTTGCATGCAGCACGGAGTTCCCTGCGGTCGGTTTCCTGTGCAATGCCGTGCACAGTCTTCCGTCCGCAGGAAAAACCTTCAGGTCCAAAAAGCTAACCATTTCCGTGCTAACTTCACCTGTGAACTTAAGGTTGAGGTTATTCATATTGAGAACCTCAATGTATTCTTTGGCTGATTGCTCTGTGCCTCTATAGACGATAAATAAATCGTCTATATACCTATTCCAGCTTAGAACCTTACCGGTCCAATGTGCGTTCCCCTCTGCCCAGGCCACCCGCTTCTCCCACCAACCCACGAAGAGATTCGCGTAGCTGGGGGCGAAGCAGGTGCCCATCGCAGGGCCGCGTATCTGCTTGAATAATTGATCCTGGAAAAGAAAAATATTGTTCTCTAGGCAAAATTCCACAAACTCCAATATCATTTTGTTGTGTTCAGCCAAATTCATTGATCTAGTTTCCAAAAACCATTTCACAGCCTCTGTTCCTTGAAGATGACCAATACTCGTATATAGGCTTGAAATATCAAGTGTTATCATAACCAAGTCCTCATCCCAAACCAAATTCTCAATTTTATTCAAAAAGTCCTTAGTGTCTTTTGTGTATGAAACCAGTTCTTTAACAAAAACAAAAAGGAAGTGGTCCACGAACCTTGACATATGCTCCGTCAGGCTCCCTAGGGACGACACGATTGGGCGGCCTGGTGGACAGGTCGCATGCTTGTGCAATTTCGGAAGATGGTAAAAGGTCGGTATACGGGGATACTTGCATTCCAAAAAGGCAAACTCTTCCTTACTTAACATCCCTCTGTGATACCACTTGTTCAGGAGTGCCCGATAAGCACTGATACTTTCTTCAAATACTTTCCTTGTGACTCTAGTGTAGCTTGTCACATCATTCAGCTGCATCAGGGCCTCCTTTATATAGTAGTCATTGGTCATCAAGACTACATTCCCGCCCTTATCGGACGGCTTGCACACAATGGTCTTATCTTCTTTCAAGTCTGCAATTGCCTTTCTCTGAAGTTCTGTGATGTTCCCTCCGCCTTTCTTTTTATTATTTACATTGCGAAGTTTTAGAAGGTCCTTGGTCACCATGTCAGTGAAGACATCTATGGAGTCTGCTGGCATCAGAGGACAAAACCTTGACTTGGGTTTAAATGGGCTACCAGGATTAATCTGTATGGCCTCTGTCCAATTCACATTGAGCACCGATGATGGAATCATTAATGTAGGATTCCCTTCTTCTGCCAGATCCTCCAATACTGCTAAAATCTCAACATCGCCAGCTGTGAGATTATTACTGCTGTTTGCGTCATTGGTGATTCTAGTTGGAGCAAGACCTTCCTTGCCTTTAAAGTGTTTCAGCAATTTCATTTTCCTACAGAACTTAAATAGATCGATTTTGGTCTGTGTATATTCAGATGCTTTCGTTGGGCAGAAGCTCAAACCTAGTTGCAGTACCTCTTCTTCTACCTTCTTCAGTTTCTTAGATGTTAGGTTTACAACCGTGAGCATTTCTACATTCCTCTTTTGTTCCACTGTTTCCTGCTCCGAGTCATTCTTGGGGAGGCGTTGCTGGTGCTTCCGCCACCCGCCTCTCCTCGTCCGACGTTTGCTTTCTTTTTTCTTTGTTGTGATTTCTCCGGTGGCTTCCCTCTCCCCCTTTGCCCCATGTCTCTCTGATGACTTGAAACTCCTCCAAAAAGGGGCCAATACAGGGGCTGTCGTTTGCGCAGATCCGGAAGCTCCGCCTTCTCTTTCGTCTTCGCTCTGTTCAATATCTGTGACCTCAGACTCAGAGGTTTCTCTATGTTCCACCACAGTCTTACTTTTGTTACTTAGAAGCTGCTTCCTTGATTGATCATATCTCTTTGCAAATGTTAAAATCCGACCCTGTGAGTAATCCCTCTCGTCCCTTTCAAACTTGTCCTGTTTTCGCTGTTTTATTTTTTGTTCGTACACTTTAAGGCGTTTTTCATAGCCTCACGTAATTCATCTTGCTTGTTCTTATCGTTGTCTATAGCAATCTGCTTCTCCAATTCCTCGATATCATGTAGTGCTTGCTCCCTATCGCACCATGCAAATTTAATGAGAATGACTAACATTCCCTTCGACGAGGCCGCCGTATGCTCCGCCCATTCCTCGAGTAGTAACGGATTCGGGTTTTCATACGCGGGGACCGTATATATTCTTAGTCCCCGCGGTACCCTCTCGACCTCAATATAATTCTGGAGGGAGGTTGCCTCCCACCACTTACGGATCTCTCGTTCGTAAAATTTCTCTAGTCGAGAGAATTGGTCTTTCAGTAGATTGCTGCCGGTAACTGGTGCGCGGCTGTTCCCGCTATGTCCTCCGTTTCCCTGTGAATCTTTTTTCTTGAAAATTTCTGTAGCTGCCTCACGCCGTGCTTCCTCATCGAACATACTCCTAGAGCGTGTTGCTCCTTACACATGTAATGGACGTTCCTTCGATCTGCCAAGTTACTTCTCTACTCGAACACTCAACTGAGCGCCGACTTCTGTCTATTTCACAGGCTTCGCATTCCACTTTCAACTTCCTCTGTAAAGCTTCCCGCTACATTGTTCCCAATGCAGCTTCAATGCGGACTCCGCTGATACAATATTGCACTTGACTTGCTTTCTCGGCGGTGAAGGGAAATTAACACCACGCTCACTCTCCGTCTTTCTCCCCTTCCACTCACGATCGGGTGCTTTGTTGCGCGGTGACGGACACCGCGCGGATCCACACAATCCCCAGCTCACGGCACAACCATAGATGTACCAGCACTCACAGGAACGATATAACCCAAATTTATTAGGTTCTTTTACACGACCAGACGCGTTTCGGCTGCCGCCTTTATCAATAGTGGCCGGCGCCGGCTTGAGACAAGTATAAAAACACCAGTACTGATGAACACAAACAAAGGACACCCTGACTTACTACAGTCAAAGGTGTCAGCCATTACTAAACAGGTTACTTGGCAACATATAACATTTGTGTGATCCATCAAACTAAGAAAATGCTTATAACATAATAACATAATTCCTCAAATGGACTTAAATAATAAAAGAAATTTTCTTCTCCCACTTTACACATACTGGTCATAATAAATACTCAACAATCTACAATCTTGCCCTGGATGAGCTTATTCTTTTTTAGACCCTTCTGTGTTCGTTTCACCTAATATGGAAGATGTCTGTCAGATCACCGTACCTAAGTTTCCTGTTAAAATCCCACTTGTTTCATCATAACGGTACACTTTATTCTCCCCGATTCACAGTTTTCCAGAAAACATTACAGATGCACAGCCATTTCTTCGCCACTATTGAGACCTCCCGGTTTCTTTGTTTGGTTATCAATAATGTACCTTGATTCTAATCTACGTAATTGCAGTTGTCTATTGCCCCCTCTCACATTCATGGGCACTTGGTCCATACAAAAAAGCTTAAAAGGTCTCTATTGCTCTGGTGACATATCTCAAAATGCCTCGCCACTGGGTAGGTGGGATCCCTATTCTGTATGGCCCTAAGATGTTCCAAAATCCTTATCTTAGTTGGATGGATCGTACTTCCAATGTAACGTAAGCCACACGGACATACCAAACAGTACACCGTGTGGCTGGTGTTACAATTCATCAGACTTTTAATTTTCCTAGGTTCCCTCAATCCCGGCACTGCATACTCCAGCACTTTTCTGCTATTTTTGCATGCTCTACACTTGAGACATGGGTAAAACCCCGCCAATTTCCCAAATGGCGGTGCTCTACTCTCATTTCCACAGTGACTCTGGACTAGGCTACTACGTAAGGATCTTGCTCTCCTAAAAGTCAATAGGGGTGCTTTTGGTAAATCCTTCCCTATAACTGGGTCTGACCTCAGGACATGCCAATTCTTGACAAAAATTCTTCTAATGTCCGAGGCATCCTCAGAATAGTCTGTGATCATCCTCAGACTCTTAGCTTTAGTGTCTTTTCCTTTGACTTCCTGTACACTAGGCGCGCAGTTAGCTATCAAGTCATTTCTGGGTTTCCTTTCAACTTTGGACTTGGCCTCCTCTAGAGTCTCTTTATGGTAACCTCGGGCCTCGAAATTGTTCATGCTGTCCTTAGCTGCTGCCTGAAAATCGCAGGGACGCGTGCAGTTCCTTTTTATTCTCAATAATTCGCCATATGGGATACTAGTTATTGTTTTCCCAGAATGGCAACTGCTTGCATGCAGCACGGAGTTCCCTGCGGTCGGTTTCCTGTGCAATGCCGTGCACAGTCTTCCGTCCGCAGGAAAAACCTTCAGGTCCAAAAAGCTAACCATTTCCGTGCTAACTTCACCTGTGAACTTAAGGTTGAGGTTATTCATATTGAGAACCTCAATGTATTCTTTGGCTGATTGCTCTGTGCCTCTATAGACGATAAATAAATCGTCTATATACCTATTCCAGCTTAGAACCTTACCGGTCCAATGTGCGTTCCCCTCTGCCCAGGCCACCCGCTTCTCCCACCAACCCACGAAGAGATTCGCGTAGCTGGGGCGAAGCAGGTGCCCATCGCAGTGCCGCGTATCTGCTTGAATAATTGATCCTGGAAAAGAAAAATATTGTTCTCTAGGCAAAATTCCACAAACTCCAATATCATTTTGTTGTGTTCAGCCAAATTCATTGATCTAGTTTCCAAAAACCATCTCACAGCCTCTGTTCCTTGAAGATGACCAATACTCGTATATAGGCTTGAAATATCAAGTGTTATCATAACCAAGTCCTCATCCCAAACCAAATTCTCAATTTTATTCAAAAAGTCCTTAGTGTCTTTTGTGTATGAAACCAGTTCTTTAACAAAAACAAAAAGGAAGTGGTCCACGAACCTTGACATATGCTCCGTCAGGCTCCCTAGGGACGACACGATTGGGCGGCCTGGTGGACAGGTCGCATGCTTGTGCAATTTCGGAAGATGGTAAAAGGTCGGTATACGGGGATACTTGCATTCCAAAAAGGCAAACTCTTCCTTACTTAACATCCCTCTGTGATACCACTTGTTCAGGAGTGCCCGATAAGCACTGATACTTTCTTCAAATACTTTCCTTGTGACTCTAGTGTAGCTTGTCACATCATTCAGCTGCATCAGGGCCTCCTTTATATAGTAGTCATTGGTCATCAAGACTACATTCCCGCTCTTATCGGACGGCTTGCACACAATGGTCTTATCTTCTTTCAAGTCTGCAATTGCCTTTCTCTGCAGTTCCGTGATGTTCCCTCCGCCTTTCTTTTTATTATTTACATTGCGAAGTTTTAGAAGGTCCTTGGTCACCATGTCAGTGAAGACATCTATGGAGTCTGCTGGCATCAGAGGACAAAACCTTGACTTGGGTTTAAATGGGCTACCAGG
This sequence comes from Calotriton arnoldi, assembly GCA_963921515.1. Classification (NCBI taxonomy): domain Eukaryota; kingdom Metazoa; phylum Chordata; class Amphibia; order Caudata; family Salamandridae; genus Calotriton; species Calotriton arnoldi. The sequence goes on along the minus strand of CAWUFW010006950.1, from coordinate 28,277 downwards.
ATTAATCTGTATGGCCTCTGTCCAATTCACATTGAGCACCGATGATGGAATCAGTAATGTAGGATTCCCTTCTTCTGCCAGATCCTCCAATACTGCTAAAATCTCAACATCGCCAGCTGTGAGATTATTACTGCTGTTTGCGTCATTGGTGATTCTAGTTGGAGCAAGACCTTCCTTGCCTTTAAAGTGTTTCAGCAATTTCATTTTCCTACAGAACTTAAATAGATCGATTTTGGTCTGTGTATATTCAGATGCTTTCGTTGGGCAGAAGCTCAAACCTAGTTGCAGTACCTCTTCTTCTACCTTCTTCAGTTTCTTAGATGTTAGCTTTACAACCGTGAGCATTTCTACATTCCTCTTTTGTTCCACTGTTTCCTGCTCCGAGTCATTCTTGGGGAGGCGTTGCTGGTGCTTCCGCCACCCGCCTCTCCTCGTCCGACGTTTGCTTTCTTTTTCTTTGTTGTGATTTCTCCGGTGGCTTCCCTCTCCCCCTTTGCCCCATGTCTCTCTGATGACTTGAAACTCCTCCAAAAAGGGGCCAATACAGGGGCTGTCGTTTGCGCAGATCCGGAAGCTCCGCCTTCTCTTTCGTCTTCGCTCTGTTCAATATCTGTGACCTCAGACTCAGAGGTTTCTCTATGTTCCACCACAGTCTTACTTTTGTTACTTAGAAGCTGCTTCCTTGATTGATCATATCTCTTTGCAAATGTTAAAATCCGACCCTGTGAGTAATCCCTCTCGTCCCTTTCAAACTTGTCCTGTTTTCGCTGTTTTATTTTTTGTTCGTACACTTTAAGGCGTGCATAGCCAGCGAGCCACCGAACTGGAATGTCAGATGGAGGCCGGTGAGGTGGAACGAAGGCCCTGCATGGAGTGCCCGTGTGGGCACCCGGTGGGGTCTTTCTGTCTGCGCACAGGCCCCGTGTTTGATTGGAGTCGGAGTTCGGAGCTGGGCTCCCGGTGAGGGACGGAAGCTTAAGTTTGCAGATTCAGGGGACTCCGGAGTGAGTAGTGGTGGAAATATGCAGTTCTAAACGGCACGAGGTAATGACTGTAAGTGCTAATCAAGTTGTAATCTTGGAGACATTAATTCCTAACTGCGAGTGTTGAACTGCATTCTTCTTCTACAAGCTGTTTTGTACTTCAGTCAATCAACACAGAACAAGAAACGATGCACTTTAAAGAATCTGCTCTTTGGGGTGGTAATGTCCATTTTGCAGTCTTTCATCTTTTCGGTAACAAAGTGTAATCATAACATTGAAGGGGCAAGGGTTAAGGCTATTTAAGCTAAGAACAAGCTGTATCTGTTATGAATACATTTTTCTATGTTTGTGACATTTAAAGATCTGAAGCGCTGACTTAATCACTAAAATTACGATCGCATACATGTCTTGCATTTCATGCACGTTAATCAATTAATTTTTTACCTGAATAGGATGTGTTTTCAAACTTTGGCATACTATGAATGTGCTCTCCTTAAGTGAGGGAAATTCGTCATCTATGTTTGGTATTTATCAAATAAATTTGGTGCATAAATTGAATTTCGAACTAACAGAATAGTTAGAAAAAAATGTATTATCTAAGGGAGCATTCCAGAACCACCCCGAATGGGTCAACAATGTTTGACGATAATGCACTATGTTGAGACATTCATGAGAGTATTTTGTTTATGTTTATATGTTTATCAAGTACATATACCTGTCACAAGATGGCGCTCCTCAGGTGATCAAGGCTGCTGTGCAGCCGAAAAGCGTCCTGTTTGTCCGGAGTGACCAATAAACAGATTTGATTTACTTCTGGCCTGGAGTGCCGTCTCTTTCACTCAAGTGGAAAGATGTTTACATATATATATATATATATATATATATATATATATATATATATATATATATATATATATATATTCTTCTACCACAACGTTGCTTTTTTGCCGCCGCTGGCCTCGCTGGGCCAGTGCCGTCGATTGAAGCAACCACCATCAGGATTTCAAAGATCAGTATTCCTTCAGTATAAAAATTGAAGAAAGAGACGACACACCAAGTGGTTTTGCACAGAGTTTTATGTGCAAAAGGAACGACGCGTTTCAGCAGTTAGCCTTTGTCAAGTTAATGTCATGTGCTCAACCCACCACAGAAATACGTGAAGAACCGAAAAACATAGAAAAAAGACTACCATCAATCTTGTAAGTTTCTATGTTAAAATCAATACAGTTGCAAAAAACATTCCCAATTAATAATAAAGATATTATTTAAATGTCACAAATATATAGGCAATCCTTTCATTATTTAAGGCAATCATATGCAATGTATTTTCATATATTCGGTTTCAACACAAAAAGTGTAAAATCACCTAATAGTGAATATTCAAAAAAAGGTGCATTTGTACGATATATACAAGCTCACATGTCTCCAATAAATAACACACACATGAAGACTGTAAGTCAGTTATAGATCCCTAAACTGATCATGCAGGCTACCCTAAGCTTACCATACTTTAGCATGGAAAATAGCCCAAAGCTAAGGAAAATTAAATAAGTTTGGAAAAATTTCCAAAATTAGCGCAAGTGCCCCTAGATAAACATACCGGCAATAAAATTATCGCCACTTGTATCCCCATAATTACTATAGTAAACTGGGGATAAAAAAAGGAGGTGAGCCAGGAGGCGCTCCAAAAGAGCGGCAAGAGTGTTAGATCTAACAATCAAGGGCAAGTGCCCATATTAGGAGATTCACTGTGGTTGCATATTAAAAAAATGCCTAAAAAATGTAACATACGTGAGATACAGATAGAGACACACATAATAATAAAAAAAGAAAGAAAACAGGCAATTATTATAAAGTAGGAGAAGTAAAAATCTATCAGTTCTAAATTTACAATAAATGTTTCTCTCTGTCCCCACCTCTGGTGTGTCTTAAGATACAGTCAATCCCAAAAACTTTTAGAAGACTGTTATCACGGTTATGTTCCACCCTGAAGTGGTGGGCTACGGGGTAGCTCTTATCATTGTTTGTAATGGCACGAAGGTGCTGTAATATTCTTAACTTCAATGGTAATTTTGTGCTACCAATGTAGCGTAGCCCACAGGGACATTCTAATAGATATACTGTGAACTCAGTACTGCAGGTGATACATTTGCAGATGTATCTAGTTTTGCCATTCTCTGTGGTATAACTTTTGCAGATTTTACTGTTGCTACATGCTTTGCATAATCCGCAGGGATAAAAGCCTTCCAATTTCTTATTAAGCCAATTCGAAGGTGATTTGTGTTCCTGGTAACTATGCACCAAGGAATCCCTCAATGACTTTGGTCGTCTATATGTCACCTGTGAAGCAGCCCCTATGGAGTTGCCAATGATGGGATCAGTAATTAGGAGGTTGCAATGTTTCCTAAGTAAGCGCCTTAAAAGTTGGGATCTTTTGCTATATGTGGTAATAAGTCTACGTCTGTTATCCTCACTTTTATTTCTGGTCTTGTTTTTAAATAAAACATCACTTTGCTTAACTCCTTCAGTTTATTACTGGCCTGATTGAGAATTTTCTCTGAATAACCTCGTTGTAAAAATCTGTATTTGATATGGGTTTGTTCCTTTTTGTAGGTCTCATCATTGCTTCAATTACGGCGAGCTCGCAGGAGTTCGCCGTAAGGTATGCTATGCACAAGTGGTGTTGGGTGATGACTTGCAGCGTGCAACATACTGTTGCCTGCTCTCTTCTTTCTAAAGAGTGACGTTTTTAGTTTATTTCCGTCGATCTCAATAGCCACATCTAGAAATTCACAGTAAGTGCTACTGATGGTATAGGTGAAACTGAGATTCAGATCCTTTATTTCCAAGATATGAATGAATTCCCTGGCACTCTTCTCATCACCATCCCAAATAAGGAACAGGTCGTCTATGTACCTGATCCAAATTGGGATGTGCTCAGTAAATCTATCGTGTTGTTCAGTCCACACCACCTGCTCCTCCCACTAGCCCAGGAAAAGATTAGCTAGGCTGGGGGCGAAGCAGGTACCCATGGCTGTGCCTGACTTCTGTCTGTACACTGCTCCCTCGAACAAAAAAATGTTCTGTTCTAGGCAGAAAAGCATCATGGCTCCCAGCATGTTCGTATGCTCCAACAGTGATAAAGACCTGCCCTTCAGAAAATACATACACGCTGCCACGCCCTTTCTTTGTTCAAGACATGTCTACAAGGAGCACACATCTAATGATATCATAAGAAAGGTGCTCTCCCATTTGACATCATGTATCCTCTTTAGAAAATCCGTACTATCACGGCAATATGACCTCAAATTGGTCACAAATGGTGCTAAAAAGGAATCTAAAAAAATAGAAGTGTTTTCGAGGAGACCCCATTTGATGACACGATGGGTCTCCCTGGTGGTCTAGTTGGATGTTTATGTATTTTCGGTAGTAGGTATAGACATGGTATGCAGGGATGGTCATTCTTTAAGAACAAGTATTCATCATAGCTCAATAGACATTTAACCTACCAATTTTTCAACATCTCATGATAGATAGTGATACTGTCCCTGTAAATGTCCCAAGTGATCTGTTCATAACAAGAGATATCATTAAGTTGGTTGAGAGCTTCCTTTCTATAATCTTGTATATTCATCAAGACAATGTTGCCCCCCTTATCTGAGGGCTTTATCACTATGTTCGGATCCTCAGTGAGCTGTTTGAGGGCAATACGTTGTCCCTTGGTAAGATTATCATTACAACTTATCTTACAGTCATTCCGTATTTGGGATAGTTCATGGATCATAACAGATTTGAAGGCCTCAATATTGTCATAAGGGACATTTGGGTTAAACCTTGATTTGGGTTTGAAACCACTGTTGACAGAATCATCTAGAGCAAAACCCATTTGTTTCAAAATTTCACTGCTCTCCTGCCCTTGTATTCCATTGATCGAATTTTCATCCAAAGAATGTATTGTTAGGATGGAGTCAATGTCTTGTAAAGTAAAGGGCGATGATATTTCAGAACTGTTGGTTAAATGTCCATCTCTCCTCGCAGGTTTATTGGCAGTAGTAGTTAGCATTTTATGCAGTTTCATTAACTTCAGCTTCCTTATATATAGGAACAGGTCGATCCTTGTATCCACATAATTCATATCTTGTGTGGGACAGTATGATAGACCCAATTTGAGAAGGGACTCTTCATCATTAGTTAATTTCCTAGATGATAAATTGACGATAGTTTTATCATCCATCATATCTTGGTTTCTCGCTAGACACATCATGCGATTTCTGGTTCGTTCCCACCTATGAGAAATCGCATGATGTGTCTAGCGAGAAACCAAGATATGATGGATGAAAGCAGAGTCTCATTCGGAGGCTCAATGGAGGGCTGCTTGAAGGGGTCCTTAAAAAGTCGTGAGCATCTTAAACCCACCGGAGGGTAAAAAACATATAAATTACTGCAAGTCCCAGCGTGCATTGGGAATGATGACGGAGCGAAATGGCACACCAGAGGCCAATTGTGAATATAAATAGCACGCAGAGGACATGGCAATGATACAGAAACCGAAGCTGCTCACGCTAGCCTCAGAGGAAGGGGAAAGAATTCCCCGAAACGCGTAAGGCTAAAGGCCACAAGAAATGGGATGGGAAGCTGCTTGCTTTAACAAATAAAGGTTGTTACCTACCTTGCCTAGGAGTGCGGACTCGTCTTTGAAGCGAACTTTTGGGAAAACATTTTCACAGCGGCTTCAGGCCGTGGAGTCGACGCACCGCCCCATTGAATACGAGGGGTCTGCATGGGGGAAAGTTCCTTCCGTGATCTGCGTGGCAGGGGATTTTGAGCAGCAAGCAGAGTCTCATTCGGAGGCTCAATGGAGGGCTGCTTGAACTGGTCCTTAAAAAGTCGTGAGCATCTTAAACCCACCGGAGGGTAAAAAACATGTAAATTACTGCAAGTCCCAGCGTGCATTGGGAATGATGACGGAGCGAAATGGCACATCAGAGGCCAATTGTGAATATAAATAGCACGCAGGGGACATGGCAATGATATAGAAACCGAAGCTGCTCACGCTAGCCTCAGAGGAAGGGGAAAGAATTCCCCGAAACGCGTAATGCTAAAGGACACAAGAAACGGGATGGGAAGCTGCTTGCTTTAACAAATAAAGGTTGTTACCTACCTTGCCTATGAGTGCGGACTCGTCTTTGAAGCGAACTTTTGGGAAAACATTTTCACGGCGGCTTCAGGCCGTGGAGTCGACGCACCGCTTCATTGAATACGAGGGGTCTGCATGGGGGAAAGTTCCTTCCATGATCTGCGTGGCAGGGGATTTTGAGCAGCAAGCAGAGTCTCATTCGGAGGCTCAATGGAGGGCTGCTTGAACTGGTCCTTAAAAAGTCATGAGCATCTTAAACCCACCGGAGAGTAAACAACATGTAAATTACTGCAAGTCCCAGCGTGCATTGGGAATGATGACGGAGCGAAATGGCACACCAGAGGCCAATTGTGAATATAAACAGCACGCAGGGGACATGGTAATGATACAGAAACCGAAGCTGCTCACGCTAGCCTCAGAGGAAGGGGACAGAATTCCCCGAAACGCGTAAGGCTAAAGGACACAAGAAATGGGATGGGAAGCTGCTTGCTTTAACAAATAAAGGTTGTTACCTACCTTGCCTAGGAGTGCGGACTCGTCTTTGAAGCGAACTTTTGGGAAAACATTTTCACGGCGGCTTCAGGCCGTGGAGTCGACGCACCGCCCCATTGAATACGAGGGGTCTGCATGGGGGAAAGTTCCTTCCGTGATCTGCGTGGCAGGGGATTTTGAACAGCAAGCAGAGTCTCATTCGGAGGCTCAATGGAGGGCTGCTTGAACTGGTCCTTAAAAAGTCGTGAGTATCTTAAACCCACCGGAGGGTAAAAAACAAGTAAATTACTGCAAGTCCCAGCGTGCATTGGGAATGATGACGGAGCGAAATGGCACACCAGAGGCCAATTGTGAATATAAATAGCACGCAGGGGACATGGCAATGATACAGAAACCGAAGCTGCTCACGCTAGCCTCAGAGGAAGGGGAAAGAATTCCCCGAAACGCGTAAGGCTAAAGGACACAAGAAACGGGATGGGAAGCTTCTTGCTTCAACAAATAAAGGTTGTTACCTACCTTGCCTAGGAGTGCGGACTCGTCTTTGAAGTGAACTTTTGGGAAAATATATATATATATATATATTCCCTGCTTGCCACTCGGGTAATCCGCCGCACAGCCTGAACAGAGGGCGCTTCGTTCATGTGGACCACCCAAGTCGGGTTTAATTTCATCAAAGATTTCCTCACAACAAGAAAGGTGACGAGCCGTGTCTCAAGCCACAAAACTTTTATTCGTCGGCTGTTGTCGGACGCATTTCGCCTGCGCAGCAGGCATGCTCACCAACCGACAACAGCCGACGAATAAAAGTTTTGTGGCTTGAGACACGGCTTTGTTACCTTTCTTGTTGTGAGGAAATCTTTTGATATATATATATATTCACTGAAAAAACCATAGGTTTCAGGCACGTTATAGTTAGAAATTAGCATTTAAAAACCTTAGAAATTCACTGAAAAAACCATAGGTTTCAGGGGCGTTATAGTTAGTTGGACATTTCACTCGTACAAAACCATAGAAATTCCCCCGTTATAGTTAGTTCAGCTAACTATAACTTGCGCACCCGCAATGCACTGCTGATGACGTCACATATTACATCACTCATGACATGGTCAGTGACATCACTCATGACATCACTGGTGACATCTCAAATGACATCACTGATGACATCACTGATTACATCATCCAGTGAATGTGTGTTTTTCTGAAAATTAAATATGTTTTATATATGTATATCTCAAGGTCGATGGAAGAATAAATGGGTATATAAGTGCCTAAATGGATAATTTTTTTGTAAAATTGATTGTATAACTGACTGATTAAGTGTATCTTAGTGAATACATGGGTTAGTGAGTAATGTTTAAATATGAAAATATCTGTATCAGTCTCTCACTTTGTGTATAAGTGGCTGCATGTGTTGGTGAGTAGCTACATGAGTGTCTATATGGGTTATTAGTTGGTTTTTTGAGTATCAGCCTGAGTGTCTGAGTGTCTGTATGGTTCGGTGGGGGTATTACTTAGTGCATAGATGCATGAATGAGTGACTCACTGTTTGTATGTGTTGAAGACAACATGTGTGCAGGACTGTATAGGTGGATGAGTTTGTGTATGGGTGTGTTAGTGAGTGAATGACTGTCTCAATAGTGTCTTTATGAGTAACTACATATGTTTTAAACTAGTATATGTGAGTATTGGTGTATATAAGTGAGTATATGTGAGAGTGAGAGATTGGGAGAGTTCCTGTACAAATAAGTAGGTGTTTCTATAAGTGATTGTTTAAGAGAGTAAGTATGTGTAAGTTTCTGTAGAAGTAAGTGTGGTAGTGTGTGTATAACTGTATATGCAAGTAAATGGATGTTTGATACTTTGTTTGCATGTGTGACTATGTGTGTGAGTAACTCTAAGGATGAGTGGCGGTGTGTAACAGGATGTATAGGTGTATGAGTACATATGATGAGTGAGTACATGTATGAGTGACTGTATAGGGACTGTTGGTGAATGAGTGGATGTGTGTGTAGATCTTGGAATTACTGAATAGGTGTGTTGTAACTGGTATTGGTATGTCCATTGTTTTGAAAATGTCAGTTTGTATTTTTGAGTGTGTGTATCAAAGGTTATATTAGGGTGAGAGGAGGTCTGCCACTCTATCACAAGGATGATGTCATCAGTGATGTAATCAGTGATGTCATTTGAGATGTCATCAGTGATGTCACTGACCATGTCATGAGTGATGTAATATGTGACGTCATCAGCAGTGCATTGCGGGTGCGCGAGTTATAGTTAGCTGAACTAACTATAACGGGGAATTTCTATGGTTTTGTACGAGTGAAATGCCAACTAACTATAACGCCCCTGAAACCTATGGTTTTTTCAGTGAATTTCTAAGGTTTTTAAATGCTAATTTCTAACTATAACGTGCCTGAAACCTATGGTTTTTTCAGTGAATTTCTAAGGTTTTTTAAATGCTAATTTCTAACTATAACGTGCCTGAAACCTACGGTTTTTTCAGTGAATATATATATATATATTTATTATACTATGTATACATGTGAAAATGTCTCGGTCCGCCTGTTTGCCTCGGTGGCACGGAAAAAATGGGTGGAACTGACGTCAGCACGCCGACGAGGTCCTCTTATGGCTCCGATGACGTTATACGGTGTCGCGAGCGGAGCCGTGCTATTATGACGTCCTCGTTGACGTGGGAGAGCTAGGAAAGAATTTCCGTGGAATGCTGGTGCAGGGGATTTTCACCTAAGTGTTCACGCTAGTCCTTTGGGAGCAACTGTTTATGTTGCCACTCCAGAAACCAAAACCAGTGATCAGAGGGCAGAGGCCCTGCAGATGGCACACGAGGTGGGGTGCCCAGTCGTGTGCACCGGCGGGGCAGCGAAGTGACAAGCACCACAACCCACAAAAAAGGTAACGAGGGCACTGAATAACACAGGATCTTCTCTTTGTATCTGGCAGGAACAACGAAGTTAAAATGCCCTAGTACCAAAATGTAGAATTAGTGCTACAACGGTCTTCAAGAGGACCTGCGATGCCGCTTCTGCCTCCCGTACCCTGGAGGCGGCACATGGGTCACGCGGTACGGTCATACTGCGGTGGGACGCACACTCGTTGACCTCTCATGGCACTGCTCCACACTTCAGGGAGGACGCTTTTCATTAGCTATGTTTTCTGATGATGTTTCGCGCCGGCCCCGTCCAACAACAGAACTCCTTTAGATCCAAACAGACTCTTTCACTCTCTCACCGGAAGTGAAACCAGGCCACGCGGACACTTTCACAATACAACAGCCGGGAATGCACTTTTCGGTACAAAAACCACATTCCTTCCTCCTAATTAATCAAATAAACGTCTCACTGAAGAACAGGGGCCAGCTTCGATCGGTAAGCAGCCGTTACGACTTTTTTACTTCGCGATACCATTACAACGCATGCATTACCACTCATGTATTGTACATCGCGAAGTCATTACTACGCATTTTTTTAGAACGCATGGTCATTTACCACGCATGCCTTTACAACGAATTTTGTTGTAAAGGTATGTATGGTAAATGACCATGCGTTCTAAAAAACATGTAGATGATCCACGTCGTTAGGAAACAGAGGCTGTTCCGTTTCCTCACAACGACGTGCACCGCCCCTCAGAGACGACGTGAAGCAGGAACCACGAGGAGAGAGGAACCACGAGGAGTGAGAGGTAAGGGGATTGGGCATGTGGTGGGGGTTTCTTTTCTAGGGTTTAGGGTAGTGCAGTGGTGTTTCGGTGGTGTAGGGGGTCGTGCTGGGGGTAGTGTTTTAGGGTTTAGGGTAGTGCAGGGGTGTTTGGGTAGAGTAGGGGGTCGTGCTGGGGGTCGTGTTTAGGGTTTAGGGTCGTGCAGTGGTGTTTGGGTAGTGTAGGGGTCATGCTGGTGGTAGTGTTTTAGGGTTTAGTGTAGTTCAGTGGTGTTTGTGTAGTGTAGGGGGTCATGCTGGGGGTAGTGTTTTATGGTTTAGGGTAGTGCAGTGGTGTTTGGGTAGTGTAGGGGGTCGTGCTGGGGGTAGATTTAGGGTTTAGGGTAGTGCAGTGGTGTTTGGGTAGAGTAGGGAGTCGTGCTGGGGGTAGTGTTTTAGGGTTTAGGGTAGTGCAGTGGTGTTTGTGTAGTGTAGGGGGTTGTGCTGGGCTAGTGTTTTAGGGTTGTTAGTGCAGTAGTGTTTGGGTAGTGTAGGGGGTGGTGCTGGGGTAGTGTTTTAGGGTTTAGGTAGTACAGTGGTGTTTGTGTAGTGTAGGGGTTAGTGCTGGGGGTAGTGTTTTAGGGTTTAGGGTAGTGCAGTGGTGTTTGGGTAGTGTAGGGGTTCATGCTGGGGATAGTGTTTTAGGGTTTAGGGTATGGCAGTGGTGTTTGGGTAGTGTAGGGGTCGTGCTGGGGGTAGATTTAGGGTTTAGGGTAGTGCAGTGGTGTTTGTGTTGTGAGGGGGTCATGCTGGGGGTAGTGTTTTAGGGTTTAGAGTAGTGCACTGGTGTTTGTATAGTGTAGGGGGTTTAGGGTAGTGCAGTGGGTGTTTGTGTAGTGTAGGGGGTCATGCTGGGGGTAGTGTTTTAGGGTTTAGGGTAGTGCAGTGGTGTTTGCGTACTGTAGGGGGTCATGCTGGGGGTAGTGTTTTAGGGTTTAGGGCAATGCAGTTGTGTTTGTGTAGTGTAGGGGGTCATGTTTTAGGGTATAGGGTAGTGCAGTGGTGTTTGGGTAGTGTAGGGGGTCGTGCTGGGGGTAGTGTTTTAGGGGTTAGGATAGTGCAGTGGTGTTTGTGTAGTGTGGGAGGTCATGCTGGGGGTAGATTTAGGGTTTAGTGTAGTGCAGTGGTGTTTGGTTAGTGTAGGGAGTCATGCTGGGGGTAGTGTTTTAGGGTTTAGGGTAGTCTAGTGGTGTTTGTGTAGTGTAGGGAGTCGTGCTGGGGGTAGTGTTTTAGGGTTTAGGGTAGTGCAGTGGTGTTTGGGTAGTGTAGGGGGTCGTGCTGGGGGTAGTGTTTTAGGGTTTAGGGTAGTGCAGTGGTGTTTGGGTAGTATAGGGGGTAGTGCTGGGGTAGTGTTTTGGGTTTACGGTAGTGCAGTGGTGTTTGTGTAGTGTAGGGGTAGTGTTTTAGGGTTTAGGGTAGTGCAGTGGTGTTGGTGTACTATAGGGGGTCGTGCTGGGTTCTGGTGTTTTAGGGTTTAGGGTAGTGGTGTTTGTGTAGTGTAAGGGGTCGTGTTTTAGGGTTTAGGGTCGTGCAGTGGTGTTTGGGTAGTATAGGGGGTCGTGCTGGGGGTAGTGTTTTTGGGTTTAGGGTAGTGCAGTGGTGTTTGGGTGGTGTAGGGGGTCGTGCTGGGGTAGTGTTTTAGGGTTGTGCAGTGGTGTTTGAGTAGTGTAGGGGGTCAGCATGGTAGTGTTTTAGGGTTTAGGGTAGTGCAGTGGTGTTTGTGTAGTCTAGGGGGTCCCGCTGGGGGTAGTGTTTTATGGTTTAGGGTAGTGCAGTGGTGTTTGGGTAGTGTAAGGGGTCGTGCTGGGGGTAGATTTAGGGTTTAGGGTAGTGCAGTGGTGTTTGGGTAGTGTAGGGAGTCGTGCTGGGGGTAGTGTTTTAGGGTTTAGGGTAGTGCAGTGGTGTTTGTGTAGTGTAGGGGGTTGTGCTGGGGGTAGTGTTTTAGGGGTTATGTTAGTGCAGTGGTGCTTGGGTAGTGTAGGTGGTAGTGCTGGGGTAGTGTTTTAGGGTTTAGGGTAGTGCAGTGGTGTTTGTTTAGTGTAGGGTGTAGTGCTGGGGGTAGTGTTTTAGGGTTTAGGGTAGTGCAGTGGTGTTTGGGTAGTGAGGGGTTCATGCTGGGGGTAGTGTTTTAGGGTTTAGTGTATGGCAGTGGTGTTTGGGTAGTGTAGGGGGTCGTGCTGGGGGTAGTGTTTTATGGTTTAGGGTAGTGCAGTGGTGTTTGGGTAGTGTAGGGGTCATGCTGGGGGTAGTATTTTAGGGTTTATGTTAGTGCAGTGGTGTTTGTGTAGTGTAGGGGTCGTGCTGGAGGTAGTGTTTTAGGGTTTAGGGTAGTGCAGTTGTGTTTAGGTAGTGAAGGGGGTCGTGCTGGGGGTAGTGTTTTAGGGTTTAGGGTAGTGCAGTGGTGCTTGTGTAGTGTAGGGGGTCGTGCTGGGAATGTTGTTCATTTCTATGGCAAAATGAACCCCTCATTTTGTTCCTTTTAAATTAAATGTTTTAAGATTTACCAGTTTATTCCAATCAAGATGGCTTCAGGTGTGCCATAATTTTGTCATAAGTAAGGCTGTTAGCACTCTAGTTGTTCTTTAGAACACTCTGGGAAGCTGCAGTAGAACACAAAGGCATCAACTGACAGGCTGCTCCTGTTGAAATATAACAGGAAGATATTTGAGATCACACTTGAAACATGTCCTAATTTTTCTTTCTACAGCACTAACCATAATTTCTATGACAAAATGAACCCCATCATTTTGTTCCTTTTTAAATTAAATGTTTTAAGTGTTACCAGTTTATTCCAATCAAGATGGCTTCAGGTGTGCCATACGTTTGTCATAAGCAAGGCTGTTAGCGCTCTAGTTGTTCTTTAGAACACTCTGGGAAGCTGCAGTAGAACACAAAGGAATCAACTGGCAGGCTGCTCCTGTTGAAATACAACAGGAAGATAGTTAAGATCTCACTTAAAACATGTCCTAATTTTTCTTTCTACAGCATTAACCATAATTTCTATGACAAAATGAACCCCCTCATGTTGTTCCTTTTTAAATTAAATGTTTTAAGAGTTACCAGTTTATTCCAATCAAGATGGCTTCAGGTGTGCCATAATTTTGTCATAAGTAAGGCTGTTAGCACTCTAGTTGTTCTTTAGAACACTCTGGGAAGCTGCAGTAGAACACAAAGGAATCAACTGACAGTCTCTGCCCTTGTTGGATGTACATGTTTTACTGAGAATGTCAGACTTCATTCTCACATGACTGAGAAAGATAATGTGAATTTACAGAAAATATGCTCTCATTTTAGCTTCTGGAGCACCTTCCAAAACTCTATGGGACAAGCATGTGAAAATAGTTTTCTCTCAAACATGATTCATGATATCCCAGCAGAAGGTTTTTCACAGGGAAAAATCACCTTAGAACACACCACAATTCCTGCAATTAGTATGGTACCATCAACAAATTAATTCTAATGTAACTAAAGTCTGTTATCACCCTTTATAGTTCTCCTTTTGGTAACCCTCAAAATCTTTGATTCACTACAATGCATTTCAATGGGGTACTATCATCTATATTGGTCCCAAGATGGCTGCCAGCAATTCCAGGATGAAGTGCTGAGAGCCAATCAGATCTCACAATGACATGTGTGGTTAGGCTCCGCCCAGATATATATGTGATTTTACTTTTGATTTTCTCAGGAACTACTGAACGGATTTACACCATTTAACAAAAAGGGTTGTTTCTGAACAAAGAACTACCTCTTTGCCAAATTTGGTGTAATTCCGTTCAGCAGTTCGGGCTGTAGCCGTGTCTAAAGTTTCCTATGGAAAATTGCATGGGGTAAACACGTTTTGGGACCCCCCTTTTTTCTCGGCCCCCACTTGACGAATCACCCCAAGACTTTCAGGATAGGAGCGGACTGGAGCAAGCCATAGGTTTTGAGAATTTTGCGAAGATTCGTCGACCGGCGCCACAGTTATTGGAAATAGAATGTTGTGAATTACCTATGGAAAATAGGTCCTAACTATAACTATCTACTGGCGACCGCCAGTAGATAATATATATATATATATATATATATATATATATATATATATATATATATATATATATATATATATATATATATTATCTACTGGCGGTCGCCAGTAGATAGTTATAGTTAGGACCTATTATCCATAGGAAATCCGCAACATTCTATTTGAAATAACTCTTGCGCCGGTTGACGAATCTTCGCGAAAGCTTCCAACTTGTTGGGGCGCTCCATTCCGCTCCTACCTTGAAAGTCTCGGGTTGATTCGTCAAGCGGGGCCGAGAAAAGGGGGTCCCAAAGCGCGTTTTCCCCATTCATTTTTCCATAGGAACCTTTAGTCGCGGCTACAGCCCGAACTGCTGAACGGAATTACACCAAATTTGGCAAAGAGGTAGCCCTTGGTTCAGTGTCGTGCCTTTTGCTTAAATGGTGTAAATCCGTTCAGTAGTTCCTGAGAAAATCAAAAGTAAAGTCACATATATATCTATGGCCGAGTAGGGTCCGCGTACCCTCCCGATCACGAGCTGTATGCTAATTGGCTGTCAAGTGGCTGTCAACACTCCAAATCAGGAAGTGTTGGCAGCCATTTTGTCCTCGGTAGAACCGAGGGACAGAAACAAGTGCGCAAAGCGCAAAGGGGGCAGGGTAGAAACACCCTGACCCCTAGGTCTGCTCAGGGGTCCCACAAGGACCCCCTGGGCAGAAAAAGCATTATTTTTTTTTAAATCGGCGGGATGTGCTTAGGGTGCGCGAATCCCGCCGAGAAAAAAAAGCACAAGAAACAAGTGCGCAAAACGCACAAAGGGGGCAGGGTAGAAACACCCGGACCCCTAGGTCTGCTCAGGGGTCCCACAAGGACCCCTGGGCAGAAAAAGCATTTTTTTTTTCAAAATCGGCGGGATGCGCTTAGTGTGCGCGGATCCCACTGATTAAAAAAAAAAACACAAGAAACAAGTGCGCAAAATGCACAAAGGGGCAGGGTAGAAACACCCTGACCCCTAGGTCTGCTCAGGGGTCCCACAAGGACCCCTGGGCAGAAAAAAGCAAAAAACAAAACAAAAAAAAAGACCGGCATCGTGCCGAGGCCCCGCCCCTCCCTGCAGCAGTCTGCAAACGCGCCCCCTGGCGCGTTTTAAGAAGGGGAAGTAATTCCCCTTGAATACTGGGGGTCCCTGGGGGCCAACTAGATGTCACTGACCATGTCATGACTGATGTAATATGTGACGTCATCAGCAGTGCATTGCGGGGGCGCGAGTTATAGTTAGCTGAACTAACTATAATGGGGGAATTTCACGGGTTTTGTACGAGTGCAATGTCCAACTAACTATAACTTTCCCTAAAACCTATGGTTTTTCAGTGAATTATCTACTGGCGGTCGCCAGTAGATAGTTATAGTTAGGACCTATTTTCCATAGGAAATCCGCGACATTCTATTTGAAATAACTCTCTTGCCGGTTGACGAATCTTCGTGAAATTTTCAAACTTTATGGCCCGCTCCGGTCCGCTCCTACCCTGAAAGTCTCGGGGTGATTCATCAAGCGGGGGCCGAGAAAAAAGGGGGTCCCAAAACATGTTTTCCCCATTCATTTTCCCATAGGAAACTTTAGACACGGCTACAGCCCGAACTGCTGAACGGAATTACACCAAATTTGGCAAAGAGGTAGTTCTTGGTTCAGAAAGAACCCTTTTGTTAAATGGTGTAAATCCGTTCAGTAGTTGCGGAGAAATTAAAAAAATAAGAGTCAAAAATCAATTTCCCATAGGAAACTTTATGCAAGGCTACAGCCCGAACTGCTGAACGGAATTATACCAAATTTGGCAAAGAGGTAGTTCTTGGTTCAGAAAGAACCCTTTTTGTTAAATGGTGTAAATCCGTTCAGTAGTTGCTGAGAAAATCAAAAGTAAAAACACATATATATCTGGGCGGACCCTAACCACACATGTCATCGTGAGATCTGATTGGCTGTCAGCACTTCATCCTGGAATTGCTGGCAGCCATCTTGAGACCAATATACATGATAGTACCCCATTGAAATGCCTTGTAGTGAATCAAAGATTTTGAGGGTTACCAAAAGGAGAACTATTAAGAGTGATAACAGACTTTAGTTACATTAGAATTCATTTGTTGATGGTACCATACTAATTTCAGGAATTGTGGTGTGTTCTAAGGTGATTTTACCCTGTGAAAAACCTTCTGCTGGGATATCATGAATCATGTTTGAGAGAAAACTATTTTCACATGCTTGTCCCATACAGTTTTGGAAGGTGCTCCAGAAGCTAAAATGAGAGCATATTTTCTGTAAATTCACATTATCTTTCTCAGTCATGTGAGAATGAAGTCTGACATTCTCAGTAAAACATGTACATCCAACAAGGGCAGAGACTGTCAGTTGATTCCTTTGTGTTCTACTGCAGCTTCCCAGAGTGTTCTAAAGAACAACTAGAGTGCTAACAGCCTTACTTATGACAAAAGTATGGCACACCTGAAGCCATCTTGATTGGAATAAACTGGTAACACTTAAAACATTTAATTTAAAAAGGAACAAAATGATGGGGTTCATTTTGTCATAGAAATTATGGTTAGTGCTATAGAAAGAAAAATTAGGACATGTTTCAAGTGAGATCTCAAATATCTTCCTGTTATATTTCAACAGGAGCAGCCTGTCAGTTGATGCCTTTGTGTTCTACTGCAGCTTCCCAGAGTGTTCTAAAGAACAACTAGAGTGCTAACAGCCTTACTTATGACAAAAGTATGGCACACCTGAAGCCATCTTGATTGGAATAAACTGGTAACACTTAAAACATTTAATTTAAAAAGGAACAAAATGATGGGGTTAATTTTGTCATAAAAATTATGGGTAGTGCTGTAGAAAGAAAAATTAGGACATGTTTCAAGTGTGATCTCAAATATCTTCCTTTTATATTTCAACAGGAGCAGCCTGCCAGTTGATGACTTTGTGTTCTACTGCAGCTTCCCAGAGTGTTCTAAAGAACAACTAGAGCGCTAACAGCCTTACTTATGACAAAAGTATGGCACACCGGAAGCCATCTTGATTGGAATAAACCGTTAATACTTAAAACATTTAATTTAAAAAGGAACAAAATGAGGGGGTTCTTTTTTAAATAGAAATTATGGTTAGTGCTGCAGAAAGAAAAATGAGGGCATGTTTTAAGTGAGATCTCAAATCCTCTTCTATTTCATTAGAAAATTCTGACATGCAGACTGAAACAATCACTTTCAATACCAGCAGCAGACTTCCAGTTAACTCCCTGGTGAGCAGTAGCTTTAGTACAGTGATCTAATGAGCAACTAGAGTGCTAACATTCTGAATTTATGGCAAATGTGAGACACATCTGAATGCCTTCTTGATGGAATCAAAGTAAAAAACTGAAAGCATTTCCTACTGAGGAGACTGCAGTAAATGAGGAAATTAGGAAACTTCATAACAAAGAAGTCTTCCAAGATGGCCACCAGAGAAAAAAGAGCCCAAATGTAGCACAAATATTACCCAGATGTAGCCCACATATAGCCCAATGACAAAAGTGTGCAAAACACTTTTTATTTTTAGTTTTTTTGCAGTTTTATGTAGTGCAGACTGGTCAGGTATTGGAGCGTTGCATCTTAAAACATGACCCCCTACACTACAAAAACACTACTGCACTACTCTAAACCCTAAAACACTACCCCAGCACGATTCCCTACACTACACAAGCACCACTGCACTATCCTAAACCCTAAAACACTACCCCCAGCATGACCCCCTACACTACACAAACACCACTGCACTACCCTAAACCCTAAAACACTACCCCCAGCACGATCCCCTACACTACCCAAACACCACTGCACTAACCTAAATCCTAAAACAATACCCCCAGCATGACCTCCTACACTACCCAAACACCACTGCACTACCCTAAAACATGACCCCCTACACTACACAATCACCATTGCACTGCCCTAAACCCTAAAACACTACCCCAGCATGACCCCCTATACTACACAAGCACCACTGCACTACCCTAAACCCTAAAACACTACCCCCAGAATGACCCCCTACACTGCCCGAACACCACTGCACTGCCCTAAACCTTGAAACACCAGCCCCTGCACGACCCCCTATACTGTTCGAACACCACTGCACTGCCCTAAACCCTGAAACACCACCCCCAGCACGACCCCCTACACTGCCCGAACACCACTGCACTGCCCTAAACCCTGAAACACCACCCCCTTCACGACCCCCTACACTGCCCAAACACCACTGCACTGCCCTAAACCCTGAAACACTATCCCCAGCAAGACCCCCTACACTGCCCAAACACCATTCCACTGCCCTAAACCCTGAAACATCACCCCCAGCAAGACCCCCTACACTGCCCGAACACCACTGCCCTACACCCTGAAACACCACCCCCAGCACAACCCCCTACACTGCCCGAACACCACTGCACTGCCCTAAACCCTGAAACACCACCCCCAGCATGACCCCCTACACTGCACGAACACCACTGCTCTGCCCAAAACCCTGAAACACCAGCCCCAGCACGACCCCCTACACTGCCCGAACACCACTGCACTGCCCTAAACCCTGAAACATCAGCCCCAGCACGACCCCCTACACTGCCCGAACACCACTGCACTACCCTAAACCCAGAAACACCACCCCCAGCACGACCCCCTACACTGCCTGAGCACCACTGCACTGCCCTAAACCCTGAAACACCAGCCCCAGCATGACCCCCTACACTGCCCGAACACCACTGCACTGCCCTAAACCCTGAAACACCAGCCCCAGCACGACCACCTACACTGCACGAACACCACTGCACTGCCCTAAACCCTGAAACACCAGCCCCAGCATGACCCCTTACACTGCCCGAACACCACTGCACTGCCCTAAACCGTGAAACACTAGCCCCAGCACAACCCCCTACACTGCCAGAACACCATTGCACTGCCCTAAACCCTGAAACACCAGCCCCAGCACAACCCCCTACACTGCCCGAACACTACTGCACTGCCCTAAACCCTGAAACACCACCCCGTGCACGACCCCCTACACTGCCCGAACACCACTGCACTGCCCTAAACCCTGAAACACCATCCCCAGCACGACACCCTACACTGCCCGAACACCACTGCACTGCCCTAAACCCTGAAACACCATTCCCCCTGCACGACCCCCTACAATGCCCGAACACTGCTGCACTGCCCTAAACCCTGAAACACCATCCCCAGCACGACCCCCTACACTGCACGAACACCACTGCACTGCCCTAAACCCTGAAACATCACCCCCAGCAAGACCCCCTACACTGCCCGAACACCACTGCCCTAAACCCTGAAACACCATTCCCAGCAAGACCCCCTACACTGCCCGAACACCACTGCACTACCCTAAACCCTACAACACTACCCCCAGCACGACCCCCTACACTACACAAGCACCACTGCACTACCCTAAACCCTAAA
Organism: Calotriton arnoldi; assembly: GCA_963921515.1. Lineage (NCBI taxonomy): Eukaryota > Metazoa > Chordata > Amphibia > Caudata > Salamandridae > Calotriton > Calotriton arnoldi. The sequence goes on along the minus strand of CAWUFW010006950.1, from coordinate 8,456 downwards.
ACACTACCCCCAGAACGACCCCCTACACTGCCCGAACACCACTGCACTGCCCTAAACCTTAAAACACCAGCCCCTGCACGACCCCTACACTGTTCGAACACCACTGCACTGCCCTAAACCCTGAAACACCACCCCCAGCACGACCCCCTACACTGCCGAACACCACTGCCCTAAACCCTGAAACACCACCCTCAGCAAGACCCCCTACACTGCCCGAACACCACTGCACTGCCCTAAACCCTGAAACACCAGCCCCAGCACGACCCCCTACATTGCCCGAACACCACTACACTGCCCTAAACCCTGAAACACCACCCCCTGCATGACCCACTACACTGCCCGAACACCACTGCACTGCCCTAAACCCTGAAACACTATCCCCAGCAAGACCCCCTACACTGCCCAAACACCACTCCACTGCCCTAAACCCTGAAACATCACCCCCAGCAAGACCCCCTACACTGCCCGAACACCACTGCCCTAAACCCTGAAACACCACCCCCAGCACGACCCCCTACACTGCCCGAATACCACTGCACTGCCCTAAAGCCTGAAACACCAGCCCCAGCACGACCCCCTACATTGCCCGAACACCACTACACTGCCCTAAACCCTGAAACACCACCCCCAGCACGGCCCCCTACACTGCCCAAACACCACTGCACTGCCCTAAACCCTGAAACACTATCCCCAGCAAGACCCCCTACACTGCCCAAACACCACTCCACTGCCCTAAACCCTGAAACATCACCCCCAGCAAGACCCCCTACACTGCCCGAACACCACTGCCCTAAACCCTGAAACACCACCCCCAGCACGACCCCCTACACTGCCCGAACACCACTGCACTGCCCTAAACCCTGAAACACCACCCCCAGCACGACCCCCTACACTGCCCGAACACCACTGCTCTGCCCAAAACCCTGAAACACAAGCCCCAGCACGACCCCCTACACTGCCCGAACACCACTGCACTGCCCTAAACCCTAAAACACCAGCCCCAGCACGACCCCCTACACTGCCCGAACACCACTGCACTGCCCTAAACCCTGAAACACCACCCCCAGCACGGCCCCCTACACTGCCCAAACACCACTGCACTGCCCTAAACCCTGAAACACTATCCCCAGCAAGACCCCTACACTGCCCAAACACCACTCCACTGCCCTAAACCCTGAAACATCACCCCCAGCAAGACCCCCTACACTGCCCGAACACCACTGCCCTAAACCCTGAAACACCACCCCCAGCACGACCCCCTACACTGCCCGAACACCACTGCACTGCCCTAAACCCTGAAACACCACCCCCAGCACGACCCCCTACACTGCCCGAACACCACTGCTCTGCCCAAAACCCTGAAACACAAGCCCCAGCACGACCCCCTACACTGCCCGAACACCACTGCACTGCCCTAAACCCTGAAACACCAGCCCCTGCACGACCCCCTACACTGCCCGAACACCACTGCACTACCCTAAACCCATAAACACCACCCCCAGCACGACCCCCTACACTGTCTGAGCACCACTGCACTGCCCTAAACCCTGAAACACCAGCCCCAGCATGACCCCCTACACTGCCCGAACACCACTGCACTGACCTAAACCCTGAAACACCAGCCCCAGCACGACCACCTACACTGCACGAACACCACTGCACTGCCCTAATCCCTGAAACACCAGCCCCAGCATGACCCCCTACACTGCCCGAACACCACTGCACTGCCCTAAACCGTGAAACACTAGCCCCAGCACGACCCCCTACACTGCCAGAACACCATTGCACTGCCCTAAACCCTGAAACACCAGCCCCAGCACAACCCCCTACACTGCCCGAACACCACTGCACTGCCCTAAACCCTGAAACACCACCCCGTGCACGACCCCCTACACTGCCCGAACACCACTGCACTGCCCTAAACCCTGAAACACCACCCCTGCATGACACCCTACACTGCCCGAACACCACTGCACTGCCCTAAACCCTGAATCATCACCCCCAGCAAGACCCCCTACACTGCCCGAACACCACTGCCCTAAACCCTGAAACACCACCCCCAGCAAGACCCCCTACACTGCCCGAACACCACTGCACTGCCCTAAACCCTGAAACACCAGCCCCAGCACGACCCCCTACATTGCCCAAACACCACTGCACTGCCCTAAACCCTGAAACACCACCCCTGCATGACCCACTACACTGCCCGAACACCACTGCACTGCCCTAAACCCTGAAACACCATTCCCCCTGCACGACCCCCTACTCTGCCCGAACACTACTGCACTGGCCTAAACCCTGAAACACCATCCCCAGCACGACCCCCTACACTGCACGAACACCCCTGCACTGCCCTAAACCCTGAAACACTACCCCCAGCAAGACCCCCTACACTGCCCGAACACCACTGCACTGCCCTAAACCCTGAAACATCACCCCCAGCAAGACCCCTACACTGCCCAAACACCACTGCCCTAAACCCTGAAACACCACCCTCAGCAAGACCCCTACACTGCCCGAACACCACTGCACTGCCCTAAACCCTGAAACACCAGCCCCAGCACGACCCCCTACATTGCCCGAACACCACTACACTGCCCTAAACCCTGAAACACCACCCCTGCATGACCCACTACACTGCCCGAACACCACTGCACTGCCCTAAACCCTGAAACACCACCCCCAGCACGACCCCTACACTGCCCGAACACCATTGCACTGCCCTAAACCCTGAAACACCACCCCCTGCATGACCCCCTACACTGCCTGAACACTACTGCACTGCCCTAAACCCTGAAACACCGCCCCCAGCATGACCCCCTACACTGCACGAACACTACTGCACTGCCCTAAACCTTGAAACACCAGCCCCCAGCAAGACCCCCTACACTGCCCGAACACCACTGCACTGCCCTAAACCCTGAAACATCACCCCCAGCAAGACCCCCTACACTGCCCGAACACCACTGCCCTAATCCCTGAAACACCACCCCCAGCAAGACCCCCTACACTGCCCGAACAACACTGCAGTGCCCTAAACCCTAAAACACCACCCCCAGCACGACCCCCTACACTCCCGAACACCACTGCTCTGCCCAAAACCCTGAAACACCATCCCCAGCACGACCCCCTACACTGCCCGAACACCACTGCACTGCCCTAAACCCTGAAACACCACCCCCAGCATGACCCCCTACACTGCCCGAACACCACTGCACTGCCCTACACCCTGAAACACCACCCCCAGCACGACCGCCTACACTGCCTGAAAACCACTGCACTGCCCTAAACCCTGAAACACCAGCCCCAGCACGACCCCCTACACTGCCCGAACACCACTGCACTGCCCTAAACCCTCAAACACCAGCCCCAGCACGACCCCCTACACTGCCCGAACACCACTGCGCTACCCTAAACCCTGAAACACCAGCCCCAGCAAGACCCCCTACACTGCGCAAACACCATTGCACTGCCCTAAACCCTGAAACACCACCCCCAGCAAGACCCCCTACACTGCGCAAACACCATTGCACTGCCCGAAACCCTGAAACACCACCCCCAGCAAGACCCCCTACACTGCCCGAACACCACTGCACTAAACCCGGAAACACCAGCCCCAGCAAGACCACCTACACTGCCCGAACACCACTGCACTGCCCAAAACCCTGAAACACCACCCCCAGCACGACACCCTACACTGCCCGAACACCACTGCACTGCCCTAAACCCTGAAACACCACCCCCAGCACGACCCCTACACTGCCCGAACACCACTGCACTGCCCTAAACCCTGAAACACCACCCCCTGCACGACCCCCTACACTGCCCGAACACCACTGCACTGCCCTAAATCCTAAAACTCTACCCCCAGCATGACCCCCTACACTGCCCGAACACCACTGCACTGCCCTAAACCCTGACTCACCACCCCCTGCACGACTCCCTACACTGCCCGGACACCACTACACTGCCCTAAACCCAGAAACACCACCCCCAGCACGACCCCCTACACTGCCCAAACACCACTGCACTGCCCTAAACCCTGAAACACCACCCCCAGCACGACCCCCTACACTGCCCGAACACCACTGCACTGCCCTAAACCCTGAAACACCAGCCCCTGCACGACCCCCTACACTGCCCGAACACCACTGCACTGCCCTAAACCCTGAAACACCACCCCCAGCATGACCCCCTACACTGCCCGAACACCACTGCTCTGCCCAAAACACTGAAACACCAGCCCCAGCATGACCCCCTACACTGCCCGAACACCACTGCACTGCCCTAAACCCTGAAACACCAGCCCCAGCACGAACCCCTACACTGCCCGAACACCACTGCACTACCCTAAACCCAGAAACACCACCACCAGCACGACCCCTACACTGCCCGAGCACCACTGCCTGCACTGCCCTAAACCCTGAAACACCAGCCCCAGCACGACCCCCTACACTGCCTGAACACTACTGCACTGCCCTAAACCATGAAACACCATCCCCAGCACGACCCCCTACACTGCACGAACACCACTGCACTGCCCTAAACCCTGAAAAACTACCCCCAGCAAGACCCCCTACACTGCCCGAACACCACTGCACTGCCCTAAACCCTAAAACACCAGCCCCAGCACGACCCCCTACACTGCCCGAACACCACTGCACTGCCCTAAACCCTGAAACACCAGCCCCAGCACGACCCCCTACACTGCCCGAACACCACTGCACTACCCTAAACCCATAAACACCACCCCCAGCACGACCCCATACACTGCCTGAGCACCACTGCACTGCCCTAAACCCTGAAACACCAGCCCCAGCATGACCCCCTACACTGCCCAAACACCACTGCACTGCCCTAAACCCTGAAACACCAGCCCCAGCACGACCACCTACACTGCACGAACACCACTGCACTGCCCTAAACCCTGAAACACCAGCCCCAGCATGACCCCCTACACTGCCCGAACACCACTGCACTGCCCTAAACCGTGAAACACTAGCCCCAGCACGACCCCCTACACTGCCAGAACACCATTGCACTGCCCTAAACCCTGAAACACCAGCCCCAGCACAACCCCTACACTGCCCGAACACCACTGCACTGCCCTAAACCCTGAAACACCACCCTGTGCACGACCCCCTACACTGCCCGAACACCACTGCACTGCCCTAAACCCTGAAACACCACCCCAGCACGACACCCTACACTGCCCGAACACCACTGCACTGCCTTAAACCCTGAAACATCACCCCCAGCAAGACCCCCTACACTGCCCGAACACCACTGCCCTAAACCCTGAAACACCACCCCCAGCAAGACCCCTACACTGCCTGAACACCACTGCACTGCCCTAAACCCTGAAACACCAGCCCCAGCACGACCCCCTACATTGCCCGAACACCACTGCACTGCCCTAAACCCTGAAACACCACCCCCTGCATGACCCACTACACTGCCCGAACACCACTGCACTGCCCTAAACCCTGAAACACCATTCCCCCTGCACGACCCCCTACTCTGCCCGAACACTACTGCACTGGCCTAAACCCTGAAACACCATCCCCAGCACGACCCCCTACCCTCATGAACACCCCTGCACTGCCCTAAACCCTGAAACACTACCCCCAGCAAGACCCCCTACACTGCCCGAACACCACTGCACTGCCCTAAACCCTGAAACATCACCCCCAGCAAGACCCCCTACACTGCCCGAACACCACTGCCCTAAACCCTGAAACACCACCCCCAGCAAGACCCCCTACACTGCCCGAACACCACTGCACTGCCCTAAACCCTGAAACACCAGCCCCAGCACGACCCCCTACATTGCCCGAACACCACTGCACTGCCCTAAACCCTGAAACACCACCCCCTGCATGACCCACTACACTGCCCAGAACACCACTGCACTGCCCTAAACCCTGAAACACCACCCCCTGCACGACCCCCTACACTGCCCGAACACTACTGCACTGCCCTAAACCCTGAAACACCGCCCCCAGCATGACCCCCTACACTGCACGAACACTACTGCACTGCCCTAAACCCTGAAACACTACCCCCAGCAAGACCCCCTACACTGCCCGAACACCACTGCACTGCCCTAAACCCTGAAACACCACCCCCAGCAAGACCCCTACACTGCCCGAACACCACTGCACTAACCCCTAAAACACCACCCCCAGCACGACCCCCTACACTGCCCGAACAACACTGCAGTGCCATAAACCCTAAAACACCACCCCCAGCACGATCCCCTACACTGCCCGAACACCACTGCTCTGCCCAAAACCCTGAAACACCAGCCCCAGCACGACCCCCTACTCTGCCCGAACACCACTGCACTGCCCTAAACCCTGAAACACCACCCCCAGCACGACCCCCTACACTGCCCGAACACCACTGCACTGCCCTAAACCCTGAAACTCCAGCCCCAGCACGACCCCCTACACAGCCCGAACACCACTGCACTGCCCTAAACCCTCAAACACCAGCCCCAGCACGACCCCCTACACTGCCCGAACACCACTGCACTGCCCTAAACCCTGAAATACCAGCCCCAGCAAGACCCCCTACACTGCCCGAACACCACTGCACTGCCCTAAACCCTGAAACACCACCCCCAGCAAGACCCCCTACACTGCCCGAACACCACTGCGCTGCCCTAAACACTGAAACATCAGCCCCAGCAAAACCCCCTACACTGCGCGAACACCATTGCACTGCCCTAAACACTGAAACACCACCCCCAGCAAGACCCCCTACACTGCCCGAACACCACTGCACTAAACCCGGAAACACCAGCCCCAGCAAGACCACCTACACTGCCCGAACACCACTGCACTGCCCAAAACCCTGAAACACCACCCCCAGCACGACACCCTACACTGCCCGAACACCACTGCACTGCCCTAAACCCTGAAACACCACCCCCAGCATGACCCCTACACTGCTCGAGCACCACTGCACTGCCCTAAACCCTGAAACACCACCCCCTGCATGACCCCCTATACTGCCCGAACACCACTGCACTGCCCTAAACCCTAAAACTCTACCCCCAGCATTACCCCCTACACTGCCCGAACACCACTGCACTGCCCTAAACCCTGACTCACCACCCCTGCACAACCCCCTACACTGCCCGAACACCACTACACTGCCCTAAACCCAGAAACACCACTCCCAGCACGACCCCCTACACTGCCCAAACACCACTGCACTGCCCTAAACCCTGAAACACCACCCCCAGCACGACCCCCTACACTGCCCGAACACCATTGCACTGCCCTAAACCCTGAAACACCACCCCCAGCACGACCCACTACACTGAATGAACACCACTGCCCTAAACCCTGAAACACCACCCCCAGCAAGACCCCCTACACTGCCCGAATACCACTGCACTGCCCTAAAGCCTGAAACACCACCCCCAGCACGACCCCCTACACTGCCCGAACACCACTGCACTGCCCAAAACACTGAAACACCAGCCCCAGCATGACCCCCTACACTGCCCGAACACCACTGCACTGCCCTAAACCCTGAAACACCAGTCCCAGCACGAACCCCTACACTGCCCGAACACCACTGCACTACCCTAAACCCAGAAACACCACCCCCAGCACGACCCCCTACACTGCCCAAGCACCACTGCCTGCACTGCCTGCACTGCCCTAAACCCTGAAACACCAGCCCCAGCACGACCCCCTACACTGCCTGAACACTACTGCACTGCCCTAAACCATGAAACACCATCCCCAGCACGACCCCCTACACTGCCCGAGCACCACTGCCTGCACTGCCCTAAACCCTGAAACACCAGCCCCAGCACGACCCCCTACACTGCCTGAACACTACTGCACTGCCCTAAACCATGAAACACCATCCCCAGCACGACCCCCTACACTGCCCGAACACCACTGCACTACCCTAAACCCATAAACACCAGCCCCAGCACGACCCCCTACACTGCCTGAGCACCACTGCACTGCCCTAAACCCTGAAATACCAGCCCCAGAATGACCCCCTACACTGCCCGAACACCACTGCACTGCCCTAAACCCTGAAACACCAGCCCCAGCACGACCACCTACACTGCCACGAACACCACTGCACTACCCTAAACCCATAAACACCACCCCCAGCACGACCCCCTACACTGCCTGAGCACCACTGCACTGCCCTAAACCCTGAAACACCAGCCCCAGCATGACCCCCTACACTGCCCGAACACCACTGCACTGCCCTAAACCCTGAAACACAAGCCCCAGCACGACCACCTACACTGCACGAACACCACTGCACTGCCCTAAACCATGAAACACCAGCCCCAGCATGACCCCCTACACTGCCCGAACACCACTGCACTGCCCTAAACCGTGAAACACTATCCCCAGCACGACCCCCTACACTGCCAGAACACCATTGCACTGCCCTAAACCCTGAAACACCAG